>JABSTQ010010853.1:0-417735 GCA_013358835.2 Ixodes persulcatus
TTGTGTTCACTCGCAGGCGCTCTGTTTCGTCATGCATATATTCTCTGGCACCCAACCCATTGAAGACGTCCCATCATACAAGTATCTTGGTGTACTGCTTACCTCCGATTTATCCTGGGCCGCTCACATCGAATCCATTCACTCGCCGCATCAAAAACTTGGGGATACATCCGACGCTGCCTACACTCTGCTCCTCCTAATCTTCGTCTTTTAGCCTACCAGACATTCGTCCGACCAAAACTTGAGTACGCCGCCGCCATATGGAGCCCTCACCAAATCTACCTTACCACCCAACTTGAAGCCATCCAAAATCGTGCCGCTCGCTACATACTCTCGTATACGATCATACTGCTAGCGTTACGGCTCTAAAAACTCAATTAAACCTAACTTCATTATCTACCCGCCGTAAATGCTCGCGTCTCTCTGCCTATTTCACAAAAAATTCCACCATCATCCGGACATTAGATCGATGCTTTTACAACCTCCTCCCCGATCCTCTCGTAGACTAACGAACTCTAACTGTGTGCAGCGCATCTCTGGGTCCACTAACGCATTTAATAACTCATTTTTTCCCCTAGCGATATCGAATGGAATGTACTACCTGAGTGCATTGCCTTAATAATATGCCCGGACGCTTTTTGTTCCTCCTTGGTTTTGCATTTTCAAGGGGAATAATGACTGCCTGTTTGCCTTCTATTTTTGGTTCCCTGGTGGATTATATTGAGTGCGTGTTTTGTTGATGAATTAGTTGTTGTTTCATTGTTTGTTGCTGTTTAATTGTTTCTTTCGTTGACTGATATGTGATTGATCCCCCCCCCCCTTATGTAATGTCCCCGAAAGAGGACCTTTAAGGATAAATAAATGAATGAATGAAAGTATAGATTAGGGAGCACTTTCTTATCACCGTTCATGTTTAAATTTGTCACCCCGATTACTTTGGTGACTAACAAATCTTAGTCAAAGGGGTACAACTACTGTAGCAGGTTAGTATATACAAGTGCTGATTGTTGGGCAAGCTGGTATTGTACGTGAAAAAAAAACATGATTGCGCTTTAAGACAAGGACAGGGGAAGAACATACACCACAGAGCGCTACACCACATTAACTACCCAACACCACAGCAGATCCCTATGACCGCCAACCCTAACTGCCGAACTTCGGAAAAATGCAAATATATTTGCGAAGTGCTCTGCCAGATAAAAATTGAATTTGTTTTATTTAAACATGAGAAGAACAGCACACAAGGACGAGAGCACATAAAAATAACACACCAAAAAAGACACCCTCAAGCGCCTTGTGTGTCTTACTCTAATTTATTTACTCGAAGTCTACCCTCAATTTTCTCTGGAAAATGAAACGAACACTCACACACACAAAGAAAATTAAAAATCAAGAACCTCATTTCAATTGCCCAAAAGCGAACAAGAACATCAAAATAATATATCTGACTACGCTTACCTGCAGTTGCGTCCAAGGTAGCATGCATCCAGTACCCTCGACGAAATCACCCTACAACGTTGACGCAGTAGGAAAGAAATATATTCAATCAACTTCAAATAATGCAAACTTAGCCATCTGACTCGCCTATTGCATGATCAGCTTTTAAAAATGCCTGCTCACACGCAGAAAAAAAAAAAGCCAGGACGATATACTTGCTAGTCTCTCTGCCGGCAATAACTTAATGACCTTATTCAGTAATATACTACTATTAATGTTTGCGAAGCGCACGAATAATTTCTAACTGCCGAATGTCGAACTTCGGCAAATATGTAAATCTTTTTGCCGAAGTAATTTGCAGATTAAAATTTAAAATCGAATCTATGTTTTATTTAGACATGAGAAGAACAGCACACAAGCACAAAAACACAAAAAATAACACCGAAAAAGACACACTCAAGTGCCTTGTGGGACTTACTCTAATTTATTTACTCGAAGTATACACTCAATGTTCTCTCGGAAATGAACAAACAGCACACACACAAAATAAACATAAAGATCAAGAGCCCCATTTCAAGTGCACAAATGGGAACAAGAAAATAAAAATAAAATAATGCACTACGCTTACCTGCAGTAAACAGTGTTAAGAACTGTCACGAGATGCGTCCAAAGAGCAGGCATCCAGTACCCTCGACGAAATCACCCTGCAACGTTGCCGCAGGACGAAAGAAATATATTCAATCAACTTCAAATAATGCAAATTTGAGCCATATCTAACTCGCCTACTGAATGATTACTTTTAAAAAAAAACTGATCACACGCAAAAAAAAAAAGCCAAGACAACACTATAATTGCTAGTCTCTTTGCCGGCAACAACTTAATGACCTTATTCCGTAATATACTACGTTTAATGTTTGCGAAGCCCACGAATAATTTCTAACTGCCGAATGTCGAACTTCGGCAAATATGTAAATATTCTTGCCGAAGTAATTTGCACGATTAAAATTGAATGTATGTCTTATTTAGACACGAGAAGAACAGCACACAAGGACGAAACACACACAAAGAAAAAACGCAAAAAGACACACTCAAGCGCCTTGTGTGTCTTGCTCTAATTCATTTACTCGAAGTATACCCTCAATTTTCTCTCGGAAATGAACGAACAGCACACACACACAAATCAACATAAAAATCAAGAGCCCCATTTCAAGTGCACAAACTGGAACAAGAAAATCAAAATAAAATATCGGACTCCGCTTACCTGCAGTAAGCAGTGTTAAGAACTGTCACGAGATGAGTCCAAGGTAGCAAGCATCCAGTACCCTCGACGAAATCACCCTACAACGTTGCCGCAGGACGAAAGAAATATATTCAATCAACTACAAATAATGCAAACTTGAGTTATATCTAACTCGCCTACTGAATGATCAGAGTTTTATAAATGCCTGATCACACGCAAAGAAAATGCCAAGACAATATAATTGCTAGCCCGCTGCCTGTAACAACTTCATGACCTTATTCCGTAATATAATACTATCAATGTTTGCGAAGCGCACGAATAATTAGCTCAGACATTTATATTCGGTATTTCAAGGTAACGTGACATTTTACCAAACTATTTATTAAACCTCATTAAATTAAAAATTAAAAAAAACCGTTGATATTAAGAATTAGTGTTTAACACAGATTTTTACAAATATCACCGACGTTGGGAATAAATCGCGCCGGTTGGCCGGTACCGCCAATGAATGCCTGATCGACTACTGCTCTGTGGGGAAAAAACAAAATAAAACAAAAAAAAACAACCACCTTATGAGATTTTCAAATATTTGATCAGATCCTCAATTTAACGTCCGACGCGACACACCAACGGCCCCAAAAAGAGAAAACCTCCTACCCCCTCACGCCTTAAACGTAGGCGACACCCGATTCAAAAGGCGTCTTGCCGCCCGGCTCGCCGAACCGCCGCTCTCCCCCTTCATACACCCGCACACACATACACCGGGAAAAGCTGCTGGCTAAGCCACTGGTTAGCGTATGTCAACCTTCTAAATGTGCGCTAGTGCAAGCGACAGTCATTCCTGTTCTTGCTCTTTATGAACTTCGATGGTCTAAACCGTGTCTGCGTTCGCGCCACACACTAATTTTATCGAACGCTCGACGCCTTCAAACGTGCCAACATGTCCGCCAACCCTTTGTCTAAGGAAGACGGGGGTCGCCTTCCCGGGCGGTCATAACCGACGCCAACTGCCGACCGCGCAGAACATTTCCTTACCTGCATACGGTGCACACGACTTGGATCTTCGACTGAAGTCAATGCAGCGCTCTCGGTGACCTCGTAAGAAGAGACTGAACCGAAGAGAACAATAAAGAACGTTCCTGCACCGGGACGCCTCCGTCGAACGTTCAAGAAGAAACACCGTTATGCCGTCATGACCGGGCGCGTCGGCGGGGAAGGCGCGGACACTCTTCGGCCGAGCAGACGCTCTCCCACGCATGCGCGAATAATCACGTGTCATACGAGGAGACCAATTAGCGAATTCGTTTGCGCCTTACCACAGCCAATCGCAGCGCCCAGGCTTTGGCAGTGCAAAACAGGTGCACCCTCTGGGAGGTAATAAATGCCGCATTGGTACCCCTTCGCGGCGAACTTAACCTGGTAGCACCGCATTCTTCGTGTTTGCCGCGCCTGAGGAGGTAACAAGCGGAGCGCTTTACCCCTGGGCGGGAGGAGGGTGGTAAAGGCGGTCTGTTACCTCCTTTTGGTCCCCTTTTTTCTAAGAGTGTAGGCCCTTTTTGAAATGCACTGACATCTGGTCGCTCAAATAGCCGTTTACTTTTTTTTTGTATTAATGCTGGTAATGCCGGGCACCATTATTTTCGCTAGTCAACAGCAGATTGGTGTTTTTACATTACAATTATGTCTGCATCTCTCAGTTGCGATGGTGACAAATAAACATTGTTGTGCCAAATATTCAACAAAGGTATGTAAGATACGATACTAAAAACCAATTTGAAAATTTAGTTAGAGAAGTATTCAAGTTACTTTTTGTACAAACAATCTTGAGTCGAGTACAAATACTCTCATAAAGTAATTGAATTACAGTCGAAGATCCTGTCAAGTTTCGCAAGCTGTTAAAATAAAAATAAGAGCTCAGAAAGGGGTGCTCTATCTTTCACAACGTCTCTGAAAATCACAATTTGCTGTAATCTTTATCACCTTGAAAAGGCACCTTAGCTACTGCTCTTAAAGTTTACTCTTAAATAATTCGGGATATACAACATAATGCGTGACGAAATATTTTTCGGAACAAACGGGACTCACGTAATTTAGACATGGCTTCTGTTGTGCTTTAGGTTGACGGCAGCCTCGGCTCATGACACATCCTGCCATAGGTTTGGAAAATGCCCGCCACGATTCGGTGGACTTGACATCCTGTCCGGCATCGCCTATCCATAGCAGCCAAACTAGGAGTTGATCAGGCAGCCAGACTTCTTGATGAGTACGCGAGTGGACGACACACTTGTACGCTCAGGAGGAACATCGAATTCGAGTACAGTAGCCACGGTCGCTGATTAACAACCAAGAGCGTATACTTTGTCCCCCTAGTCAAAAGCGAGGAGCACAGGTACCTTCAAACTGTAGAAAAAAACAAGGAATATGAAGGCCAAGAGGGAAACACAGGAAACTGTCCACAAAAGCGCTTCTAAATCCCCTCCCCATGCCCCTTCTGTACCAGTTAAAACTATTCTTGGGGCAATGAGGTCTAAATGGTCAATATTTTGTCGATGAAACAATGCGCACGTTCGGAATGAGATAAAAAAAAACGCTTTTGAACAAGCTTTGGAGCAAAAGTTAAGTCACAATAGGCACACAAGGAGGTGTGGGGAAGTCCAGTCTAGGTCACTGCAGCTCAATGAAGCCAGCAGGATCTAGCTTCATCGGCCGAAGGAGTGCCTGTGCTCGCATGAAAACGCGTTTGCACGTCACCATACTGGAACCCCTTCAACCAACGCCGATTTCTGAAAATGGTTCATTGTCATCGCACCGAGCGTTGGCGTCACAACCCTCCGCTGACGGAACCACTTTTTCTCCAGACAAAAGGTGGGTCTGAGTGTAAAATCCGGATAACGTTCCCAGCACTTTCCTGGCTCCAAAAGTGATGTGCCATTCAAAATCAGCTTTAAACAAAAAGTGGACAAGAGGACAGATAGACGCGGGAGTACTTGGGTTTATTCATTTGGTTTTTTGTTGGCATTCGGAGACTGCGTTTTTCTCGCGCTTTGTTACCTGCTCTGTGTTCGGTCGCTTAGGTTCAAGTTTGCAATCAGTGCATCTTTACCATCGAGTCTGACGGTCTTTAGTTTCGTAGATTGTTCTGGCGAATATTTTTTCCAAGGTTGCCAAATAATATATTGTCACAAATGACAATTGATGAGGCGATAATAACTGAGGAAACTAAACGTTTAATAGGGCGAACTTGTGCCCAAAACTAAAAAGGGAGCAGAAGGAAGCAGAGCGTCGCGGGCGTCGAAGTCCGCGTGACAGCAGAGTCGAACGCTGGGGCAAAACAAACTGAGGATCGCCATGCGGAGCCTCTTATGTACACGCGTTGGCTTCTGGAACAATCGGCCTAGAAGGTTTGGCGACGAGAACATTCACATCTCGAACAAGAAACAGGATTCTCGGATTTACTAGAACACCAAATTGAAAGGATAAACAAAAGACGCGTCGCTCCCAGCAATCGAACCCTGGCACTTCGCGTGGAAGGCAGGCACAAGAACCGTTAGGCCACGGCCGCGCTGCCTACTTGGCTAGCTGCGTGCGCGGCATTAAGCCCCACTTTAAAAAGTGCACCGCCCCGATGCAGCACAAGACAAAAAAGGTGAATAAAAATAAGGGGAAACTAAAGAGCCATTTGGAACACATAAGGTTCACAGTCCTGTCGAGCGTAAAACGGCTTCAGGCGCACGACATGGACGATTTCAGGTCGTGGTGGGCGGCGTGATGATATTCTTGTTCCGTCGGGCATCACCTCGTAGTTCAGCTCCCAGAGGCGACGATTTACCTTGTATGTTCCAAAGTACCGTTTAAGCCGTTTCTCACTGAGGCCGCGGCGACGGATGGGCCTCCACACCCACACCCTGTCTCCGGGCTGGAAGTGGACGTCCCTGCGACGAAGGTTGTAGCGGCCCGCGTCGACGCTTTGCTGGTCTTGAATCAGGAGTCGGGCGAGCTGGCGTACTTCTTCGGCCCGTTGAAAAACCGCATGGGCGTCATCGCTCTCATTGTGAGCTGGCTCATGGGGCAGCATCGCGTCCAGCATGGTCGTAATGCCCGTGTCCCACTAGAGCGACAGGCAGAGACAAAAGAAAGCGACAAGCCTCAAAACCATGGAGCATGCTCGCGATAGTACCTTTGGCAGGCGTTTAGTCGTTCGGTGTTCGTGAAGTAAGCACGAGAGATGGCAAGCCTGCCAAAGCTATCCTCGTGTGCAAGATGCTCGTGTTTGAGCATAGCCTCCTCTATTCTACAACGCATCTCAAATCGCGAAAGACTCTGGTTTGAGGCTTGTCGTCGTCTTTTGTTTTTGTATGTCACTCTAGTGGGACACGGGCATAACCTTCCGACTGGTACCAGCTGGAAATGTGTGAATCCAGTGGTCTCTTGGACCGCCGTATTGTAAGCGAACGTGACGTAGGGCAACACCTCGTCCCACGTCTTGTGCTCTACGTCGACATACATAGAGATCATGTCGGCGATTGTCTTGTTGAGTCACTCCGCCAAAACGTTGGTCTGCGGGTGGTATGCAGCGGTACGACGATGGCTGGTTTGACTGAGGCGGAGGATTTCTTGGGTCAGCTGTGCCATGAACAATGATCCGCGATCTGTAATCAGAACTGCTGGGCGCCGTGCCGGAGGACAATGGACCCGAGGAAAAACCTGGCGACTTGAACCGCAGTCCCTGAAGGAAGGGCTTTCATTTCCGCGTACCGCGGGAGATAGTCCGAGGCGACGATTATCCAACGGTTTCCAAGGGTTGACGGCGGAAAAAGGACCAAGTAGATCCATTCCAATCTGCTGGAACGGTGCAGTTGGCGGAGGAATCGGCTGCAGGAGACTTGCCGGCTTCGTCGGCGGTTTTTTGCGTCGATGGCACTCATGGCAGGATCGGGTGTAGAGGTGGACGGTTTTTGGGAGCTTGGGCCAGCAATACTTTTCCCGAATACGTGCCAGTGTCCGGCTGTAACCAAGGTGTCCGGACGTCGGGTCGTCGTGACACGCTTGAAAGATCTCCTCTCGAAAGTCGGTTGGGATTACCAGCAGCCACGGCGAGTTGTTGTCCCCGAAGTTCTCTTTGTAGAGTACACCTTGTCGAATAACGAAGGTTGGCAGGGCTCGTGAGAAAACACGGGGCACAGTACTCCCGCGCCCTTCCAGGTGCTTGATTAGGGCGCGCAGCTCCGGATCGTCTCATTGACGTCGTGCCATGTCGTCGGTGTTCACTGCTCCTTGAAAGCACTCGTCGTCATCGTCGTCGCTGCTGCCGAAAGGTGTTTCGACAGGGGCCCTGGACAGGCAGTCAGCGTCGCTGTGCTTGCGTCTTGATTTGTAAACCGCAGTCATGTTGAACTCTTGTAGTCAGAGGCTCCCTCGAGCGAGGCGTCCTGACGGGTCCTTGAGGTTCGCAAGCTAGCAGAGCGAGAGGTGGTCCGTGACTACGAGGAACGGGCTTCCGTACAAGTACGGACGAAACTTCGTGATTGCCCATTGGACCACAACGCATTCGTTCTCAGTCGTGGAGTAATTTCTCTCCGCCTTGGACAGTGTCCGACTTGCGTAAGCGATGACTCGCTCGGTGCCTTCTTGTACTTGAACTAGTACCGCGCCAAGTCCTGCGTTACTTGCGTCAGAGTGAATCTCGGTTTCCGCATCCTGATCGAAATGTCCAAAAACGGGAGGCACCTGGAGTCGTCACTTCAGCTCGTCAAATGCCAGCTGCTGCTCCTCGACCCATTCGAAACTCTCGGCGTCCTTTGTTAGGTTTGTGAGCGGTGCAGAAATCCTTGCGAAATCCCGAACGAAGCGACGATAGTAGGCACAAAGTCCAAGGAATCTTCGCACGGCCTTCTTGTCTGCCGGCGCTGGAAATGGCGCGACGGCGCGAGTCTTTTTTGGGTCTGGGCGATCGACTTCGTTACTAACCACGTGATCTAGAAACTCCAGTTTGTCATAGGCGAACCGGCACTTGAACGGATTGAGGGTGAGCCCGGCGGTCCGTATGGCTTGGAGAACAGCTAGGATTTGTCGCAAGTGCTCGTCGAAGTCGCCGGAAAACACTACGACGTCGTCGAGGTAGACGAGACAGCTCTGCCACTTCAGTCCTGCCAGTACGGTGTCCATGACAGGCTGGAAAGTTGCTGGCGCCGTGCACAGTCCGTAGGGCATCACCTTAAACTCGTACAGTCCATCCGGCGTGACGAAAGCTGTCTTCTCTCGGTCCCGTTCGTCGACTTCGATCTGCCAGTAGCCGCTCTTTAGGTCCATCGATAAAAAGTATCGAGAGTGACGCAGCCGGTCTAACGTGTCATCGATGCTGGGGAGTGGATAGACGTCTTTCTTCGTCACCGTGTTCAGCTGCCGGTAGTCCACGCAGAACCTAAGCGTTCCGTCCTTCTTCTTTACCAGTACGACTGGAGAGGCCCATGGACTGCTTTAAGCTTGGATTATTTCGTCGTTCAGCATCTCTTGAGCTTGCTCCTGGATCACCTCCCCTTCTTTTACGGAGACTCTGTACGGCGATCGATGCACGGGGCGCGCGTCCTCCTCGGTAATGATGCGGTGCTTCGCAACGGCGGTTTGGCGCACCTTCGACGACGTCGCAAAGCAGTCGCAGAATTCGGCGAGGAGGTTAATAAGCTGCCGTCTTTTTGGGCCCGGAAGCTTTGGGTCAATGTCGAGTTGCTCTGGCGACGTACTTTCTTGCTGAGGTGTTGAGGGCTCTTCAGTAATCGCGGCGATTTCGGCGGAGTTCCGGAGTTCCTCGACGTGGCCCACGGCTGCACCTTTCGTGAGGTGTTGCGTTTCTTTTCGGAAGTTCGTGATAAGGACCACAGTGCGGCCATCCTGAAGTTCAGCCACTCCTCTCGCGACGCCGATTCCTCGTCCCAGGAGCAATTGAAGGTTTCCTTCCAGAACAACTTTGCGCAATGTAGCTACTTCGGTCACGACGGGTACAACGACACTAATCGCGGCGGCAGGTTCACATGGTCGACAGCGATTCGGACGGCGGCGGACGCTGTTTGGGGTATCTCTGCAGGCGGAACAGGCGTCCGGAGCGTCAATTTGTTCTCACCAAGGTCGATGACGGCGCCGTTTTCGCAGAGAAAGTCCATGCCGAGAATGACGTCTCTGGAACAGTCTTGTAGAACGACGAACTTCACAGGACACGTTTCGCCATGAATTTCGACGAGAGCATTGCACCTTCCGACAGGCGTGATAAGGTGTCCTCCGGCGGTTCGAATTTGTGGTCCTCCCCAAGGCGTCGTAACTTTTCGCAAGCGGCGGGAGAGCCTTCCACTCAAGACTGAGTAGTCTGCTCCGGTGTCCACGAGGGCAGATGCGTCGTGGCTGTCGATAAAAACTTTTAGGTTGTTGGGCACCATTGCAGGAGTGTCGTTGCAATGCGTGGCATCGGGAGAGTGAGAGCGCTCCGGCGTTCTTGGAGGCTCTTTACTTTGGTCGTCTTCGGCAACGCCACCTCCAGGCGTTGCCGCACTTAGTTTTCCCGGCGACGCAGGGGAGACAGGCTCTCTCGGCGGGGTCGTGGCGCTGGAGACGCTGAACGTCGTGGCGATGGCGAGCGAGATTCACGGCGGAAAAACGGCACCGTAGATGGCGAGTGTCGGAGGTACTCCCCGATATCACGAGGGCGTTCGCCGTACCTCGGGCGTGGGTCGTTCGGGTGAAAACCACGCAGCCCAAGTCGACGGTAGGGGCAGCCGCGGTAGATGTGATCGGCTTCCCCGCAGTGGCAGCAGAGCGGGCCTCGGCCGGCCGTTCGCCACACGTCGGTCTTCCTCGGCGAGGGTCGCTCCGGGCGGACGTCCTAGACTTGTCCTTCCTGGCGTCGAGGATACTGCGGCATCGGAGGGGCTTCTCGCGGTGGCGCCATGGCCTGGCTAACTTGCGGCGGTCGTCGGGCCATGGCGGCGTAGCTCAAAGTCGGTTCCTCTGGCGTCGTCGTATTGATCGGAACCTCAGGTTGGAAGGCTCGGTGAACCTCCTCTCGGACGACCTCGGCGAGCGAAATTGAGGACGGGCGATCCTCAGCGGGAAGCATCTATCGGATTTCTTCCCTGACGACTTCACGGATGATGTCGCGGATGCCGGGGAGGTTGGTACCAAAATCGGATCCGGATGTCGCCAGAGTATTTACGCCAGGGTGTCGCTCGTAGTGTCTGGCGCGTGCTAGTAGGGCACGTCTTATATTCGTCGCCTTCATGACGAAGCCGTCGACAGTTGTCGGGGGATTGCGAATAAGACCGCCGAATATCTCGCTTTTCACACCCCTCATCAGGTGTCGCAGCTTCTTCTCTTCAGTGGCCTGAGGATCGGCGCGGGCGCTCAGGCGAAGAACATCCTCGACGAAGCTGGTGATGCTTTCATTCGGGCCTTGGGTCCTTGTTCGAAGGATGTCTTCGGCCCTCTCGTGTCGGTGTCGGCCGGTAAACGTCTTCTTTAGTTCTTGCTTGCACACCTCCCACAAATTTAAAGAAGCCTCGTGGTTCTCCAGCCAGTACCTTGCAGACCCTTCCAGCGAGAAGTCGATGTTCTGCAAGCACTGCTCAGCTGTCCACACGTTATGATAGGCCACACGTTCATAGTGTTGCAGCCAGTCCTCGATGTCCTTGTGGGCGTCCCCGTGGAAAGGCGTCGGAGTCCGGGGTGCGGCGGGCAGGTAGATGACGGCAGGAGCGGCCGGGGTCTGCGACTGGTTGGCCATCGTCATCTTCTTCGGCCTGGGGTTTGTCCGGCAGCAGACCCAATTCAGGGGACTGACCTCTGATACGACGGCTTCTTCGGGCTTCGGTGTCTTCGGCGAAGGGTAACCTTCCGAGGCTAAGCACGTCGCTTGGCCGGGATGTCTTTGAAGGGGTACGAATAACGGGCATTGAATACAATACCCGAACCTCCACCAAAATGTCACGAATGACAATTGATGAGGCGATAATAACTGAGGAAACTAAACGTTTAATGGGGCGAACTTGTGCCCAAGAATGAAAAGGGAACAGAAGAAAACAGAGCGTCGCGGGCGTCAAAGTCGGTGTGACAGCAGAGTCGAACGCTGGGGCGAAACTGACTGAGGATCGCCATGCGGAGCCCCTTATGTACTACACGCGTTGACTTCTTGAACAATCGGCCTAGAAGGTTCGGCGACGAGAACATTCGCACCTCGAGCAAGCAACAGGATTCTCGAATTTACTAGAACACTGAATTGCAAGGATAAACAAAAGACGCGCCGCTCCGAGGAATTGAACCCTGGCACTTCGCGTGGAAGGCAGGCACGATAACCGTCAGGTCACGGCTGCACTACCTACTTGGCTAGCTGCGCGCGCGGCAATATTTGAGATACTGAGTACAAGGCAGTGATAACTGTAATTAAGATAGATTAGCAAGTACTCTAGACTAAATATGTTTGCGTGATACAAAACACTACCAAACGTTCTTGAAATGCAGTATCCGGAGTAGAGTATTTGAGATACAAGTCTCAAAATAATGTGCTGGTAAGGACGAAGCATCGACCCACATTGAAGCCGCGATAATGTTTTATACATAAAAAGGCTGCAAAGCCGATTATGTGCCGCAAACAAATCCCGTAGAAAAGCTCACCGGAGAAAAGTTCACCGAAAAAAGCTCACCAGAGAAAAGCTCACCACAAAACCGGCGGATGCGGAGAAAAGCTCACCACCCCTGAGCGAATGCAGAGAGGGGCTCAGCGATTTTTTTTACTTCTTTACATATGGAGGCTGTCGGATCATGGTAACATACATCAAATTATTATCAATAAAACTCGTCAGTTTTGTAAAAAAGAAAGCGTCCTTTTTTACAATATTTGTGAAGCTTATTGGGTATATTGCTTAGAAATGAAAAATTGCGGGCGAGTGTTTCCTGTGGTTTACTCTCTAAGAAAGAAAAGCCTAACTGAAAACTTTATTAACTTGAAAAACAGGAATAAGTTAAGAAAAAAAACTTAATAATGTCTGGCTCACACCTAAAAATCAAAACTGTAAATGCCAAAAATTCGTAAGCGCTTGCGAAACAACGCGGTGTCTGAAATTCTCTTTGAAGCTGTTGTTAACCTATGAAAACATGTAGAACCGCTAGTAGGATATTGAAATTTCTTTCTTCCACGGACATGCACGTTTTCTAGCCGTTCATGTTCGTTTTTCCACACGTTGCTTTTATGTGATAGTGCCCTTCTTCGGCAAAACACCCATGAGCTTCAGAGCTGCATTTTGTCACCGCTGTTACTCGTGACCTATAAGAGAACTAGTCTTCTGTTAGGTAGCGAATTGGTAGAGTTGGTAAACGTTATACACACTGAACACAGCTCAAATGACGAAGACGGAGTGAAGGCAAAAACATGACAGGAGGAAGTTGTTCTCGAAAGTAAAGTTTTATTAGTGAAAAAGAAACAGAAAGAAAACAGCCTAGTCGACACTGAGTACACCAACAAGCACCTACTCATCTATCAGGCACAACACAACCTTCGGAGTTGAGACTGTTCACACACCGCTATTTAAATTAGCTTTCAAAAAACAAACCTCGTCATCTCACAAAGCTACCTACGGCGCACTGTCAATATGTCAATAAATTGTCGTCTTTCTTACGGGTGTTCCATATTTTTATTTTATACTTGCGGTGTGATTAATAGACAGAATGGGTGATTACTAATTTTAAAGGAATTAGTAAATCAGCCCAATAAACTTCAACAATATTAGAAAAAGAGGACATTTTGTAGTGAGCTTTTTTCCGGTGAATTTTCGTCCGCCGCCCGCCGCCGACAGATTGACTGGTCCCGAGTTAGGAATGAACGCTTGCGCAGCTCTTGTGTTCAATTCCTGCGTCGCATCGTACGACTACTAACGTCTCAAATGTATAGTCCTTGCATTATCCGCTCCGGACGATCTTATTCCATCATCGGTAACGAAAGGGCTGCCATTAGTACAACACATATTCCATTTCTCAGATGATGATATTGATCAAGGTGGCCACACTGAATTTCGAAAAGGTTCTTTTCTCTTCTGTCACCGAACGCGCAGGGAAGGTGGGGCTTCAGCGCTCTTTTGAATGCGCTGATGCGCCACCCTGGCGCGTCAATCTGAAATATAGTTTTAAGATTCGCGATCCTAGAGGTCAAATAAAGACGACTTATTTTCTCAAATACAGAACGGCGTCACGTGCCCATATGGGGCCGATCACGAAACACCAAACGCGCGACGCCTCGGCATTAGTTATATATATCTCTACGGGCTCTATCACCTGCGAAGCTAATATAGCGCTATAATAGAGAGTTTTAGTAGATCGTTCCGATACCTCCGATACCCCCGATAACGATACTATATATGTAAGCGCAAAGGCGGAGGCAGAGTATCGGGTATCGTTATCGGAGTCATCGGAACAATCTACTAAAACTCTCTAATTTGTACGTGACCTCGTGCCTTTAGTATGCGTATTTGTGTTTGTATGTTCCTGGCCTTTGACTACGCTCTGACTTTTGGTGAAACAAGGTAAATACCGTTTATAGCCAGTGTGGTTCAAGCTGCCTCGAAAGCTGTGTGTGTGTGTGTGTATGTCAGCATGCGTGCGTCTGTGTGTGAGTGGGAAATAAAAAGAGAGAAGACGAGAGAGTGAGCGAGCTCGAAGACGAATCTCTATTCCATACCAGCAATATGGGTGAGTTGCGTTGTGAGCACGAGATAATCACCACACGGCCCCCAGAAAACAAGGAGCAATAAAATTTAAAGACGTTTACAAGTATCTGTAATGCGAAGTTAAAGCGCAGCTCTTGAGGTATTTTGATTTTGCGATATATCGTGGTAAACAATTTCATAAACAAATACAGTACATATATATATATATATTATATATATATATATATGTACAAATATAGATCACTTTCCTCACATACTGGTTCCGCACCCTCCTCCTCTTCCGTGACCTCTTCCTCTTTCGTACCTTCCTCCTCCAAGTTTTCCCCTTCTCTTCCGTACACTCCCCTCCTTCTCCTCCGTATCCTCCCCTCCTCCTCCACCATACTCTCCCCTCCTGCTCCTCTCTACCCTCCCCTCCTCCTCCTGCGTACCCTTTCCTCTTCCTCCACACCCTCCCATCCTCCTCCTGCA
The DNA here is from genome assembly GCA_013358835.2 of Ixodes persulcatus. NCBI lineage: Eukaryota > Metazoa > Arthropoda > Arachnida > Ixodida > Ixodidae > Ixodes > Ixodes persulcatus. The sequence continues at coordinate 14,848 of JABSTQ010010853.1, forward strand.
TAACCTCCCCTCCTCCCACAGCTACCCCACTAAATTTAGCTGGAAAAGAGACGCCACGTGACCTCACCACAAATTCATTTTACCCTCAAAATTTAGAGTGGAAAATGACATCACACGACTTCGCGTCACCTAACGTATGAACAAATTCAGTTTTTCCTCTGGATTTAGCGGAAAAGTTGACGTCACGTGACCTCAACCCCAATTCGATTCCCCACTAAATTTTGCGGGGAAATTGAATTGGTGTTGAGGTCTGTGACGTCCCATAATGCAACGCGCGCGGTTACACCGACGGCGACGGTGACGGCGACGCCGCTCAACGCGGAAACGGGCGCCTAAGAGATGCGCTCTACCACGCAATCACTCAGAAACTCAAAACAAATCCGTTATTGCAAGCATCATTGTTAACCCAAGCGGCCTAAAGGGGGCTCGCTGCATGGGAAAAAGGCAAACGAAAGGCGATCGGCTTCATTGTTTATCAAGGGAAGAGGGTCTTTAAAAAAACAAGTTAAGGGGGAATTCTAGAGTATTTTGATCCCGTGAATTTTAATATCACTTTCGTTTTCCCCAAAAATTTAACTAAACGCAAGAAAAAAAAAACTCTGTTTAGTCGTTATAAAACGACCTTTCGGCCGCCAAGCGCTTGTCGCTCGTGTGGGCAGCGCGTGCAATTGGAAGCCTACCATGTATATTCCCTCGAACTGACACCAGTCGTGACGTCTCTTTTTGACCTTGTTGAAAATAGCAGAGTGCGCGTGAAGCGGTGGCAATCAGTTCGTCGAACGACGTTTCATGGACAAATCGTTTCGTCGACACTGCGATGTTTCATCGACAGATCGTTTCGTGAAAACGAGCACCCGCTCATTTCATCGACAGACGTTGCGACGTTTCGTCAACAGCTCGCTCTGCCAGCTCCGCCAGCTGCACCTCCTCGCGGCCTCTGCGTCTGCGCGGCCCGCGGCCTTGTGCTGGATGGATGGATGAAAGATGGCCGACTGGGCCAATTAGGGCGAAGCAGTGCGCAGCCATCGTGCCTCACCGACTTATACCCGTGCCACACGGGAAACTCGAACGCCATTTACAACGAATGACATTTGTGTGATCGACGAATCGGCTAGCAATCTGTCGCGCGTGGAATGCGCCACGCTCGGAGCGTCGCACGCTGATTGGCCGATCGTTCAAATTTCATTCGTTGTAAATGGCATTCAAGTTTCCCGTGTGGCACGGGTGTTATACCCGTGCCACACGGGCAACTTGAATGCTATTTACAACGAATGACATTCGTGGGATTGACGAATCGGCTCGCGCGCGCGTGGAATGCGCCATGTTCGGAGCGTCGCGCGCTGATTGGCCGATCGTTCAAATGTCATTCGTTGTAAATGGCATTCGAGTTGCCCGTGTGGAACGGGTATTAAACTATCTGAAATTGTTTTTCTGCTTATTTTTTTTTTATTTTTTTTTTGTTTGGGTGGGGGGGGGGGGGGGGGCACCGATCGCACCGATGTCGGGACTTACGATTTGTATGGCTCGAGTCTTTGCCCGAACCTTTAGGGGAGCGTTGTTAAAGCCGGAAAGTCTTGTTGTCGACCACTGTCCTTTCTCAAATTAGATTCTACGATTTCGGCAGCATACGTGATCGAGGTACCTGTACGTCATCCAGGCACGTAGCCAGGATTTTGTTTCGGGGGGGGGGGGGGGGGGGGGGGGGGGGGGGGCGGCCGCCCATGACAAAATGCTGTATGAGGGGGAGGGGGGAGAGGTGGTCCCAACAAAATGGAAGATTTCGGGAGGGGGCCGGGCCCCATGCCCCCCCCCCCCCCCCCCCTCTGGCTACGTGCCTGACGTCATCGAATGCAACCCTTCGCGAGCTGGCCGCCGGCACTCCGACTGTATTGACGAAGTGGCAGGGTCGTTTCCACAGCAAGTGTATCTTTCCGCGCGTCGCGTCGTTTGGTAGAGTCCTCAAGAGAAACCTGAACATAGCGTAGATAGTCCTCACGTCAAAACACTGAAGTTTAAAAAAAAAATGTGAACTAAAAAATGAGGCCTGTTCGCGGTGCACACAGTCACTCTATCGTTGGAAATGGCATAAAATCGGTTTTTAAGCTTATTGTCATCTAGTCTTATCCGCTAGCAATAAACTTTGGAGGAGACTGAGCATTCGGTTACGCGTAGTTTACTTTTACGGTGATAAAATAAAGTTCTTTGTTCCTCCAAACACCGAGTATTCAATGTACTGTACTTACCAGACCGCATACGATTTTTTTACTTTAGCATATTTAGCTTCTGGATATTAAATAACACAACAGCCCTGCACATGTTATGTCTGTAGTGAAATTTTGCATGAACATAAACCAATGTGTGACCAAAGAACATTATAATTGGAAGCCGCTCTTTTACGCAAAGAGCTGGGTCACAAACTCGCCCGGGGTATCTGTCTGTGGCATCGATAAAAAAAGAAATCAGCTCATTTCTTGGTGTGAGATAACCTCAGGTTTTATTAGGTCGATAAAAATCAAAGCCGTTTACACCTCCCTGTAACGCCGAATTGGAGCGCAGCTCTTGAGGAGGAGGAGGGAAGGGTAATCAGGGGAGGGTATACCCCTCCTCCTCCTCCTCCCCTCATTCTTCAATCTCCTCCGGGGTGGGGGTTCACGTGACCTCGGAGGGTGGGGGGTCACGTGATCTGGGGGGGTCACGTGACCCCCCTCCCCCTCCTCCCCCCAGGTCTCGTGACCCCCCTCCCCCTCCTCGCCCCAGGTCACGTGACCCCCCCCCCCTCCCCATCCTCATCAAGGTCACGTGACTCGGGGGGGCACGTGACCTGAGGGGTCACGTGACCCCTCCCTCCCCCTCCTCCCCCTCCCCCCCGAGGTCACGTGACCCCGGGGAGGGGGGGGGGGCTCGCGCGGTGCATTATGGAATATTTCCCATAATGCAGCGCGCGGTTACGCCGACGGCGACGGCGACGCCGACGGCAACGCCGCTCAAGCCGGAAACGGGCGCCTACGAGCTGCGCTCTAAAACAACTGAATGTCGCGTGTGGAAACCAGTCGGCTACTGCCGACAGATCTCGTCTAGTGGTACTACCGCCTTCAAAGCCTTGGATGTGGCGGCTGCTCAAGAGAAGCTATATAATGCATTAAGTTGCACATTTGATATCAACTATGGTTTACTTTGTGTAATAATACTAAACTTCGGGTAACATTTTATTTGTCTATTACAAATTCTCGTTTTTTTTTTTTTTTTTTTTTTTTTTTTTTTTTTTGCGCTGCAATGTAGCGTTTTCTAGGTCTACTCGCGGGCACCGTGCTGGCGAGAGTGCGAGTGTCAATGTTTTTCGGGCTTTTGTTATTTATTTTTATTTAACTTTGTTTACACCCCTCTTCTTATGCAATGTCCTTTTTAAACGGCCTTTAAGGATAGATGACAATGAAACGAGGGCGACTAAACAGTTTTTTCGCTTATTTGTCGCAGTAGCCAGTAAAACACTGCTTCACTTTTCCTTTTGAATAATTGAGGGAAATGTACATGTTTAATTTAAATTGAAATATTAGGGTTGTGATGCAGCAATAAAAGGCTGCGAGTCCTATTTTTGTTTAAAAATAACCATTATGAAAAAAGAATTAGTGTCCACACTCTTTTTCGCAATCCAGCATTGCATCAAAGTTTTGTTTTTCGCCTACGCATATTTTTCTCCGCCACTTTTCTTTTCCCAGTAACTTTCGGTTCCATAAACGGACATCGAAACTTGCAAATATCCGAAAAGGCCGCGCGCGAAGTCCTGTGCGCTCTTGCTTATTCCATGTGACACGGATGAGAGCGAGAGGGTAGCCCAGTTGCTCTCCTAAACAGATCTGCTCCTTGGACAGCAACGGCGCTAGGCATCCTCTTTGTCATCTGTTACAACCGCTTGTACCTTGAGTTTCCAACATTCCTTTCAAAGCCGCGGAAAAAGAAGAAAAAAAAAGGAAGAAAAAAAAGGTTTGTCGACGAAAAGTTTCAGTGTGGTGCTGTCCACGAAACGATTTTCGCCGAAACGTCACAGTGTCGACGAAATATGTGTCCATGAAACGTGTGTCCACGAAAAGTTGTCCACGAAACGTAATTCCACAAAATGAGTTTCAACGAAATGATAGGGACCCCGCGTGAAGATGCGCGAGATCTTCACGCACATCTCCAGCGCCTTTGATAGGCGCTGAGGATGTGCGAGAGCGGAGATTCCGAAAATTCCTTTTATGACGTAACGTTCCGGGAAATAGGAGCTTCAGTGGTAACTTGAGAATGATTCTCTGCAGCCTCCGTGCTCCAAAGTGAAAAAAATAATCTTGATATTTGTGATCATGAAGGCCAAATGAACACGATCTAAGTGTTTTTACTCAGGTACACAACAGCTTCAGCTTCCCTTTAAGACTGTTTCACACATTTGTGTTTGATTGTTATGGAGCGCGTGGAGTTCCGTCGTAATTGTTTAATACGCCGGCACACAGGGCCATCTACAGGGTAGCCCTGAATCCCTTTCGACGTGTGCATATAGTTTCATAATTGCTTGCAAATAATTGTTTTTTTATCATACACTTGAAAAAATACTGGATAAAGTTATAAGCGGCAATGTATCATAGATAGCGCGTATATTTTATTTCTTAAATACTGAAAAATATTTAGTCTAGTCACACACAGGTCGGAGGGGTTCCCGGTTTTCAAATAGATGGTGCTAGTGTATACCAGTATTTTTAGCGGTTACAAGGAAACGCAATGCACTGGATCAGTCAAACAAAACACGTGAACTAGCTTTTCGATTCCTTGCCTTGCAGCGTAGAAGAAATGTATGATATGAAAGCAACATGTTTTTTGTCAGGAGGAACCTGCTTTAGACGATTGCAAACAAGGCTTCTGGCCGCCAGCATGTTCTTGCTTGTGTGCGCAAGCACGTGCATGTGCAAGTCTGCCAAAGGTAAACTTCAGGCGCAGGCTGCACGTGCTTACACGTATAGTTAAACAGTCGGGAACTCGTGTTTGTAAACGCCTGTACTCCGTTTCACAATAACTTGGCTAACTATGAAGTCTACAAACCCCGCAACACAATATGGTGTTTTCACCGACGTTATTTCGTCCACAATGTTGTTGTTATGAGCAGTCTGGCCCATGCAGAAGGCGAGCGCTCCGAAAATTTACATCGCACCCTCAAATTGGTAGCTCGCAAAAAGATATGAGTTTCATTGCCCTGACATCTAGCAAAACAGTGGCGAATTTACGTCATGTGAAAATGCCCTTTAAGAGCGTCGGAGCAAAGCACGTGACACAACGTCGTGGAAGCGTTTGTGTCACTGTGCCAAATGCGAGGCCCAGAAAAACCGGTTGTCGTCTGTCTGCTGGCCGAGAGTCGTATGCTGCAAAACCAAGCAACTTTCGTTGAATGTCCACCGCAGTGACATTGCTACTCTGTTGAGACTGGTTCAGACAGTTTCGTTTGACTGCGTTTGACTGCGTTGCGGCTGCGAGAAACCCGGACATCCCTGCTGCTCATATCGAGAACCAAGATGATTCCTTGAATTGGATTCTACGCTTCATTCGAAGCACAGATGTGCCGGTGACACGGTTTCGGTTCTCGACGCAACGCAGTCAAACTGACTCAAACGCAAGTGCCTGAACCTTCCTTTAGAGTAGCGAGCTCTTCGGGAACAGTCCATGAGACGATCATACGCTCAATTTAAACGCGAACCTGTGGCGGGTGATAATGTCAGGGTAAGATGTTTTGAACTGCCAGGGATCTGCAAGAAGAGCAAATAGACCACCGATCTCTATTGTAGTAGGCTGGATTGCGGACCGCGGCCTCGGCAGCTGGGGCCGAATGTCGCCACCGGCAGCTGGGGCCGAATGTCGCCACCACCGAATGCATGGGCCTCTGTGGGAAGAACGAGAAAAAGTGCTGTTTTCCCCGTTTCTGAGTTGTTGTCGGTACTGAAACCTTTTGGCTGCTTTTCGGGAAGCCTGTTAAATAGTATGCGTTCAAACATTAAAACAGACAGCCCTCACAGTTCTTATAAATACATTTTTTGTGGTCTAGGGTGGCTCCGCTGGGCGAGAAATGTAGTGCAGCTCAATGAGACGAGTTACCTAGATTTACCGCGGAGTCGGTGGCGGTTTCGACAAGTCGGGTTTAGCAGACGACAAGCTTGAGGGCTTTGCTTCGCGGAATTCGCACATCCCCGGAAGGCCGCTGTCAACATGGAACTTTTTTGACGTTCAACAACTTCTGGGCTTCCCCGAGGACAGTCTTATTGACGGCAAGTTCCTTTGTATACTTCACTTCGAGAGAAAGTTTGCAAGCTCTGCCGTAGGTGCTCCGCCACGTTTAATTTTTTGAATTGTAAATCAAACGCTTGACAAATACCGATTAGACCTCCAAACACCCGATATAATGATCGCATCACATCATAATATAGTCGCCTTCAAGCGCAGACTACAAGCTTCAATATTCCTACATTTGTGTATTTCTGCCATAGACTTGCGTGTATTGCCTGTTGTCAAATAATAGCCGTCGGGGGTGCCACCGGCGGGGTCATGATCCGGGATCCTGCCTACTACAATAGAGATCAGTGAAATAGACCGATCTCACCAGCCAGTTTGACCTCGCCACCACAGGAGGGAACTTTAGTCTTTCTGCACGCGCGACAACCTTTCGAAAACGCTGCATGTGTAGAGCACGAGACGACACGAGCCCTCGCAAGCACGGCCGTCTGCCTCCTGTGAACTAAAGCTATGGCGGCGTCACGCATGCGATGAATGTTCAGTGAGATTGGTGTTTTGGGAGCGAATACGGATGGGACGTTACTTTTTTCTAATTTAGATAAAACAAACCACTAAATTTGTAAATATTATTTTTTTTATTTTGTTATATATTCTTGATAGAATCGGAATCGAGTGAGTTCAATTGCCGTTAAAGGAAAGAAAAGCATAGAATTACTTTTCGGTAATTCGAGTGCTCCCGTGGCCTTGACCGTGAAGTGTTGTGACGTGCCTTGCTCCGACGCTCTTATTGGGTCGAGGGGGCCGCAGCCTGCCCAGTTCATTAAGTTATCGTGAAACGGAGGAGAGTCAAGGTATTTGAACGCGGCTAGACTTTCCGTTCACTTTGGCAATAGAAAATATAGCGAGAAAGGAAAAATAATCTCCAAACCGCTCTGCAGGGAGGCAAGGTATTGCAAGAAAACTAAGTACGATGATTGATCAATAAGGTTTGCCTCCTTGGCTGTGACGTTTCTATTCAGTGGTGAAATTGAAAGATGCTACTTTCGAACGAAAGTTTGGAATATTCTCTTTTTCAGGAGCACGTTCCTTTTTAATCGTGTCCTCACCGGCGGCGATGCACTTCCGCTGCCGTTGCAGTACTCTCCGCATGCCGTCGTAGGTGATCGAGGGCGGCTGTTGACGACAGCAACGGCGCACTGCATCGGTGGCCTAGTCGTCGGAAGCAAACCTTGTTCCCTTCAAATGTTTCCTTATCTTGGAAAACTGTCAAAAATCGAATGGCGTGAGGTTCAGGCTGTCAAGTGATTCAGGTAAAACACCTTAGAACTGCAGCTTCTGCAGCGCGGCGCTGGTCTCGTCAACTAGTCGCCCTCGGTCATCTACGACGACATGCAGAGAGTAGTGCACCGGTAGCGGAAGTACTTCGCCGACGGTGGGGATTTTATTGAAAAGTAATATGCTCCTGAGAAAGAGAAGATTAAAAACTTTCAATTGAATGTAACGTGTTTCAGTACCGCCACAAAATAAAGATGTTAGAACCTGGGATGCAAAATGTATTGATCACGGCAGCATTGGAAGGTCGTCAAAGCGCGGATGAGGCTTTGCGTTTGGTTTGCCCGATAAGGTTCGATCGTCGTTCTCGAGTGCATGTTTTAAGTGCCCTGAGGAAGGTTTTGAGATCGCCTAAATCTGGCGATAACTCACTCTGCGGGCACTAAGCATTCAATTAATTTATAATTCATAACGATGCGCGGCCGATTTTCCTATTAACAGAACAATCAAAAATCGAACTCACCGAAATCATTTCTGGCGATGGAGGAAAATTACTCCGACTGCCAGGACGACATGTGACCAGTGTTGTGCCAAATAACCAGCCAAATTGTTTAAGATAAGATACTAAATACCCAGCTATAAATGTAATTAGAGTAGTATTTAAGTTAATTTTAACGCGGACCATCTTGATGAGAGCACAAATATTTTGAAAACGTAATTGAGTTACATTCGTAGATACCCGGTAAGTAGGTTGCAATCTGGTAATGTAAAAATAACAAGTCAGGAAGGATTGCTCTATCTTTGATGACTTCTCTAAATGTCACAATTTGCTGTAATATTTATGACTCTCAGGATACGACTTAGCTGCTGCAACCGAACTTTACTTTGAAATAATTCAGGATATGCTACATAATGGGCACCGAAAGATAGGAACAAGGGGGACTCACGTACTGTAGGCATGGAAACTGGCGTGATTTAGTTTGGAGGTAGGCTCGCCTTATGACGAATTCTGCAATAAGTTCGTAAAATGCCTTAATGCGATTCGGCGGACGTGATATATAGTCCAGCAGTGCATATATCCCTAAAAGCCGAACTAGAGTTGATCAGGCAGCCAGACTTGGTGATGAGTGCCCGAGTGAATGACAAACGTGCACGAACTTGAGAAACATCGGCTAGAGGACGCTGATTGCTGATCAACAACCAGGTGTGAGTATTTTGTCTCCCAGCCATGGGCGAGGAGGAGCGCCTATAACTTCAAAACGTTAAAAATATTAGAATGGTAAAGAGTGAAGCACAAGTAACACAAGAGTGTCCACAAAACTGGCGGAGAACCGGGTGATATATATATATATATACAACGGGCATGGTGGCGGTGGGCCGAACGCGTGGGTATAACTGAGAAGAAAAGAAAACCCTTGGTGAAAACAGCCACAACGGACGGTTTTTTCTTCGACGTTTCGGCCGGAGTCCGGCCTTCTTCAGGAATCACGTCTGACGAAGGCCGGACTCCGGCCGAAACGTCGAAGAATAAACCGTCCGTTGTTGCTGTTTTCACCAATGGTTTTCTTTTCTTCTCAGTTATATATATATATATATAACTGGTAAGAAAAAGCCTTTGGTGAAAACAGCAACTACGGACGATTTAATCTTCGAGATTTCGGCCGGAGTCCGGCCTTCGTCAGGAAGTCTTCCAAGTCTTCCTGATGAAGGCCGGACTCTGGCCGAAACGTCGAAGATTAAATCGTCCGTTGTTGCTGTTTTCACCAAAGGTTTTTTCTTACCAGTTATACCCACGCCTTCGGCCTCCCGCCACCATGCCCGTTGTATATATATATATATATATATTGACGCTTTTAAACGAGCTTGGGAACCAAAGTTAAGCACCCCTGAACCGACAATTTTCGAAAATGGTGCATTGTGACCATACCAGGCGTTCCCGTCACAATCTTCTGCTGACAGAACCACTCTAGCGTCGAAAAAAAGGTGCAAAATCGCGATGACGTCAGCAGCAGTTTGCTAGCTCCAAACGTAGCGTGTCATTCAAAGGCAACTTGTAAAAGAAAAAAAAAAGAGAAAGAAGAGAAGCGGACAGGAGGACAGATAAAGGCGGGCGTACTTGGGGCTATCCATTTAGTATTTTGTTGGCATTCGGAGACTATGTTTTCCTCGTGCCTTGCTTCCTGTCCTGTGTTTTATCTCTTGCCTCCAAGTCTGCAATTGGTTCAGCTTTGCCCTGGAGTCTAACAATCTCTAGTTCCGTAAATTTGTCTCGCGACAAATATTTTCGAAGGTTGAAAAATGTATTTGAGAAACTGAGTACAAGATAGTGAGAAATGTAATTAAAGGGACCATGAAACAAAAATGTATTGACCTCATTTTAATTTTCTTATATTCATTAAAGCCCAAAGGTGTTGTTTTCTAAGTTTTGCGGCCAAATATCGTGTCTGGAATTTACAAACCGGGTTTAAAAATTATCAGTTTCGGCGATTCTGAAACGACCATACGACACGGTGTGGGAACCAGAGGCAACAAAACGTCATCATAAGTGATATATAAAGCGGAACAGATATTAAACTTTATTTATTGTTCGCATAACAAATTGAAAATGATAAAAACAAATAATCATTTATTGACGCTCTTATATTATTTACACGATACAGCATCACGTGATTGCGATTGAGTTTCGGTTTCAAACGCATCCTAGTCTTCCGTCGCTTGGTAGCCATGGTAACAACCGGGTCACGGTTCTATCGGCTGCTCGTCTGGCGGCCTGCGCAGCGCATATCTACTGTAACAGGATACCTTGCTGAGCTGGTTGGTTGAACGACATGATGAGAAACAGCGCAAAAGGGACAGGACACAAAGTAGAAGAAGGACACAGGACATACGCTGACTAACAACCAAAGATTTAACAACCAAAAAATAAAAATTAAAAAAATAATTTTAATTTTTATTTTGGTCACGCGTATCGCCACGTTCTTCTAGTGCCACTGTAGAAGTTTTTTTCACCTTTTTATTGAGGTTTTCTTTACTATAGCATTTATCTCTTCCGAAAGAGAAAGAAGAGCATGTGCTTGCGCGTGTCACTGTGCGCGCGTGGAAGTTCTACTAAATCTTTGGTTGAACTTGTTAGGCAGCGTATGTCCTGTGTCCTTCTTCTACTTTGTGTCCTGTCCCTTTTGCGTTGTAAGAGGCGACGCTGGAGCTCGGGGAGGTCGGCCATGTTAGTTATCGGAGCGAAATATCAGACGTCAGATCTCCTTCGTTGACTTGCCTGCGTGACGTCATTATGGCGCCGCTGTTGTGGCGATATCTCACGCTCTGTCTGTGGTCATTCAGTCCCACTGATCTCTATGACAATTGTTGGATCGCGCTTCCCCGCTTCGAGCCCATTGCGCGATTGAAGTCACCGGTCGGCCATCTTACCGGTTCCGCGGAAGCGTTGTCAAGGCGGCGGTTGTCTCTGTTGTCACGTGACCTACACACGGTAACCATGGCAACTGTCTAGGCTTGACAGCGCTAGAGCATATCTCGTAAGATGGCCGACGGTGGCTCCATTTTCGGTGCGGGGAAGCGCGATCCAGCAATAGACCGATCTCACCAGCCAGTTTGACTACGCCACCGCTGCCGCAATGCATCGAGGGAGCTTTAGTCTTTCTGCACGTGCGACAACCTCGCTGGAGCTCTGCGCGCGTGGAGCATGAGGCGGCACGAGCCGTCTTGTGCATTGCTGCCTGCCTCCTGTGAACTAAAGTTATGGCGGCGTCACGCATGCGCCGAACGCTTGGTGAGATCGGTCTATTGTCATAGAGATCATTGTTCAGTCCGGTCTACGTCGCCATCTTGCGCAGACAACAAAAATTCCCTATTGGTTACTTATGATGACGTGTTTGTAGAACTGAGAGGCAAGCTCCCCGAGAAACCGAAATTATCTTTTTTGCGCCAATAAATGAATCCGGACGATCAAATGAATGAACGTGGGTTATGCAATAAAGGACAAAGATTCCAAATACACATATAGCTCTGAATTTCGGGAAAACGTTTCACGGCCCCTTTAAGACAAGTAGTAAATATTCTAGACTAAATGTATCTGCAAGATACCTGAATACTATCAAGAGTATGTGAATTACTCTATCTTGAGTAGAGTTGTTAAGTTAGGCACACGTAGGCATGTGACCAATAAAATCGCGACATTTCGTTGAGATTCCAAAGGTTGTTATTACAAAAAATGGTATGCTTTTGTAGATGATAAAATAAAATAAAAGTAGTCGAAATATGTTATTTTTCGCGGAGAGGGAACATAATACTGCAATAAGCGTCTCAAAAACAACGCACTATAATTTATTTTTTGTTTTCCGCGGGAGTGATGTGCCTCGTCGTCAGCTCTCGAGCGCGCGCTCGCTGGGTTGAATCGTAGTTCGGGCTGTATGTGTTACGAGTCACGCACATTCGAGATATCACACCTCGGTTCCACCAATGGGATGTTCGAGCATCCTTCGCTAGCTATTGGCTGACAGCGGTCCTGCTTTCGCAACATGCTCCTGCCGTCGCCAGAGATGACCTCGGTGTTTTACGGTCTTTGATTGGTGTTTCATTAGAATAATTGGCCGCGTATCATCCTGATTTAGGAATTTCTAGGATACTTAGAATCAGAAAAGGGAGTTATCGTCGTATTTTGGTGATCTCAGAAATCTCCTCAGGGCACCTCAATAAACGTTTTACTAGTCCCAGGCATAGCGATATCGCACAACAGACAAGGCGATTGCGCCGTTCGCCGCAAATAACGCTGAAGAGCACGTCACTACGCAACAAGCCTGAACATAATAGGATACGCCTCGCGCGCTGGACTCCACTAGGGGATGAAAAGAACCAAGCACTATGGCATTGGTATCTAGGAAGTGTTGAGCAGGCTCTATCTATAAGTGAAGATCAAATCGGTTTGCCCTTACAAAAATATGTATGAACACTCCGAGGACGTTCTATAGAGCAGCGTCCTTAGAAAGAACCTAGAACATTTATAGGGAGACCACGGTTATTGTTGCTTTTCTGAAGTCGTCCCATGGCCGCCCTATAGAATATTGGCCAACGGACGTTCTATGGACGTCCTATTCTAGAGACGATGAAAGGTGATCCTATATCCTATCTATAGTGAAAAACTCAAAGATGGCCTTAAGTTGTCCATAGGGCATCTGTCACTTTTCAAGGTTGACATCATAATGTCCATACGGACTCTAGAGGGTTTCAACACAGGATCTATATGGTGTCCATAGAGTGCCTGCAGAAAACCCATACAACGTCTACAGGGAGTCCCTACCGGGTCCACAGGGACGCCATATACATGCGGCTTACATAAGGTAGCCGCATGGTCATTGCATCAACAATGGCTGCTGCGTTCGCTGCAGCGCTGGCTTCCTCGACGTGATGGAACGGAAGCTGCGATCGTTATAAAGTCAGCTGCCAACCCTAAACATGCCTTGATACATTATATTTGACACTACAATTTTGTGTGGATACTTCGCCCTGCAATTCGAAACAGTAAGTGCGGTGCAATTTTTCTAAAACAACTCAGTTGGAAGACTGCCATAGAGCCTGCTCTTAAAAAAGTGGCTCCAATCCGTACTCGACAACCGAACTAACGAGAAAGGCAACGCCGCATTTCTCCCGCAGCGGCTACTCGGGGAAATGCACGGTCACTTGAATTCGTTCGGGAGTATCGCATTCGATGGCGTTCGCTGTGAGTGTCCCATTTCGGTTTTAAACGGCCATTTTGGAGCCAAAACATATAAGGTAGAAGAGGTTTCAGGGATGCCAACCCCCATCTCCCAGGCGGACGCGCCGCGAATTACCGCCGAAGTTAGGACGCACCAACGAGGTAGAGGGCTTTAGAGCAATAAACTGGCAGCTGAAAGTGACCCCCAATTGGCCGCCGCCATGTTGCACATTTTTGACCACTAGGCGCGTGACCTTATAGGTTTACATCTAGTTTTTACCGAAGTACCGCGCAAATAATTGCTTTTTGATATCATAACAGTACCGACGAGATAAGTTAAGTTTCGTTTGTTTTAAGTCCAAAATGTGTTTTTACGACAAAAAACTTGGGCAGCTTCGCAATGCCTCTGCTGGCTACCGTCAGCCGCGGTGCTGTATTTGGGGTTTTTATCGGCGCTAGACACTGATCTTTGCGGCTAACAGTATTGAAAAATAGTTTATCATGTCTCTTAAAGCGATCGCAGTACAAATCTCGGCTCAGGTTTGCGTAAAAGCCTCAGGATTTGGTACGGTCAGATGTCTAGGGGTGAAAATTGTACAACATGGCGGCAGCCAAGTGGGGGTCACTTTTGCCTGGAGAACGGGATACCTGTTTATGGCTCTAAACCCCTCTACCTCGTTGGGACGCACCCAGGTCGGGACACGCTACGTGAAGTCACCGGTGAGACATGGCTGTACAAAAACAATATTAATTGTGCCGCAAAAGCCTATAAACTAAAATGTTATGCAAACATCACGCTTCTGTCATTTTGTACTAATCTTCAATAAAAGTTTCTACAAAAGAGCTTTTTCTGTTTGCGTTTACATAAGAACATGCTCTGTAAAAGCTTTTTAAAAGCGTAAGGTTTACACAGGGTCCATATGGGTTCTTCAAAGAACCCATACAAGGTCTACCGGGAGTCCCTAGGGTGTCCGAAGGGAAGCCATACAGGGTCTACACAGGGTCCTTATGGGGACAGCGGAGAAGCTGTACAGAGTCTGCACGGAGTCCCTACGGGGTCCGTAGAGAAGTCACTCAGTCTCCAGGGGGTATATCTACGGGGTCCGCAGAGACCCACATACACCAACCTCCCACTGAGAAAGTAAGGAAATTATTACGGTATCTACTGAACACCTCCACCTAATGAATGCCCTAAGTTTGGACATGTCTCCAGACATCAATGTAACACATTGATGCCCGGCGCTTAATTAACAACTCTAACTGGAACACTTCCCTACACCTAAGGAAGACATCTACCCGGCATCACTTTAGAAATCTGCCAATCTATAGCTGACACTACAGAGAGGCACTAGGATGTCCATAGATTCGCCCGGAAATAGGAAGAAAGGAAAAACGCCTTTGTGTCGGGAGATTCCAACATCGTGTTTATGGCCGTCCTATGGCAAACCAGTGGTCCATGAATTGCCATCAGGAATCCATAGGATGGACATGCGGGTTATAGAATGGCACTAGTAAGGACATGGGACGTCCGTACCTATTTTTCTAAGGGTAATCTCTCTGCGATAAGTCAGCGCTGAATCAGCACTCAGTGACCTCTTAGCACGGGAGCTTTTTCGCAACCAGCGAATGAGTTCAAGTCACTTTATGCGGGGCGTCGGCTCGTCGGCCAGGAGAGAATATACTGAAAGTTGGAGTGAATCTAAAGGAATTGCTCCTTAAATATTGCATTCCATGCATTAAAAACTTTTGGAGAGAAAGGTCGCTGTCAATTTTCTTTACTGCAGCACAGGATTTCATACATCAGCGACAGCAATAGGTAGTTCTTTTTAATGTGCTGTGCCGAAGAAACACTGTTTTTGAACTATAGATTACTTTGTCTAATTTTGATCGTCAGATATTCATGATTTGGGCGAGATATAATTCGCAATATTTCTTCTTGTTTGCTTTGGTATGAAGCTCTACCTTCCTTTATTCTTGTACATTCAATAAAAGTCCACACAGCTCTTAGAAAAAGTGCTCTGATTTGAATTCGAATATAGATTTTTGTTCATGACCATACAAAATAAGCTGTGGCAGTAGCGTGGTCAAAACGTTTTATGACACTCTGATAAAAATAATCCCTCGAGAAAGGGAGCAAGAGGGACAAAGGACAAACACAAATCTTCAAATACAACTAGGTGACTGCTGGGCGACAAAACAATTCGCCTGGTCTTGTTATCGAACCAGGGACCTCTCCATTTCGAGTGGAGCGCTCTACCAACTGAGTTAAACAGGAGTCGACAGAAATGTTTTCTGTAGTAGCAGCATCTTCCCCAGGAAATAATGGAAACAAAAACTTGCAGAATAAAAGCTGAGTGTTACCGTATTCTTATAATGAGACATTGTGTATTTATGGCTGATCCCCCTCACCCTTTTTGTGTAATCTCTAAATGGGCCTTCAAAGCCTAAGTGACAGACATGATATTAAAGTTATGAACATTAAAAAAGATGTGGCAAGACTTACCTTAACTATCGCGATTTTAACTATTCATATATATTATGGAATAGCCAACATGCTTTCTGCCGACCATTTTCATCAGAAGCGTCTCAATCTATAAATGTATGTAATGACTTCAACCTTACTTAATTAGTCACTCTCACCACGAGAGTTACCGCTACAACAGCCACCGTGTTAGACCTCATCCTGGCAACATGTCCAGAGTTGATTCTTTCAGTAACTAATATGCAAGATCTCAGTGATCATTCTTCACTTAATTTTCTACTTAACATTCCAACTAAAACCAACCAGAAGAAAGTTAAAAAGATACGGGTCTATGGTAGAGCTGACTTCGATGCTATAAACAGAGAACTTTGTTTCTTGTCGATTACTTGCCTAACGTTTTGGACCGCTCTGTAGATAAAAACTGGAAACTGTTTAAAATGCAGGTAGTTAATCTTACGAACAAATACATTCCTTTCCAAAATATTTCATTTTTCTCGAAAACTCCTTGGTTTAATATTACTCTGAACAGGCTGTCTAATAAGAAAAAGCGAAAATTTCGAACGGCTAAGTTTCCCAATTTAGATGTTAAGTGGTCTGAGAATCATGACGCAGCCAAGGCCTATAAATATGCCGTTGCTATTGCACAGACAGTTTATTTTTCAGTCACCTTGTGATCCCTCCTGATCAATAACCCTAAACAGTTTTGGAATCTGATCAGTCATAATAAGAATCAAACAATATCTCTTGTAGTCCATCCGGCGAACCTGTGCCCCTTGATGACTTTGCAAATGTTTTGAATTCTGCTTTTGTGGATTCATTCTCTGGTGATGCGTTCTGTGATACCCCCTTGCGACAATATGATTTCATTCCCATGTACCCCATTGTACTTGAGACCGGTGGCATTGTTAGTATAATTGATAAATTAAAGGTGTATTGTTCCGTAGGGACTGACGACATTAACTCCACATTTCTGAAAAGTCCTAAGGAATATCCTTCTATCATACTTTGTAAGATATTAGAACAGTCTATTGCTCTCGGTTGTTTACCGGACGATTGAAAGGTGGGTAAGGAGGTGCCGATACATAAAAAAAGGCGATCGACATTCTCCCCTCCCCACGCAACATTATTGAGCATGTCATTTATTCACACCTGGTCAACTACCTTGAATCAAACTCTTTTTTCACTCAATGGCAACATGGTTTTCGTAAATCTTTTTCATGCAAGACGCAGCTTCTGACCTTCACTCATGATATTCTTCTTATTCTTGATCGCACTGCCAAAGTTGATTGCATCTTTCTTGACTTCTCAAAGGCATTCGATGAAGTATCTGATAAATTTCTACTTCATAAGCTTAGCAAACTAAATATTGACCCCAACGTACTTGCCTGGCTTCATTCCTTCCTAACTAATCGGTCACAATTCGTGTTCGCATATAATACATCATCCAGTCCCGTTACGTCAGTGGTCCCTCAAGGCTCTGTATTAGGTCCACTTCTTTTCCTTATCTTCATAAATGATTTACATTCCAGTGTTTTATCTTCAATTAACCTTTTTGCTGATGATTGCATTATATACCGTGAAGTGACTAACGACTCCGATGTTTTTTGTATTCAGTCTGACCTCAATCGTGTGTCCGAGTGGTGTGATTTATGGAAGATGAAACTTAACATAAAAAATGTAAAGTAATGACTGTTTCTCGACTTAACACCGACTCTTCTTGCTACTTACTTAACAACACTTCTTTGGAACGAGTATAATCTGATTAGTACTTCGGTGTTCATGTTGCGTCCAGTCTATCTTGGGAAACTCACACTCAGTACATAACAAGTAATGCGAATCGTATGCTAGGCTTCCTCAAACTAAGTTTTCCGTCTGTCCCTGTATCTCTAAAACTCCTTCTATATAAAACACTTGTCCATTCAAAGCTGGAATATGCCTCTGCCATTTGGGACCCCGGCAATGACGTATTAACATCTGCAGTCGAAGCCATCCAAAATAGACCTGTTCGCTACATTCTTCCTAATTATCACCGCACCGCAAGCGCAACATCACTGAAACTAACTTTGGACCTGCCCAAGCTTGCATTCCGTCGTGAATTCTCTCGTTTGTGCCTATTTCATAAGATTTGTCATAATCCTTCCTTGCGTGTCAGGCTGCTAACTTCACCTTCCTACATCTCATCATGTCTTGATCACCAACACAAGAAGGTTCTTCCTGCCTGCAAGACTACTACTTTTTACAATCCTTTTATTCCCAAAATAACGGCCTCATAGAACCACCTTTCATCGTCCGTGGCATGTATAACTGATCACATCAACTTTAATCGTTGCCTACATAGTCACATATTTGCATCTCATTAGAAATGTTGTGTTTTTGCCCTTAGGTTTTGTTTCTTTTCTTTTTTGTGTTTGACCTGTTAACCCACTCCCCTCTGTAATGCCTTCAGGCCCTCAGGGATTATTAAATAAATAAATAAATATATAATAACTTGCGAGAGCTCTCATATGGGCCCCCAGGAATGGGCCAGCCATTTGATTTCGGATGACTCGCGCTTAAATTAAATTTTTCTCTGACCTGAATGGATCTAACCATAGATCTATTTTAATGCACGCAAGAGATTTAGTTTGCGCTAGTGTGCTGTCGCAAATTGAAAAGACAACAACCAGTCTAAAAGTGACCTCTGGTAATGCATTTTTATGGGAAAAAAGCCGGTGTATATTTTCTCTGCGCTGGTTTATGAAAGCATAAATTACGAATAATTATACGCACTAAATAGCTTGGAACATTTCTCAATCATGTAACTAAAAATATGGGTCACTTAGTGTTTTTCTTTAAAATTAATGGCATTAAACACAGTGCTAAAACACCTTCATACTTGCATTTCTGTGCATTGTTGGACGCTGTTAGCTCGAACACGGCGTCGGAGCTTTTTTGTGTGTGTGTGTGTGTGGGGGGGGGGGGGGGGGGAGGGGATTCGTGCCAGATGAACGAAGGACATCTGGCAAACCAAAGAGACGGCAAGAACTATGCAGTAGCACTGAATCCATACCTCCCTGGGCATGTCGATAAAAAAAAAGAGAAGGCCAAGTAATTTAGTCAGATTTGTAATAAATAAGTAATCCTTTATTCTTCACGCTCATGCATATGTGAAAAAAAAGATGCTTGTTCTATGTTCAGACTCCAAATCTTTGAAAATAGGAAAAAGACTGAAAACAGGTTTCCGATGAAAGCTGCTGCCCAGCATAAAAAGGAAAAGAAAAACAACAACCACAACGACAACAACAAAGAGACCCTTCTAATAGACCACATTCTTCATTTTATGATTCATAACAACCCTGAGACAGGAAACACAAGAAGGACAAAAAGGACGTCTTGAATGATGACAAAACATGACAAACCCGACGTGTTTAATCAGGAACGTAAACCAGCTCCCCTGCGCCTTATCACTCATTTCAATACTTCATGTTGTACGTTTTGGATGATTTTATCCGCTCGTAAAAATGCGGGAGAGTACCATTTTGATTTCGTAACATTGCTGGCATATTAGCATATATAAGCGTCACCGGAATTCCGACGAACCTTGAACACACTCTACATTCTTTTCGATTGTTACCATACTTTGAAGCGTCGCTCATTTTTACACACTGGCTGTGGATCGCAGGTTTGAGCCTGAGATATAGCAAAGTGTAAACATCGTTCATTGATGAAGAAAAATACTGTAACTAAAGCAGTGGTACATTTACATTCATAAAAAGGTACATACTATTCGGTACGATCCAAATAACAAAAGCGATTCATGTTATTTTCCGGGGGAGAGACAAAATGCACGCGCCTTTTCCTATAGGAATGCACAGGTACAGCGAAAAAGTAGACTGGTTGCTGTCTGCTTCATTTTGCATCCCGAAAATCGCTCAATTACTAGCGACAGTTCAACGTCTACTGTACATTAACTTCATGGCTGTAACAAGGTCTTGAAAGCTCAAAAACAAACAAACATATATTTTTGTATATAGCGTTATATTGGTACATCAAACATCTACTGTACATGAACTTCATGGCTGTGACAAAGTCCCGAAAGAAGAAAGAGAAAACAAAAAACATATTTTTGTAAATTGTGTTATACCGGTACATCGAACATCCCTTCTGTGAAAAGATACACGTGGCTCGCAACCTGTATTTTAGGTCATAAAGTAGAGGACACTTATCTCCCAGTTTCAGCGGATTTACCTTTGTCGACAGATGTTTAAGGATGTTGAGGTAGTATACAGCCACCGCTGCGGGCAATAGAAATCTGGTTGGTGCTTCAAAGTCGGCTTATGAACCCAGAAAGTCAGTTCCATTTTCTGGCGTCCGTCCCAGGTAGCTCACCGTGTACAAGATTCTAGAGGCAAAAGGAGCTTTCAGGCCACACCCACGTTTTCGACGGTGACTCAAAATTCCGGGGGTCTCTCCCGGATTCAGGGGCAGTGATGATTTTCACCATCTTCAGGCCACTCCGGTAAGTATACTGCTTGTTAGAGCGCGGCACAGAGCACGCCGTAACGTAGCATGTTTTCTCTAGAGGAGATATAAGGGATGGCTCCGAAACATTAGTGATGACGTCATGACTCCCGTGACCAATAATGGGTGGATCCGAGTACGCTTCCGTGTACAGCAAATGATTCCCGCTTAAAAAGAAAGAAAGCTGTTTTCTATGTGCTATATATATATGGCACATTGAAAACAGCTTTCTTTTTTTAGAGAAAATATTAACGTTTAGAAGGAATAGTTTTCTTAAAGTTTTTTTAAGTTCCGCTCTTCGGCCGTCGGAGGGCAGGAGAGCTGCTGACAAGATGTGCATGGATATGAATCCGAAACCAGAGTAGGCGTTATAATTTAAGGGCTTTTCAAAACATAGTAAAATGCTCGGCATGATTTATACCTGTCTGAAAAGGGTTGATATAGGGGTTACTGATGATGACCAGTAAGTTTCTAATTGAAACTAAGACCTTCAAATTAACAAATAAAAAGTTACTTTCTAAAATCTTTAAGAAAACTATTTCTTCTAAACCAGTCTCTGCTGCGCTGTCATCGCGCGACGCAGCAGAGGCTAGTTTCACTATTTCTCCACGGGGCGCGGTGCCGTCGGGGCCGAGATGCGCTCCGATAGCAAACCGAAACTTAGAAACCCGTCGGATTTGTGCGGTTTTTCAGAAAGCCGTAAAATGCTTCGCGTGCCTTCTATTGTTCTGCAATTTGTTGATTTAGTGTTTTTTCATGATGCTGAGCAATTTTCTAATTGAAACCATGCCCTTAAACACAATATTAAAAAGTTAATTACGCAAAAGTAATTAACAATCTAATTATCCCAGACTTTAATAATTTTTCTAAAGAGGCCCCTGGCCCAGGACCAAAACGACACAAGCCTTTTTAGAGCGCAGCTCTTAGGCGCCCGTTTCCGACTTGAGCGCCGTCGCCGTCGCCGTCGCCGTCGCCGTCGCCGTCGCCGTCGGCGTCACCGTCGGCGTAAACGCGCGGTGCATTATGGGTAAATTTCCCCGCTAAATCTAGCGGAAAATTTTCCCCGCTAAATTTAGCGGAAAACTTTCCCCGCTAAATCTAGCGGAAAATTTTCTCCGCTAAATTTAGTGGAAAAATTTCCCGCTGAATCTAGCGGAAAATGTTCCCCGTTAAATCTAGCGGATAATTTTCCCCACTAAATCTAGCGGAAAAAAATTCGCCTAAATGGAAGGCGAGCAGGAGAGGAGGAGGGGCATAGCCTCCTATCCGTACCTTCCCCTCCTCCTCCTCAAGAGCTGCGCTCTATTTCGGCGTTATGGGGAGTTGTAAACGGCTTTTATTTTTTTTTTTGTTGCGACGCGTAATTTTTGCAATATAGAATTTGTCCACATGTCGTGAAACATCCTGTATATGTATATGTATATGGACCGACACGCGGGCTTGACGTCACAGAGCTGCTGCGGCGCTTCGTTCGTGCCGGGACGGGGTGGTATGGGCAGAAGGGCGCGCGCTTTGCATGGGCGTCATAGCGTTTCAGCATGTCGAAAAGCTGTGTAGCCGTTAATTGCACCGAAAAGTATAGAAAAAGTAGCGGAGTGAGTTTCCACAAGTTCTCGGCTTACTCTGAAAGGCGGAGATGGTGGATATGAATAATATCCGTGGATCGAAAAGAATGGTTGCCTCGCGCGGACGACCATTTGTGCGCCAAGCACTTTTTTGAAGGCAAGTGTGACCTCCATTTCAATCTCCATCCCGAGGCTCGCTGATGTGCAGGGAAACCGTCGTCTGATCGAGGCCACCCAGATTTTGTTCCTACGATGTTCGCGCACAAAGCACAGGCCAAGCGCTCGTCGGTGGCTCGATACCAGTGTTGGCGGCAACGTGTTACAAGGAACGGCGTCACCGGTAACGCCTTACTTTTTCTGTAACGTATTAACGTACTTATTACTTTTTAAGATAGTAAAGAATAGCGCGTAATGCAGTTACGTTTCTTGTTACATATTCTTCCTAAGACCTGAAAAAAATAATCTTTTTTCGTGCTTTCATACTTCCTTTTAATTTGAGCCCAAACGCAGCCTACGCGACGATCTGATGGGATCAATCCGATAGCGTCAAAATCGCACCATCTTGGTGTCCGTCATGTTTCTGTACGTGTTCTATCATCGCTGAACTATTCATAAACAAGAAAGGCCCAGTGACTCGCTCTTTTATAAAGTCTAGAAAGACCCCTAAAACAAGTTTTTTGTTTTCAAAGTTTTCCAAAATATATTCTTTTTGATTTAGAAGTGCAGTTTCAGTTGAACAGTTCTTCCTGAAACCGAACTGCGATGAAGTTACGAGGTCCCACTTATTCGAAAAATCTACTAGACGTTGATAATGTATTTTCTCCGAAGCTTTAGAGAAAACCGACAGTATAGAAATAGGCCTATAGTTACCTAGCTCGTTTTTGTCACCTCTTTTTACAGAGCTGTTACATTTGCTATTTGCATTCTTTTGGAAAACACACACGTTTCCAAAAACAGATTAAAAGTACAACTTAACACTGATGCAATTAAGTCAACTACATACTTGACTGGGTGAATTTGCAATCAATGATGTGCACCGCTCCCGGCGCACATCGTCGTCTTCACCCGCATGTGCGAGACAACATCGTTCTTTCTGGTACATTTGAAGCGTCGCCTCTGTTTGGAGTAGGGCTTCGTTTCTCTTGTAAAGATGTACTGGCGTCGCAGTTGTCAGCGGTATGTCGAGTCGACTTACATATAAAATATCGATCACCCCTTGAGGACGGACTCAGTAGAGTCGCCGAATTTTTACACTTCCATGCTTTCTCGCTGACTTTATATTTCTTCTGATCTGCTTATTTTTTCCGCGGTTCGCCATAAGTATCCAGAGCTTGCAATGCAGCGAAATTTTCTCAAATTAGTACTTCAAGTCTTAAAAAGTGAACCAGCGTGGAAAAAGAATCTTCCGTTTTTTGTTGTGGAGTTGTTCTTTCTTGATCGCTGGGATGCGAAGACTCTCTTGGTTGCGTTGTCGTCGCCGTTGGAGTTTTTCGTGGAATTATCCATGTCCTCCGGCTGCTCCATCACTACCTTCCTTTTGAAGTCTAGGAGAAGTTACTTTAGAAGAGCACGTTGAACGATGGAAAATAACATGGAACTGAAGGTTTCCTGCTGTCTTCCCAACGTTTCCAGACAGCTGATGATTGA
The DNA here is from genome assembly GCA_013358835.2 of Ixodes persulcatus. Classification (NCBI taxonomy): domain Eukaryota; kingdom Metazoa; phylum Arthropoda; class Arachnida; order Ixodida; family Ixodidae; genus Ixodes; species Ixodes persulcatus. The sequence continues at coordinate 38,273 of JABSTQ010010853.1, forward strand.
GATAACTGTGTCGTAAAGACAACGAAGACCATGAACGTCCAATGCAGAACGCACCTGCTTGACATCGATCAGTCTTTTTAGATGGTCTCGACGAGCAGTTCTTAGTTTTTGAAGAAATTCTTCAACAATGTGACCGTGTCTTCGCAGCAATGTGAGGTCGACGGAAGTCCGGCAATTGCTGCTGCAGCACGTCCAGTCACTGCTATTTTCAGATAGTTGGACTTGTGTGTCTCTGTTAGTTCGTTATTATGATGTACAACTTGGTTGAATTGCGCCCAAAATTCTTGCCACTGGCTGACGGAGCCGTTGAACTTCTTCAGCTCGAGCTTAGTTAGTCTCACTCGAATTCTCGTTGTCGCACCAGTGGGGTTGTCGTTCACACTGGTGATCGCTGGGCTTTGCCGATTCGGACAGCCAGTCCTACCTCGGTAGGACTGGCTTTCCGATAACTTCTGATAGCAAACTGAAACTTAAAAACCCGTTGAATTTGTGCGGTTTTTCAGAAAGCCATAAAATGCTTCGTGTGCCTTCTATCGTTCTGCAATTTGTTGATTTAGTGTTTTTCGATGATGCTGAGCAATTTTCTAATTGAAACCATGCCCTTCAACACAATATTAAAAAAGATAATTACGCAAAAATAATAAACAATCTAATTATCCCGGACTTTAATAATTTTCCTAAATCGGCCCCTGGCCCAGGACCGAAACGACTGAAGCCTTTTTTTTTGTTGCGACGCGTAGTTTTCGCAATATCGAATTTGTCCACCTTTCGTGAAACACCCTGTATATATATATATATATATATATATATAAGAAAATAAAAAATAAATGAATGAAAGGAAAACTCTAACCAAAAAAATTGATACGGAGCCCGACGTTTCAAGGCCAGTTCGGCCCCTTGATCACGGGTGACTGTTTCTGTCCTTGTCGTCGTCTTGCAAATTGCCCGGGGTTGTTGGCTTCTTTAAAGCGGCCGTTGTATCTGCACGCGCTTTATGGTTCGTAGCGCCTCGCGTGACGCACCGCAAACCGGACACGTTGGAGCTTAGCAGTGTCCCAGCTGACCGGTCGACGTTATTTTCGGTGTTCTGAATGTACCAGGACTATAATAAAAGGCGTCTTCGCCAGTTTATTTCCGTGCCAAGAATAGAGCAGTCATTGAATCCAATCGTGTGACCCTCTTTTTGGACGTGTTCTGCCAGCGCACTACCCTGAACGTTATTCTTTTTGACGACATACTGATGCTGGCGTAGACGTTCCGGGAAGTTTTAGTTTCCCCAACGTAGGAGGCGGCGCAGTCACCACACGGGATCGGGTAGACGAGTCCCTGAGCCCTTTCTTTAGGGGGACGATCTTTTGGAAGCGAGAAGAGGTGTCCAATGGTGGACACCGGTTTATGTGTCACACTTACGCCGTAGTTTCGTAAAACGCGCATGAGAGTCTCGCTTGGGCCCTTGATGTACGGGACGCATACGCGGTTGGGTGGAGGAGGGGCGTCTTCTGTTTCATTCTGTCTAAGTTTTTTTTACACGTTCTTCAAAAACCTGGCAGGATAGTTATTCTCTTTTAGGTCGTGTTTGATCGTTGTGACCTCTTTCTTAAGAGCCTCTTCAGTGGAGCAGACAGTAATTGCTCGCCTGAAGGGTGCGGAAGCCACAGAAGATTTGTGCGTTGCAGGGTGGTAGGACGAGAAGTTCAGGCATCGGCCGGTGTGTGTCGGTTTTCTGTAAACTTCGAATGTCAAACGGTTGGACTTTCTCTTCGTGAGCACGTCCAAGAATGGAAGAGAACCGTCAGACTCCAGCTCAATTGTAAATTGTATCGCCGGTTCGACGGAGTTCAAGTGGTGGTGAAGGTTGTTGATTTCACTGGTTTTGACCACACAGAAACAATCGTCGACATACCGTAAGAACAAGGTGGGTTTCGGGGCGAATATCTCTAAGGCTTGCCGCTCGATCGCCTCCATCGTGTGGTTAGCCACGGTGACGGAAATTGCTGGACCCATTGCCGTTTCACTAGTTTGCTTGTAGAATCGACCCTTGAAAGAAAAATAGGTGCTGGTTAAGCAGAGGTCCAGAAGGCGGCAAATCTCATCGATAGAGAGGCGAGTCCTCTCGGAGAGTTTGGTGTCAGCCGACAGTGCCGTTCTCGCTACAGACACTGCAAGAGGCACAGGCACACTTGTAAATAGAGACACCACGTCGAAGGACACGAGACTTTCGTCATCGTGCATTTCGCGACCGGAGATGAGTTCGATGAATTGGCCGGAGTTGTGCACGTACGTGTTTGTCTTCTCCGTGAGGGGTGACAGCAACCAATGTAGGTAGTTGGATAACGCACGTAGCGGTGATGTGGTGAAGTCCACTATTGGTCGAAGTGGAACACTGGGCTTGTGGATTTCCGGGAGGCCGTAAAATGCAGGGGTGGACCCGTTCCGGCAGTTAGGACTCAGGTAAAGGTTTCGGGAATCCGGATATTGACTGAAAATCGACGAAAGAGTCTTGTTTAAAGTTGCTTGGATCATGGTAGTCGGGTCTTTTGGCAACGTCATGTACGCAGTGGTGGCGAGAAGTTTGTGGGCCTTGTCGTCATAGTCGGTACGGTCCATGACCACTGTCGCATTCCCCTTGTCGGCAGGCAGAATGGCAATGTTCTTGTCTTCCATGAGATTCTTGATGGCTGCTTTCTCTTCTGTCGTGTAGTTTAGACGCGATGTTCGTTCCACCTTGGAAAGCACGCTTATAGCCTTCAGGCGTGCTTCTTCACGGATGCCGGGGTCTACTTGATGCAGGCCATATTCGACAGCTGTTGCCATTGACGCAATAGGTGGTTTTGTGGTAGTAAGGTTAAACTTTTTCCTTTTGCCAAGACATGAGTTTCTGTGGCGGAAAGGGCCCTCGAAGAAAGATTTTTCACAAAAATCTTGTCAGATTCTTGAGTATCATTAGAACGCGCTTGAAGAGAGGCGAGATTCTTCTGGTGACCTGATCCCCTTTTTTCAGGGGATGAGATGGCGGTACATCTGGCAAACTCGTCGATGGCAGAAAAAACTTCAGGTGCGCGGTGTTCCAGTTGTCTTCTCAGAAAGAAAAGGTCCAATTCGTTCCTCTTGACCGTTTCTCGGCATTCTTGAATTCTCGCGTTAAGCAGACGAAGCTCGGCTTGTTCCACGATCCTGGGACCTTCGGCTGTGTTAAATAACCGTTTTAGGCGTAGGCTGTTCGGAATTACCTGCAGTCCTTTGCAAGTCTTGTTGAAGTCGAGATGTGCTTTGAAGGTTGAAACGGAGTTGGTGAGGTGAATAAATCGTTTGGCAAGCCGGACGACGACAGACCTATAGTCTATGCGCATAGAATTAAACGTAAACCTTTCGGTGGACATCCACCTGGTTAGGAATGACAATAAATGAAAGAAAACTTCAACCAAAAAAATGATACGGAGCCCGACGATTGTTTCTGTGTGGTCAAAACCAGTGAAATCAACAACCTTTACCACCACTTCAACTCCATCGAACTGGTGATACAATTTACAATTGAGCTGGAGTCTGACGGTTCTCTTCCAATCTTGGACGTGCTCACGAAGAGAAAGTCCAACCGTTTGACATTCGAAGCTTACAGAAAACCGACACACACCGGCCGATACCCGAACTTCTCGCCCTACCACCCTGCAACGCACAAATCTTCTGTGGCTTCCGCACTCTCCAGGCGAGCAATTACTGTCTGCTTCACTGAAGAGGCTCTTAAGAAAGAGGTCACAACGATCAAACACGACCTAAAACAGAATGGCTATGATGCCAGGTTTTTGAACAACGTGTACAAAAAACTTAGACAGAATGAAACAGAAGACGCCCCTCCTCCATCCAATTGCGTATGCGTCCCGTACATCAAGGGCCCAAGCGAGACTCTCGCGCGCGTTTTACGAAAATACGGCGTCAGTGTGACACATAAACCGGTGTCCACCATTGGACGCCTCTTCTCGCTTCCAAAGGATCGTCCCCCTAAAGAAAAGGCTCAGGGACTCGTCTACAGGGTCCCGTGTGGTGACTGCGCCGCCTCCTACGTTGGGGAAACTAAAAACTTCCTGGAACGTCTACGCCAGCATCAGTATGACGTCAAAAAGAATAACGTGCAGGGTAGTGCGCTGGCAGAACACGTCCAAAAAGAGGGTCACACGATTGGATTCAATAACTCCTCTATTCTTGGCACGGAAAGAAACTGGCGAAGACGCCTTTTATTAAAGTCCTGGTACGTTCAGAACACCGAAAATAACGTCAACCGGTCAGCTGGGACACTGCCAAGCGCCTACGTGTCCGGTTTGCGATGGTAACGCGAGGCGCTACGAACCATAAAGCGCGTGCAGATACAACGGCCGCTTTAACGAAGCCAACAACACCTGGCAATTTGCAAGACGACGACAAGGACAAAAACAGTCACCCGTGATCAAGAGGCCGAACTGGCCTTGAAACGTCGGGCTCCGTATCAATTTTTTGGTTAGAGCCTTACTTTCATTCGTTGTCATTCCTAACCAGGTGGATGTCCACCGAAAGGTTTAGGTAAAAAATAAATAAAATATAAAAAATAAAAAATAAAAATAAACAAATAAAAAATATAAAAAAGTAAAATTAAAAAAATGAAAAAAAAAATAATTGCAAAATTTAAAAAAATGAAAAAAAAAATAAAAATAAATAAAAAAAATAGAAATTAAATAAAAAAAATGAAAAAGTAAAAAGATAAAAAGTAACAAATTTAAATATAAAAAAATTAAAAATAAGAAGAAATATATCAATTTTCAAGGATTTTTTTGAACGAAGGCGGCGACATCGGTTTGATGAAAATTTTCTCTCCGTTTGCAACAGTCGACTATAGACGCTTTCAGCGCGCGCCAGATTGAGCCGCCATAGCCGACCTTCTCTTGTCTTACCGAGATGCCGAGCCGCTGAAGCAGGCGATGACGAGCCTCCACAACGGCCTATGCTGGGGAGAAGGACGCGGTAGAATCTAAAATGGCAATGACCTGACCTACTGTGATAATGATGAAGTGGAGCGAACGGAATAAGAGGGAACAAAAACTGAAGGTCGGTTATGGCGGCACCCATTCACAGCTGGACTATTGTTAGCCGCGCGTGCTAAAAGCGCGAGCTAGTTGCTTCGAATGAAGCCTCGGCGGCTGAACGAGCGCTCGTGCAGCAAGTGCTCCAGTCAAGGCAGTCAAGGCCAGCCGCTCGCGCTAGCACAGCATTCGCGGTTAGTCCATGCTAAGGTGAAACGAAGTATAGTAAAGCGCGAAAGCAGCTGAAAAACAGAGGTATGGATATATTAGATAGATAGATAGATGACGGACGGACGGACGGACGGACGAGCACACTGAAAAGCCATACCACTGTTCTGTTTCGACAGTGTGAAAGTTTGGATTGCTTTGACAGCACAGAATAGTGCCGTATAAAAAAATAAAAAAAACAATGAACAATACAAAGCCTACGGCCACACATTTACTAACAAAGTGATGATCATTTCGTTTTTTCAAGCATTATTTTAAATACTCCTTTTTCTCTTGTTTCAGGTGGGCCTTTGTGGCGGTATTACTGGCCTTCCTAATACTAATATTAGCCGTCGTTGTATGGATTGTACTATCTCAATATTACAGCACCCAGAGCTGCCTGCAAGTTGCGCTAAGCCAAGGTGAAGTGCTGGGAACGGTGATGAGCTTCGAACACAACGGCGTCTTTTTCCAAACTGTGGCCTTTTTGGGTATCCCTTTCGCTGAAAAGACAGCGGATGCGAACCGCTTCAAAAAACCTACCGATTCTCAAGGTTGGAAGGGCATCTTCAACGCGACCTACAAGAGGCCACCGTGCGTTCAGCGAAACACAACGGGGCCAAAGGGCTTCTTCGTCGACGCGTCAAACGCAACTGAAGATTGCTTGCACCTGAACGTCTGGGTACCAACCGGTTGTGTGGACGGAAATCAGCGGCATCCTGTCATTTTTTGGGCGTATGGTGGAACTTTTAACACGGGAGGAAACAGCTTCGACTTCTATGACGGCCGCTTTATTTCAGGGTTCGGAAATCTGGTCGTTGTTGCTCCGAACTACCGCGTCGGTGTCTTCGGTTTTCTAAACGCGGACGCGCCGGACGCACCTGGCAACATGGCGCTGCACGACATGATTGCGGCGCATGATTGGGTGATGAAGCACATTGAACGCTTCGGAGGCGACAGGGACAACATAATTCTTGCTGGCCAAAGTGCGGGATCAGTTATATCCTCCTTACTTATAATTAGTCCACTGCTACCAAGTTCATTCTACTCCAAGGCATATTTGATGAGTGGCTCCGCGTTCACTGTGCTACCAGATAATTATAAAGGTGCGGCTAAAGAAAACTTTGAGGTATTCTCACGAGTAGCTAACTGTTCCATCGAGACGACTGATGAAGCTCTAAATTGTCTGCGAGAACAAAATGGCACAGAAATTTTAAATGCGGAATTGAAAGCTGAGAGACTTTTCACACCAAGTTACTACGATGACCTTTTGCCCGACAAGCTGGAAAACATCGCAGATAAGTTTGACGCCATAAACAAGACAGTACTGCTCTCCACAACTCGTTCAGATGGAGCGGGGTACTTTGAACTGTCATTTATGGACGTAATCAAAGAGAACCTCACGTTCACTCCCGCCCTTATTTCTCAAACATTTCCTACAATTCTTGATAAGGTTGACACGACACCTTGGAAATTTTACTGAAATCACTTGGTGGACCTTACAACATATCGCAAAATAACTACATGGGATGGAAAGAACTGCTTGGAGATATCTTGTTTCGCTGCCCCATGCATTCTATGGGAGAACTTCTCACTAAACAGGGGGCAACCGTGTACTTTCAAGAGATTTTGCCCAAGCCTTCCTTCAGCGTGTTCAGCGCTGAGTATGCAGCTCATAGCGAAGACGTCTTCATGCTTTTTGGCTACTCCTTCCTTTACCCGTGGCTTGCCACAGACGACGACAGAAACACTACTCTTCGAATGATCAGAACGCTGGCGGACTTCGCACGGGAAGGGTAATGTGCTCAATATAATTTCACAGTTACATTGTTAGTACCTAAATTTTATATTGAAAGTTAAAACGAAAGAGCAAGAAAGACCAGCAGATATTTTATACACGATAGTAACCCTCGGGGAGGGGGAACTAGGCGACAAAGGACAGACAAATCTCCAATTATTATCATTCATTCTGTCCAGCTCGCCTACACTATCGCATCAACTGCATTAACACTACTTTATATATTCAATGACAAAAATACGTTTATGGCTACCTTTTTGTTCTGTGCTAGTTAACGTCTGTCTCACTTTACCAGATTCCTACTCGAATGACAAATAGAAACAACCGACGCTGACGCACAACAGACACGTGCAGCATGAGCGTGTTAGTACGAGTGTTTGCGAGCCTGCCAAAGGTACTTTCGCGTCCATGCAGCACATGCTTGAGGTTCGTGGTCGGTGTCGGTTGTTTTTGATTGTCACTCTAGTGGGACTCGGGCATTATAGTCACTGAGCTGAGAATGACAAGGCGTGTCCTTCAAGCGCCCTGCCCTCAGCACGTGCACGGTGCCTTCCGTCGTTCTTTGACTGCGCGTGCACGCTCGAAGCTCACGAGACGCCGAAGTGTCATCGAAGGCAAGACGTTTGTGCTGGAGGCGGAACATCTGAACCTCCTCCCTGCTGTTCTTGTTCTGTCCAAAACTATAGAAGACGTACAATGTGGGGATTTGGAACGCACTTTCGTTTTAAGATCATTTTTGCACCAAGTTAAACTAAATTAAAGTGCACAAATATTCCCGAAAAAAAAAAAATTATGCGCAGGCAAAGAAATAGCATGCAAAAAAAAAAAACCCTAAGAAGGTTGTTTTGTTGCCCTACTTTTTTGTGTCCCGTGTCACAGGGTGTTTTCACTAATCGTGCGAACTTTTTGTTTAGAAGAACGCTATCCTTCGTTTCAGCTTAAGTCCTGACGCAGACGATGCTACGAGGTAATGTGCCAATTAAGCAGGGTCAAAAACGCAAGTCACTAGGTTTTTCGGTTTATGATTGATTCAGCGATTATAAAACAAGTACAGAAACATGGGGAGGAACATGATGTTGCGCTTTTGGCGATGTCTGTTTGGCCTCATCAGCTCGCAGCGTCAGGCAGCTGTGTCTTGGGTACAACAGCCACTTTTGTACAGTAGGGTGTCGCTGTTGTAATGTTGGCTTTGCTTGAATTTGTAATTTTATTTGAATTAAGCAATGTTTGATATTTCAGAGGATTTTTTTTTGTTTTCGGCGAGCGTAAATAAGCAATCCAGTCATGACAGAAGTCGAATCACGAGCTTTTGTTTATAACTGAATTTTGTTTTCAGCCGGCGGACGAATCTAGTGGGACAACACACTACCCTCCCAGTAATAGACACAAATTGGTAATCTGTAGCTTACTTGAGGCTGTTTCGGAGCGCTTTTGAAACGTAAAAAAATGCGTACGAACAAATCCACTGAATTGAGTGCATGAATATTTTTAACAAAGCTCTCTCTAGGTAGTGCATTTATCATACTAAAATTTATTGAGTGTGGGAATCGGAAAGACAAAAATAATACGCCTAAAATATTTGTTTATACCTATGCACGGGAAGCGAAACCGTTAAAACCGTCAGCGGTTGGCGCTGCTAGACATAAAAGAGTTTTCGGAAACAGCTTTTGGCACATCCGATACGGCACGATGGGCCGTCCTGCACGAACTGCGCATGCACGATTCTTCTGCGCAGTTCTTACCGTAGGGCCCATCGTATACCGTATCCAATATGCAAAAACGGCTACGTAAGACTCTCTACAGATGGTACCAGACAAGCTCGGATCTGCTTGAAGTTTTCAAGTTTATTAACACCAATAAAAATACAAATAAAAACTGCATACATTGTTTAGGATCCATAGCCAGAGGTTAGTAACGGATCCTTTGAAACAAAATAGAAAACGAAATGGCAATCCATTGCATTCACGGGTAAACAGATTAATTCTCAACTTGTATGACCACTTAGAACGATCAATGACAACTAAGAAACATAAAAGTGCATTAAACATTCTCAATGGAAATAACAACTCTTTCTAAGTCACTGGTCTAATACATAAATTATAAAATAAGTATTTATATCCAGCTAGTAATAATAAGCTAGAATTGATGATTACAAATTTTTATGAACGCAAAACGCTAATGACCAATTCATTCCATAATTAAGCACAATCTACCAATCATAATGTCGCATTTTCATTGGTAGAGACAGTTGAGGCATGAAAGCATTCTTAAGTGCTGTACATCTATTAAAATAATTTAGAGTAAACGCAGGAACCTTGTTTCATATTATAACACTAATATGTTTTGGACGCCGCTGGCCGTAATTAATATATGAAACCGGTATCAAGAATTTACCTTGTAAGGCAGCGCGGGAGTATGTCTTGGCAAAACTAAATAGCCGGGGGAAAGTGTGCTTCGTTGCAAATAACTTTGCTCACCAATAACGCTATACGACAGTTGCATATACCCTGGAGGGACATTCTCCTATCACTCATAAACAGAGGTCCAGAAGGGGTATCAAGGGGTTTAAAGTTAATGATCTGCAGGCCCCTATTCTGTTGCTTTACGTGAGTCTCCATGACTCAATGAAATAACCAACGTGTGATTGAAAAATGTGATAATATAGGTTTCTTAATGTTTGATTACCGAAACTTCCATGTCTTGGCCAAGACGAAGCATGAATAGGAAAGCTTTTTGCACAAGGCGACTAATTCAGGTTTCCAGTTAAATTCATTGTCTAGCTGCACGCCCAGGTACAAGATCGTTTGACCTATTGAATCTCGTTATTGTCGATACTTAAACACCATGAAGGTTAATTTTTATTTTTATGAGGGGATTTGAAGACAGTATATTTAGTTTTGAGTACATTTAAAGAGAGCCTGCTAGAGAAATCAATTACTAATTGGTTTAGGTTCGCCGTTTAAGATTCCGTCCACCTGTGCTTGGGATTTAGTGGTGACCACTAGGGCGGTATCATAAGCATACATGATGGCTTGAGCTTGGACTAAACAATATGGTAAATCATTTACATAAAGTGAAAAAAACATTGGCTCGAGCACCGAACCCTCTGGAATACCCATAGAAACAGGTTGTTGTCTGAACGCATGACTCTTTATAACTACGGTTTGATGGCGACCTGTCATGTAGCTTTTCAGAAACCTTAAGGGCAAACCTCTAAATCCGCAGATCTCTATAGGTTTTTTACCGAATATGCTATGCTCTACTACTCTATTGAACGCTTTTTTAAGTCCAGAAATACGCCAATTGCTATGCGATTATCATTGAGAGCCTCATTAATAATTTATGATACCAATAGAGTCGCTGATGTGGTGGATCTGGGTTTACAGAAGCCATGTTGATTATTTGACAAGATATTATTTTTGCTTAAGAACTGCATTCCGATGAGAGAATATTTTGTCAAACATAGGGCTAATGCTGCAAAGAACTGAATTAGGTTTATAATTACCGAGATCATTTGGGTCTCCACATTTATATATAGGGGTGCCTCTAGCAACATTTAACGCCACCGGGTATTTAGCCGAATAAAAAATATTGTATAGTGTAGTCAGGGTTGGGGCCAGTATCTCAATATTATTTTGAACAAGCGAGACAGGAATACTATTAATACGAGCAGCTTTTTCAGACTTAAGTAACTTGGCAGCAGATATAATTTCGTGACACGTTATATCGATAAACGGAAAGGTGGAAGTATACCAGGTCGGTTGGAATAGATCATCGGGGGGCGACATTTCGGGGCGCAAGTTGGCGCCGACTGTGCAAAAGTGATTATTAAACCGGTCGGTAACCTGAGATGCCTCTGTCATGCTATTGAAAACAGGAAGTACCCTTTTAAAGTTAGCCGGCCGGATAATATAATTTATTATTGACCAGAGCTTCTTAGAGTTACCAGTGCAGGCACGAATTTAATTACAATAATGATATTTTTTTGATGGCGCATTAATTCAATTGCTTTATTTTAATGCATTCTAAATTGAGTCGAATAATATTCATTACCTTTGTTCGGTCTCGTCTTTGTAAGCCAATAGTCACGCTTCTTTATTACACCGAGTATACTGGGAGTCATCCAGGAACAGATTGGCGTTGTTAAGTAGCTTTTCGTCTTGTCACGCTACTCTCTCTAATCTGTCTTTTTATATTCTCGATGAGGAAATGGCAATGTTCATTGGCATTCATATCATCTAGGTCAGAAAAGTTTACTCGAGAGAGCAGACGTGAGAATAATTTAAAATAATTCCTCGTAGTTTATTCCGCGTTTATGGCATGAACGGGAGTAATATGGTCGGCATAATATAAGAACGCAACGGGAAAATGACCGGTAAGAGCTGTTTCGTATACTCCGGTTTGTCTATGCGTTGGTTCAAAGTTGCAAAAAACGTGATCTAAACAGGCAGAAGTAGTACTTGTAATACGTGTAGGGGTGTCAATGTAGTTTTGAAAGCCAAAGGAGGTTTTAGTAGTCACCCTGATTTGTGCCTAGCATATCTATAATCACGTCTCCCATTATAACGGCCCTTTTATAATTATTAGTTAACAAAGTAAAAACTGTTTCAAGATCATTTGAAACTTATTCATATCAGTCTGTGGTGGCGATACACTATACCTACAGCAACAATACCTAGTTCCATAAACGTGAACCCAGATTTATAATTTATTGCTTTAGCTAACAGTGGACAGTATTTATATGTATTCGAGTTCCGATTTCAGAGAGCAACGCCACCTCCTCTTGTTTTGACACATCGAGGGCGAGATAAAAAAAGTGTCACCAGGGATATTGAAACAGCCGTCAGGCATTAGCCATGTTTCAGTTATAGCTATAACATCGCACAGATAGTGATGCTGAGCCAAAAAAGACAAAGAACATCAAAATTCTTAGAGAAGATTCTAATATTACAGTGCAATAGTGATCGTGATTTATAGCATGTGCAAAAGTTGTCTACAAGACTAGCTGCCAACAGGCTTTATCTGCTTTCGGTTGCTCATCTCAAAGAAGCATTTACGTTTTTATTTTTTGTTGTATCCACTTTGAGTAGCAGCGTCAACAATACTTTTTTAGCGTTTTTTCTCTGTTTATTTGAAAACAAAAGCAGGATATTTTAGACTCATATTTGTTTCCTAAGACCTACACTCATAAAATTTTAAGCGTGGTAAATTCGCTACCTAAAAAGACATTTGTAAAAAACAAAAAAAAGAATTAGTTCCACTCAGTTAATTGGTTTATTTATACGAGTTTTTTTTAGACCCAAATAGTGCTCGGAAGCACCATGTATGTAGATAAAAATACTTTGGAGAGCTTTGCTTATAATTTGAATGAACTTATGCTTTCAGGAAGGTACCTGCACTAGAGAACGGAAGCGAGTGGCCGGAATACTCGACACTTGCTGGATCTCCCGTGGTCCAACAAACAGACTCTGGCTACTCAATGGAGGGACCGACGAGGGACTGCAAACTTATACGCTTTCTGTCCGCTCTTATTGAAGGCTCCTGAAGGCTGTGGCGCGCTTTTTGCGGGGCGAAGAAAAGACCCCTGGACTTTTTGTCGTCAATTGTTTTCATTTTTTTAACTGCGTTCTCATCCACAATTGCTTCTGCTTGACCCGATTGTTTAAATATAAACTGTACAGGAAGACTGAAGGGATGCAATTTTTTTTTTTTTAGTTGAGGAATGGAATACACTGTTGACTTTGTGACGAACGGAGTATTAAACTATGCGACATCAAAATTGAATACGATAATTTACTCCCATTTGCGATTAACCATGTTCGATGATAAATGCGCAAAGAACATTGTCAAATAACCGTGCTTGCCTCAAATGCATAACGTCTGCCTTTTGAGTAAAAAGCAATCTTAGTGTGGAGAACAAACAATATGACTCGCTTCCCAGAGCGCTTATATCTTTAGCTTTTTTCGAAATTACCGCAGCGTCACGCGTAATTAGGCAGAGTTGTATGTTATTAGACGCGCTGCACACGATGGCTTGTGCAGGGGCAAGTTCTCTAAAGCGAAAATTTAAAATAAATAACACTCTGCACGTGCGCTCGTCAGCACTTCATTTTGGCAATTTACTACTATCTTTCCATCACATAAGGCAAGCGTGTGTACCGTAGTTGTAGAATGCGTATTTATTTGCCAGCAGGCTTGGTGTTTGAGTGATTTAACAAAAGTTGAACAGACCAATCGCACGAAGCGTATCTTGAACGCGTGACGAATCCATAACTTTAGTCAACAGCATGCAGGCGGCACTGCACGAGATGGCTCGTGCCGTCTCGTGCAGAGCTGCAGCGAGGTTGTCACGCGTGCAGAAAGACTAAAGTTTTCTATGAAAGATTGCAAGTGGGGCGACAAGTCGCCGCCATGTCTCGGCTCGTGCGGACGAGTCCGTGCAAATACAAGCCTGCCAAAGCGCAGGCTTCACGTGTTTGCACACATGGGGCACCTGGCGCGGCGCCATGCTTGCAATTGTCTATAGACTTTTTTCGCATAACCTAATGCCAGCGTTTAAATGACGTACTCTCGCCCACGGTGTACCCTCGTCCCAGTACATTTTTGGATTGCCCTCTGAAACAGGGTATGCAGCCGCCAAGGGTATGGTTGAAAAGGCTAAAGGCCGGTTCAGACACTTGCGTTTGAGTGCGTTTGACTGCGTTGCGGCGAGAACCGAAAGCGAGTCACCGGCACATCTGTGCTTCGCATGAAGCGTGGAATCCAATTCAAGGAATCTTCTTGGCACGCGATATAAGCACCAGGGATGTCCTGGCGTCTCGCTGCCGCAACGCAGTCAAACGCAGTCAAACGCAACTGTGTGAACCGGGCTTTAGGAACGGATGTCGTACGTGAGTTCGTTCAGAGTGCTTATTTTTCCCGTTTTACAGTTTCCAAAATATACTGTTGTCTGGCTATCTTTGCGTCATTGTAGTGCGTACAAATACTTTTAATAAGCATAATAACAATCGCGAAAATAAGCAATGGGCACGAGAAGCTACATCACTAGTGTGGCTGCCATCTCATTGTGGGACACACGTTCCACAAGAATCCTTATTTATGATATAAGTCGATTGCGAGCGTGAATCGCAAGTTCTTTGTATTAGACTCATAGTCACGTTCATGCTGACGACTACTTCGTCTGCGGCGAGAGGAGCCATTCCAACCCGATGCAGGTGCTTCGATTAAGTTATCTCAGCAAGTATGCTATTGCTCCATGGCATGTGGAGGGTATGGAAACTAAATCAAAGCGCCCCATTGTCGTCATATTCGTTCTTGATGGGCTATCATTAGCCAGCTCGATTCAACCGCCAGGTTATTGTAGCGCACCATAGCCAAATCTAGCCAAGTTTCCCCCATATCCGCACCGTTGCCCACCCCGAACTGCCGCAAGAACCATCCGGTATTTAAAGCTTTATGCCGCCAGACGACGTCGTATGTGCCGCAATTTCGAAGATGGTGGCGCGCTGAGATGGAACCTGCAGCTCCACTCAACATTTTTATTTTTTCTGTTTTTGTTTGTTTATATGTGATGCACACACAAATGAATCGCACGAAACTGATCGTTTTGTCTGGAAAACGCGTTTTCACAACGAACAAAAAAATGGTTCAAGATTGCGCGACGGCCCTGCTCCCACCGCAGACTGCATTAGTTGCCAACTTTGCGGTCCTTTGGAAGGCAAGCAAAAAGTAGTACGTCAAAAACGTTTCCTGTTTCATGTTACACACCAAAGTTTAAGTCAACTGTATGCAATTATTATGTGCTTTATGAATACAAAAATATATAAAAAATTCATAACCTTAGACAAGGTGAAACAAATACACTAATTATCGCGCATTCCAAAAGAGTTTCGCTGAACTGTCGCAGTAATCCACCTCGATGCTCTCAGAGTTGTGGATTTTCTCTGGCCAAACTGGCCCTAAATCATCTTCGTTTACAACTTTCGAGGTGAGCGACCTCTTTGTATTTATGAGCTCGATTTTTCCGCAAGGTTCTCACTGAAGTTAGCCAATTAGTGCCCGGCAGAAACGAACCACGTAGGGGTCTCACGGTTACGGCAGTCACGCCATCGAAAGGGATGGACGACGACGAAGATGAAGGGTCCTGGGCGGGAGAGTCGGACGACTCGTCTACAACCTCGAAATAGAGCTCGCAGTGGACCATCGCGTTCGGGTTCGTAGCAGACATTGTTTTCCACGTGCCGCCGCTGCTACCTGATAGCTGGAGTATGTGTTCCTTGTTAATGCATTATTTCATCACATCTGTGTTCACAGTCATTTCATAATTTGCTAGTTATATCCATGGTGTTTCACGAAAGGTGGACAAATTCGATATTGCGAAAACTACGCGTCGCAACAAAAAAAAAGGCTTGTGTCGTTTTGTCCTGGGCTAGGGGCCTATTTAGGAAAATTATTAAAGTCTGGGATATTTAGGTTGTTAATTATTTTTGCGTAATTAACTTTTTAATATTGTGTTTAAGGGCATGGTTTCAATTAGAAAATTGCTCAGCATAAAAAAAACACGAAATAAAGTTTCGCTTTACTGTCCGAGCGCATCTCGGACCCGGCGGCACCGCGCCCCGTAGAGAGATAGTGCAACTAACCTCTGCTGCGCTGTCATCGCACGACGCAGCAGAGGCTGGTTGCACTATCTCTTGTGGGAATTTGCGATTAACCCCATTGTCCTCATTGAGGTGAATACCCACTCCGTAGTCCGCTCTTTGTGCGGCTACGGCCGGGTCCGTCCATAGACTGCCTTTTGGGGGGCACCGGTGGACGAGAGACAACACCAAAACAGTGAGTCCGTTTTCGACGTGTTTATTGACTCAGATGCCAACACGCTTCGCTCTTAAGGCTGAACTCCATGGGGCGAATTATGTGACGAATAACTGGCGAACGCCGCCCGACGGCACGCTCGCTTTGCGCGCGACGTAGCAGCCACTGTGTTGATTCCACGCGCAGAGCAAAAGCCGCCGGGCGGCGTTCGCCAGTTATTCGTCACATAATTCGTCCCATGGGGTTCAGCCTTTAGACATGAAAAGTCTGGGCTCTGGCTCAATTGCCAGTATCACCCGGTCGGTTTCCCGCGCTGCCGCATTAGACAGATTCACGAGAAGTCGGAAGCCCACAAAGAAAAACCGAGCTCCGTACAGCCGGGGCTTCCGCCGACGAGAGCCCCTGGCACTCTTTCGGTGCCAGCTTATGTAGCCTCGGAGAATGGACGCGCCCGGGGAGGCCGCTAGCAGTCGCGTCCATTAGAACTCTCAAGGGTGTGCCGAAGGCGCATTCACCCAAAATGGGCAAGGGAGAGCCGGCCCCTTCGGGGAATTCGGCCTCGTGGTTCCTTGTATCCGGGAGGCCGACGCCATTGATGACGACGACTCCCACGGCCTGCTTGAAGCTAGGCCTAGATAGGGATAGAGGGAACCCCAGGGTTCCCACACTCCCCCCTTCTCAAGGCTAAGGTAGGCCTAAAAAAATAAAATGGCCTACCGGCTCTCAAAAACAAAATAAAAAAACAAAACGCTGGAGCGAAAAGAGCATGGCGCAAAGAAAAGCACAAATAAATAAAAAAAAACGATCAGCGCGGTACATACTGAAAAACACTAGCTCGCTGTTTGCAACCGGACGCCGGGTGCAGTCGAACTCCGCAGCCCACGCTTCTTGGCAGGCTTACCGGGAGCAGCGTTGAAATGTCCGCGTAGTGGCTTGGCTTGGGGCCTTGGGCAGGAAGGACGGCCCGGTCACTCCACGACGAAATGTTCGCAAAACCACGGGAAGGACGGCGGCTGGGCGTCTCTCCTTGGGGACGCACCATGTGGCACGAGCACTGTCACTGGGTCCGTGACGGGATCCGAGCTGCTTGTTGTCGGCACGGGTTCACAGCTTGGGTCCGCGACTGGTTGCCACGTGTTGCTGGCCTGGAGACGAGTCCAGGGGTGCTATGTTGCGCTTTTTGGACTCCCAGGAGACTTGGAAGAGGGAAGTGACGTCAACGACTAGAGAAACGCAGATTGGATGTTGACAGAAGAAAACAAAATCAACATCCAATCTGCATTTGCTGCGTTGTTGACGTCACTTCCCTCTCCCTAGTCTCCTGGGAGTCCAAAAAGCGCAACATAGCCCCCCAGGCAACGGGAGGGTGGCTGCCGCCATCTTGGCCAGCAGCCGAGGAGCCGAATCTTCTGGTGATCGGAAGGGGGACAGGCAGGCCGGCAACGCTGTGGCAATGGCGACGATGACGCTCTCTGGCGTCGATGCCACCTCGATGTGGCCCCATGACTCAGGAAATGCCGGGCACTGGTATGCAGCCTGCGCTCTGCCCCCTCTCCCGTCTCTTTCCCCAAGAACGAAGCTTCGGAAATTCCGAGCAAGGTGGAGCCGTCCAACTGAGGACACTCGACCAATCTCTGGGTGCACAAGGCCCCAGAGATAAAAAAAAGGCACAGATAAAGCTGTCTTTTCTGCCGTGAGTCACGTGCATCGCACTGGCTCGGCTCGCGAAGTTATTGTGAAAATAGTTCCACGACTCCGCTTAATGTGAACACGGATGTCCACATACCAAGCTGACTCGCGCCACCCCGGACAATGGATTTGTTGGTGACAGTTCGACGAGGCAAAGTTCTTTGTAGCTGCTTTTGCTAACGATGCCTAATCGCTTCGATTTGCTGGCGCAATGAAATGTCAAATACGCCACCCTGTCCTTTCTTGTGATATTGAAACGATGCAGGGCTGCAATCCGGCAGGCTCGCCAACATTGCTATTTTTCAAACATGTTAGCTTTTACCTTAGGCTAAAACACAAATGCCTGTGGCCAGGTGGGTAACCGGACAAAAGCTCACCGGACAAAAGCTCACCGGACAGAAGCTCACCGGACAGAAGCTCACCGGACAAATGCTCACCCGTTTTTTGACAGACCCGGACAAAAGCTCACCCATTTTTTGACAGACCCGGACAAAAGCTCACCTCGTTTTTTTTTTTTTTTTTTTTTTGCTACCCGGGCGAAACACGGGCTGAAATAAAGTGCGGACGCGATGGACATTGGACCGTTTTTAGGAGAACTTGTACCCCATCCACCATTGAGTCGCAAATTTTTAAAAATACTTTGAAAGAACGGGAGTTGGGCCTTTTGGAAAAGTACAAGACAGATGACCAATTTAGAAAACTGTGCGGGAGTTTAGACAGGCTCGCGTTCCTTCCACCACAGCTTGTTCCACAGGAACTAAACACCAGGGAAAAGTCTACCGGTGACATCGGCTACCTGCTGGACTATTTTGATTGCACGTATGTCAACGGCCGCTTCTGTTATGCTTCTGTTCCATCTGCGGCGGCACCCAGAGCGAATTCTTCCCTTCGCCTGACTCTGCGCCGACGACGACCGGAGTTTCCCCCGTTACGGTGGAATATGTACGACGCCACTCTTCAAGATAAAGACTGGATGAACAACACCTGCGAAGGATGGAGTACCGGGTTCCAGAAGCTCGTCGGCCACGCCCATCCAAGCGTCTTGAGGCTGATTGAATGCCTACAGCAAAATCAGGCGCTCGTTGCCACGGCATTGACACAACCCCGGAGAAATGAGCCCACAGTAAAGCGGGTGCGAAAAACCACTCTGCGCCTGCAGAATCGTTTTAGAAATATTTGCGAGGGCTTGCATGTACATCGGGATATACCAAGACTGCTGGAGCTAGTAGGGGACTGCATTCGCTCCTAACCAATCGATAAATAAACTTGTTTGTATTAAAATCAACAAACCATGCGCCTGTCAGATTTAATTTATCGTTGCCTTTTTATGTCGCACGCATGCACCTAAGTTGTCCGCACTCGTGTTAAGACCAACATGAAATTTTCTCGTGGTGAGCCTTTGTCCGGGTCTGTGAAAAAATGGGTGAGCTTTTGTCCGGGTCTGTGAAAAAATGGGTGAGCTTTTGTCCGGTGAGCTTTTGTCCGGTGAGCTTCTGTCCGGTGAGCTTTTGTCTGGTGAGCTTTTGTCCGGGATTCGGCCAGGTGTAGCACAGCGACCTAACTTCGAAAAGTCTTGGAGCCGCGTGCTGCCCTGGCCAACGCGAACAAAGGAGAGCACCGAATGCACCTCCCGGCCGCGCAGGACAGCCACCTTGAACTGCAATGTTCGTAGAGGCCAAGCGCCGTAGCACGAGTTTATCCGCATCAGCAAGAACAGAAACCGATCCCAAACAAAAAAGAAACCCCGTGCCAATAGCAATACAAGACTATTTACGGCACCGATCGGCAACAACACGAGTTGCTCGACCCTGGTGAGTACGCTGCCCGGCTACCAAAGCCCGTCTGCAACAATACGAGTTGCTTAGCGACGTTAGTGGCGAGCGTACCGCCCGGCGGACGCACCGCCCGACTCCGCAGAGTCCGCGAAAGTATTTACAACTATTCACATATTTACACCCCGGATCGTTCTGCTGAGCGTCAAAAACTCATCGGTGCTACGGTCGATTCCCAACGAACACTTCGAGTGCCGTGGTTCACGATATCGTCCAGTGACCGCATGGCGGTCACATTAATCGACACGCAATCATCTCGGGATGCTGTTCAACCTGTTGCACTGCCCGATAGCACGATTGAACTGCGCCCGGACCCCGCGGCGTTTTCACAACTAACGTCGCTTTTACGGGGTAGCAACTCATTAGGTGGCCCTCAGAGGTTCCTAACGTTATTGCTGCATGCGACGCTCACTGACTTTTGGCCGGAGTCGATCGCAGGTAAACGGAACATACTAAATAGTTGCCGAAAACCATGCTCACGCCAGTCCTCTGTCCCTTGATAGCGGGAAGGAAAGACGGAGTAAACAGGAAATCATTTTGACTCACTCAGTTTTCCTGGGGGGCCTTTGTTCCGGAGATCGCTTGGCCAACCTGATGGCTACTGGTCCGTCGACGCGGCGACAAAGGGCACCATCGGCGGTCTCCGCACCCTCGCTAGGCTAGGACCGGTGTTGTTCGCAATCACCCGCGCTGCGTATTCTAGCAGTGGGCGATGCAGGCACAGCGCATTTTCTCGCTCCAAGATACGCTTTTAGTTTGTGCGCTGACGCGGTGTCCACTCTGGGTGGGCCCCGCGAGCTGTCTCGAACGCAAAAAGCTGCACTTGCCTCTTTGTTCGAAAACGGGGTTGACCTCGAAAAGCGCAGGTGCGCTCTTCTCAGCAAAGTAGGCTGGCGTCGTCCCGAACGGGAATGCCTCGGATGCATTCCGGGCGTTGAGTCACCTCCGTTTGGAAGGGCGTTCGGCCGAGACACTTGTTCATTGTGTCTTTGTGTGGCTGACGTGGCCACTAAGCCGTTGGGTGGCAGCGGGTGTCGGGCGTTCGCCTCTCCCTTTGTGCACCTGTTTGATCCTTGGCCGGAAATTGACCTGGTTCGCTATCTTAGCGAAAGGAGATGGATGCTGCTGTCTTTGCAGTCCATGGAAAGCCCCACGTTGGGCGCCAAATGTGGGAATTTGCAATTAACCCCATTGTCCTCATTGAGGTGAATACCCACTCCGTAGTCCGCTCTTTGTGCGGCTACGGCCGGGTCCGTCCATAGACTGCCTTTTGGGGGGCACCGGTGGACGAGAGACAACACCAACACAGTGAGTCCGTTTTCGACGTGTTTATTGACTCAGATGCCAACACGCTTCGCTCTTATACATGAAAAGTCTGGGCGCTGGCTCAATTGCCAGTATCACCCGGTCGGTTTCCCGCGCTGCCGCATTAGACAGATTCACGAGAAGTCGGAAGCCCACAAAGAAAAACCGAGCTCCGTAGAGCCGGGGCTTCCGCCGACGAGAGCCCCTGGCACTCCTTCGGTGCCAGCTTATGTAGCCTCGGAGAATGGACGCGCCCGGGGAGGCCGCTAGCAGTCGCGTCCATTAGAACTCTCAAGGGTGTGCCGAAGGCGCATTCACCCAAAATGGGCAAGGGAGAGCCGGCCCCTTCGGGGAATTCGGCCTCGTGGTTCCTTGTATCCAGGAGGCCGACGCCATTGATGACTACGACTCCCACGGCCTGCTTGAAGCTAGGCCTAGATAGGGATAGAGGGAACCCCAGGGTTCCCACACTCTCCACTAACTTTTTTTTTTGTATACACCTTTTCTACGGGGGCGCCGCCATCAATTCTGGCACTTCCGGTATGCGTGAAAACTTCGCTTTCTTCTCCCCTCGACAGTAGAATGTGTTAACATTTAAATTGCAACCGTCAGTCATTCTGGTTATGACCCTTCTATACTTTTTTACTTGTTCGGGGTTGTAATCCCTTGCTTTTTTTTCGGAACGCATACCGGATATGGGGACGACGTGGCTGGGTGCGAGGCTAAACGAAAAAGGCGTATAGGGTGTATTCACTGGCGGCCATATTTGTGTGCGCTAATGCTGAGCACGTGCTGATGGTGAGCTTCCACAGTTAATTTGCAACGTGCACCCCGCACCATCTAGATTGCCAGTCTTGGGAGCCTATTCATGCGAGCTCGTTCTGAGCATGCGCTCTAAACAGTGACCTCAAATATGGCGGCCAGTGAATACCCCCTATAGACCATTCTAAAAAAGAGCGTGTGGCCGGTGCCATTTTGAGTGTTCGTGCGTATGGCGCGTTCTTTGCTCGCTTTCCGAAGCGACGAACACGCACGTGCTGGACTGTGAAGATCGCACGCTGGACTGTGATTTTGTAAACATTGGAAAGGTCTATAGTCATCAGCAGACTCATAGCGAAAGGCCTGGTAAGGCTCTGAAGGCGATACTTTTGTTGATTCTATTTTTTTGTGCGTGCTATGTTAGCGCGCGTGGTCAAACGCTTGCGTACGCTACAAGCGTGGCTCGTAAGCACGCTGAGATCATGCAGGGTTGAACAGAGATATCCTAATATGTAGGGTGCCTCAATGTCCCTCTGCTTAGGGTGATGCCACCCTTTGTAGTACCCGATGCCGACAGCACGCGCTCACAGGTAAAATACAAATAAATCGACGAAAACGAAATGTCGCCATAGGAACCGTGCACATCTAATTCAGGCCCCGACCAGGGCGCTCCTAGCGGCAAACGGGTCCGTTCCATCGGGGAACTTCTGCCAGTCGCTGCGTTGGTTGTGCGTTGTAGCGGGTTAGCGCTGTAATTTCCAAGGTAGCTATTCCGCACTAAGAAAGCCACAACAATGATGCGGCAAACAATAGGCGACCGCCGCGACGCGGCCGGCATAGAAAAGGTGCGGGTCTAATTCAAGCCCCGACCAGGGCGTCCCTAGCGGCAAACGGGTCCGTTGCATCGGGGAACTTCTGCCAGTCGCTGCGTTGGTTGTGCGTTGTAGCGGGTTAGCGCTGTAATTTCCAAGGTAGCTATTTCGCTCTAAGAAAGTCACAACAATTCATGCGGCAAACAATAGGCGACCGCCGCGACGCGGCCGGCATGCTCGCTTCCCATAGCATAGTCAGCGCCACAAACGCGCGCCGGGACACGCTCTCTCAAACGCTTCTGAACAAAAAAAAAAAAAATAAAAATAAAAGTGTGGGACAAAATGGCCAGATGTCTCCACCCTAAGCAAAGCGCACATGAAGGCACCCTATTAATATGTATTTGGAAAGTAAAAAAAAAAAAAAAAAATAGTTGAATGAGTTGCAAAGAAAGCTAAAATACTTATTCCGAACAACATTTATTTTATGAAACATTATTTCAGATATTTTCATTCTCTGTAGACCTTGTTTGGTGGCTAGTGGATATGAAAAACAGAAAAGAAGCATGATTTCTATTATTTTGAGGAATTACAATATATTTTATTAACTAACAAACAGGTGCTTACTCTGAGGTGCAAATTGAAGTTTGGCGTTAGCGTTTTGGCGCCCAAAACAATGTTTGTGTAAATTTAACACTTCCCGTTTTGCGGATTACTATGAAAACAAAACGGGCCACCAATAGGTAGTAAATACGTTTCTAAGGTGAGGCGTACGTTTCTTTTTTTTTTTCTCTCTTCACCTTTCTCATTTTTAGGCAAAAGCAAATGAACCTCTAAATAACTTTAGTGTCTTCATAAATAACCTCAGGAGTTCACTATGCAATCGTCCGTTATGAACACCTCTCTCAACAGTGATCTTACTATGTCACGGTGGCATGAGGCGGTGCTACCTTACCTGTCTGGAAACAAATTGGGGTGTGTGTATGTTTATACAGCCTAGAACATAGTCTGCCCCAACGGGCAACTTGTCTCCCAGCTGTAGGTGAACAATTTAGCCAGTGCAGTACAACCGGTAGCCTGAGATCTTTAACGTGCATCACGCAATAGTGATACACGACCGCACGCCGGTACGATGCTCATCCAGATCGAAACAGGCAGGGGTGGGGTTTGGACAAAGGATCTCTGGGATCTGCAGCGCGAGCTTTCGCTCCTCGTGCTCCGAGCTGGTCTGCTCTGACTTTAGTCTGCTCTAGCCCACTCGGCCACCGATCCTTTTTTTTTTATTGCACTTGGCCATCGATCCCTCTTCATCTGTCTGGACTAAAGCGCTTCGATGTATTTGCGTTTGTCTTGCAAGTGGCGTTAAATGCGCCAGTGCACGAAGCCCGTGTCTCGAGCGGCCCTTGGAAGCAGTTGTCGGTGCAGTACTGAAATGAGCGGCCCTTAGAAGCGAATAGCAGCGAAGCACCCGCTCCTCGCACGTGTCTTGCGCGTTTCTACAACAATAGATAGCGGTACTTGTAAGCATGAATTTTATCAAATGAATTTAGTCTGCACTTGCCGGCAGCGCCTTCAACTTATGGAATTTACGAGGGTAACTCGAGTGCAACATTTCTTTGTGTATTTGAGTGGTTCCCAAGTAGCACTCTTCCTCGGCCCAGGCTTGGGCCAGATTGGCGCGAGTTAGAGCCAACTTGGCTCAAGCCTGGCCCAAGCTTGCGCCAAACTGTCCCGAGTATGAGCCGGGGAAGTGCGCTGCTAGGGTTACTTTTCGCTGACAGGCAGACAGACGGAAAGTGTTCTTCCTTGCCATACCGGTTTCCAATCTTGTCAGCTGCTGTGCACTTGGTGCGATTGTGGAAGAGTAGTAGAGCCGCGCCACTTGCTTGGACAGAGAACTCCTTGGTACAGTACACGGGTGAGAAACGGTTGCTTCTTGTTGCTTTTGACTCGACGCGCAGAAGTGTGGACCTCTTCGACGAGGTCCACACCTCTGGACGTGCAGAAGTGTGGACCTCTCCGCGCAGAATTGTGGACC
This sequence comes from Ixodes persulcatus, assembly GCA_013358835.2. NCBI lineage: Eukaryota > Metazoa > Arthropoda > Arachnida > Ixodida > Ixodidae > Ixodes > Ixodes persulcatus. The sequence goes on from JABSTQ010010853.1 coordinate 62,572, forward strand.
TCGCCAATAAATGAGCTATGCTTAGGGTCGTCACTCTGTTCCCCAGTATTGCTGTGGGCGTCGCCATTTTGGTGCTTGTACAGAGCAGATGCAACTGCCGATTGTCATGATTCAAAAATGCAACTTTCTCGGCATTTGATTTGGTGTTAGGAAGCTCATGTAATATTGCTTTGCTCTGTCGCGAAGTGTATAAACATTTGTGGAGGACGTAAAAGCGTTTCCCAAGGTTTCAGATAAATTTTCAGATAAATGGCAGCCATGATTTTAAGCCACAATATGGACAAGTGTCGTTACCCTGAAGCCTAGCTTATTTAGAGGCACTAGGGAAGATAATGGCGGAACAGCGCAGCACTGAGCTAGATTTTTGACGCCATGTTCTTCTATATATAGTGCCACTAAATAAGCTACGCTTCAGAGTAACGACACTTGCTCATATTGTGGCTTAAAATCATGGTTGCCACTTATCTGAAGATTTATCTGAAATCACAGGAAACGTTCTGTCCTCCACAAATGTTTAAACAGTTCGCGACAGTGCAAAGCAATATTGAATCAGCTTCCTAACACCGAATCTAATGCTGAGGAAGTTGCCCTTTAGAATCATGACGACCGGCAGTTGCGTCTACTCTGCACAAGCACCAAAATGTCGGCGCCCACTATAATGTTGGGGAAGAGAGTGCCGATACTCTAAGCGCAGCTTATTTAGTGGCTCTAGTTCTTCCCAGAAGTGGCGCGCGGCACGTGTCTCGAGCATTTCCACAAAAATGATTGGCACCACTTTTCCCAGGATAGATGGGCTTTACTCCACACATCCTGGGAGCGGGTTTGCAAACCAGTATTCAGAGGAAGAGCAGGCCGATATAGGACATAGGAAGTGCAAAACTGCCACTTTATTTCTTCTTTTGTTTTCTAGCTTTAAATTAAAGTCTAGAAATATTTTTTTTTTTTTTCGAAAGCAACGTTTGCGTGTTAAATGTGGTGGTCCAACGCGCTGCAACGCCGCACCTTGTGCTTTCGATAATTTCGAACGTGGATGGAACTTTGAATTCATTCGGAAATCAGAGCGTATTCTACGTTTTGTAAGCCACTGTAATCTACGTATGTAAAGGCTCAAATCTCGCGCCGCCTGCTGGCCGCTTCCTGCAGCGGTGGACGCAGAGCGAAGAAAATCTAGCTCGGCGGCGAACAGCCCGTTGCCCAAACTCACTTCGAGCGCCCGACCTGCATGCGCAGCTGCGAGCATGCAACTCGTTTGTTCCGGAAAAATTCTGCGCCATCTATGAGGAAAAGGGTACAAAGGAATAGCGGTTGAATCCCCCTTAAGGAACCTCTTCCCGTGATAAACGATGAAGCCGATCGCCTTACGTTTGCCTCTTTCCCATGCAGCGAGCCCCCTTTAGGTCGCTGGGGTTGCCAATAATGCTTGAAATAACGTATTGGTCTTGAGTTTCTGAGTGGTTGCGTGGTTGTTAGTTTTTTTAGAGAGCATTCCTTAGGCGCCCGTTTCAGCCTTGAGCGGCGTCGAGTCGCCGTCGGAACGTCACAGACCTCAACACCAATTCAACTTCCCCGCTACATTTAGCGGGGAATTGAATTGGTGTTGAGGTCTGTGACGTCAATTTTTCAGCTAAATGTAGCGGGGAAGCTGTGGGAGGAGGGGGGTGTGGAGGAGGAGGATGGGAGGGTACGAAGGAGTAAGAGGACACGGAAGAGGAGGAGGGTGCAGAACCAGTATGTAAGGAGAGTGATATATATATATATATATATATATATATATATATATATATATATATATATATATATATATATATATACACATATTTTTTATCAAATTGTTTAGCACGGTACATCGCAAAATCAAAATACCTTTAGAGCTGCGTTCTAACTTCTTATTACAGAGATTTGTAAACGTCTCATTTTTATTACTCATTGTTTCCTGAGGGCCGTGTGGCGTTTATCTCGTGCTGACAACGTGAGTCACTTGTATTGCTGTTATGGAATATAGATTCGGCTTCGAGCTCGCTCGCTTTCTCTCCCTTTCTCTTTCCCTTTCTCACTCACACACAGAAACGCACGCATGAACGCACGCACGCATATCCACACTCACGCATACTGACACACAGCTTTCGAAACAGCCTGAGTCGCACTATCTAACTAGTGCATTTCCTTCGTTTCACCAAAAGTAAAAGCATAGTCAAAGGCCAAGGAAGATACAAACACGGACACACACACTAAAGGCACGAAGTCACGGAGAATTCATAGCTCTATATTGGCTTCGCAGATGATAGAGTCCATAGAGATAGAAAACAAATGCCGAGGCGTCGCGCCTTTGGTGTTGTGTGATCGAGCTTATAGACGCTGTACAGCAGCTGTGCATGGGCGCCGCCATAACTGACCTTCAGTTTTTGTTCCCTCTTATTCCGTTCGCTTGACTTCATCATTTCCACAGCAGGACAGGTTATTGCCATTTTAAGTGTTACTGTGTCCTGCCCCCCAGCATAGGCCGTTGTGGAGACTCGTCAACGCCCGCTTCAGTGGCTCGGCATCTCGGTAAGACAAGAGAAGGGCGGCTATGGCGGCTCAATCTGGCGCGTGTGTAAAGCGTCTATATCGGCACGTGAAGCGGTTCTGTATTTGAGAAAAAAACACTTAAAGGGGCCATGAAACAAAAATGTATTGACCTCATCTTAATTTTCTTATATTCATTAAAGCCCAAAGATGTTGTTTTCTAAGTTTTGCTGCCAAATATTGTGTCTGGAATTTACAAACCGGGTTTAAAAATCATAAACTTCGGCGATTCTGAAACGACCATACGACACGGTGTGGGAACCAGAGGCAACAAAACGTCATCATAAGTGATATATAAAGCGGAACAGATATTAAACTTTATTTATTGTTCGCATAACAAATTGAAAATGATAAAAACAAATAATCATTTATTGACGCTCTTATATTATTTACACGATACAGCATCACGTGATTGCGATTGAGTTTCGGTTTCAAACGCATCCTAGTCTTCCGTCGCTTGGTAGCCATGGTAACAACCGGGTCACGGGTCCATCGGCTGCTCGTCTGGCGGGCTGCGCAGCGCATATCTACTGTAACAGGATACCTTGCTGAGCTGGTTGGTTGAACGACATGACGAGAAACAGCGCAAAAGCGACAGGACACAAAGTAGAAGGACACAGGACATACGCTGACTATCAACCAAAGATTTAACAACCAAAGAATAAAAATTAAAAAAAAATAATTTTTATTTTTATTTTGGTCACGCGTATCGCCACGTTCTTCTAGTGCCACTGTAGAAGTTTTTTCACCTTTTTATTGAGGTTTTCTTTACTAGCATTTATCTCTTCCGAAAGAGAAAGAAGAGCATGTGCTTGCGCGTGTCACTGTGCGCGCGTGGAAGTTCTACTAAATCTTTGGTTGTTATACTCTGTTTCATACTTAGCGTGCAACGCTGTCAAAGCTACTGACGCGAGCGTGGGGCTTGATCTCGTTGATCATTTGCACGCGTTCACGGGCAAACACAACCATAGATGAAGCCACGCGCTCGCGCCAGTTGCTTTGACAGCGTTGCACGCTAAGTATGAAACAGAGTATAGTCAGCGTATGTCCTGTGTCCTTCTTCTACTTTGTGTTCTGTCCCTTTTGCGCTGTTTCTCATCATGCATATCTACTGCCCGCGGCAACTTTAGGTTGTGGTTTGCGCTTCTCGTTGTTCGTGCGCGTCGTGTGCACGTTTCAGCGCTCACCATGCCGACCGTGTGTCTCGTGAGAAACTGCAGCACGACGTACCGTAGTGCGCCCAACGTACAGTTCCATAACCTGCCGCACATGCAACACCGAAGAGCCCTGTGGCTGGAAGCCACAGGGCTCTTCGAGCTGTCGGACGACGAACGGTCTCCCGTTTGACGCAATGGGCTGTCGCTCCACGGCTCAAAACCCAGGAGCCGACTGCGTTGTAAGAGGCGACGCTGGAGCTCGGGGAGGTCGGCCATGTTAGTTATCGGAGCGAAATATCAGACGTCAGATCTCCTTCGTTGACTTGCCTGCATGACGTCATTATGGCGCCGCTGTTGAGGCGATATCTGACGCTCTGTCTGTGGTCATTCAGTCCCACTGATCTCTATGACAATTGCTGGATCGCGCTTCCCCGCTTCGAGCCCATTGCGCGATTGAAGCCACCGGTCGGCCATCTTACCGGTTCCGCGGAAGCGTTGTCAAGGCGGCGGTTGTCTTTGTTGTCACGTGACCCACACACGGTAACCATGGCAACTGTCTAGGCTTGACAGCGCTAGAGCATATCTCGTAAGATGGCCGACGGTGGCTCCATTTTCGGTGCGGGGAAGCGCGATCCAGCAATAGACCGATCTCACCAGCCAGTTTGACTACGCCACCGCTGCCGCAATGCATCGAGGGAGCTTTAGTCTTTCTGCACGTGCGACAACCTCGCTGGAGCTCTGCGCGCGTGGAGCATGAGGCGGCACGAGCCGTCTTGTGCATTGCTGCCTGCCTCCTGCGAACTAAAGTTATGGCAGCGTCACGCATGCGCCGAACGCTTGGTGAGATCGGTCTATTGTCATAGAGATCAGTGTTCAGTCCGGTCTACGTCGCCATCTTGCGCAGACAACAAAAATTTCCTATTGGTTACTTATGATGACGTGTTTGTAGAACTGAGAGGGAAGCTCCCCGAGAAACCGAAATTATCTTTTTTGCGCCAATAAATGAATCCGGACGATCAAATGAATGAACGTGGGTTATGCAATAAAGGACAAAGATTCCAAATACACATATAGCTCTGAATTTCGGGAAAACGTTTCACGGCCCCTTTAAATCGTATTTATTCGACCTCTAGGGTCGCGAATCTTGAAATTATATTTCAAATTGACGCGCCAGGTTGCCACAACAGCGCATTCAAAATAGCACTGAAGCCCCACCATCCCTGTGCGTTCGGTGACAGAAGAGAAAAGACCCTTTCCTAAATTCAGTCTGGCCACTTTGGTTACTATCATCAACTGAGGAATGGAATATGTGTCGTACTCTTAGAGCTAGGAAAGTGCTGGAACGTCATTTGGATTTTACTCTCAGACTCTCCTTTTGTCAGGAGTCATTCTGTCAGCGGAGGACTGTGACGCCAACAATCGGTGCGATCACAGTGAACCATTTTCAGAAATCGTTGGTTCGGGGAATTCCAATATGAAAACGTGCAAATACGTTTTCATGCGAGCACAGGCACTCTCTCGGCCGAAGAAGCTAGATCCTGCTGGCTTTACTGAACTGCAATAGCCTAGACCGGACTTCCCCAAACCTAATTGTGTGTCTATTGTGACTTAACTTTTGCTCCGAACCTTGTTTAAACGCGTTTCTTTCATCTCCTTCCGAATGCGCCAATTGTTTCATCTACACAATATTGACCATTTTGACCTCAATGCGTCAATAGTAGTTTGAACTGGTGCAGAAGGGGAAGGAGAACGGAGTTTAGAAGAGGTTTTGTGGATACTCTCCTGTGTTTCCCCCTTGGCCTTCCCATTACTTTTTTTCTCTCTCTACAGTTTAAAAGTACGTGTGCTCCTTCTGGCTTTTGACTGGGAGGACAAAGTATTTGCTCTTGATTGTTAATCAGCAACTGTGGCTACTGTCCTTGAATTCGGTGTTTCTCCTGAGCGTACAAGTGTGTCGTTCACTCTCGTACTCATCAACAAGTCTGGTTGCCTGATCAACTTCTAGTTCGGCTGTTATTGATTGGCAATGCCGGACAGCATGTCAAGTCCCCCGAACCGTGGCGAGCCATATTAGGAACTTATGGCGGAATGCGTCATGAGCCGAGCCTGCCGTCCAACTAAAGCACGACTGGAGCCATGTCTAAATTATGTGAGTCCCGTTTGTTCCCAGAATACTTCATCACGCATTATGGTGCATATCCCAAATGATTTCAGAGTAAAATTCAATTGTAGCAGCTAAGGCGCCTTTTGAAGGTGATAAATATCACAGCCAATTGGGATTTTCAGAGGGGTCATTAAGGATAAAGCCTCCCTTCCTGACTTCTTATTTTTATATTAGCAGCTTGCGAAACTTGCCAAGTATCTTGCAATGTAATTCAATTACTTTTTGAAAGTATTTGCACTCTACTCAAGATAGTTTCTACTAAATGTGGCTTGAATAGTGCTCTAAATAAATTTTCAAGTGGGTATTTAGTATCTTATTTTAAATACTCTTGTTGGGCATTGTGCAAAATAATGTATATTTGTCACCATTGCAACTGAGAGATCCGGAACGGACTGTAAAGCAAAAACACACATCTGCTGTTGACTAGGGAAAGTAATGGTGCCCGGCAAAATACTACAGAATGCAGGTCCATTCGCAGCATTAACACAATAAAAAGGTAAACTGCTATCTGAACCACCAGATGACACTGAATGTCAAAAAGTGTCTATTTTGGCCTATTATATCGGGATCTATACACGTCCGCGCCTTCCACAAGCCTCACCCGAGAAGTCAAAAGCGCTGCCCGTGTTCCCTCACAAGCGACAGACGCAAGGCAGTCTCTGGGTATGGCGTCATACGCAGCGGCTGGTTTTTCAGTTTTTCTGGCGTCTACTGATACGTTCGAGTCAAATTTTCGTGATATTCAAATTCGCAGGACAAAATACTCTAAAATGCATCTCTAACCCGTTTTTTTCTATATAACATTTTTTTTTTTTTAAGTCAAACCTCATGTTAAAGGTTGCTGTATATGTGCATTTGACTACCAGGGGCCAGCGTCTTCCGGTGGACTTCCCGTGCACGCCGCGCCATTCTTCTTCTTGTTCCATGCAACCGCCATGAGGTTCAGACTCAACATGTAACCTAATCAGTTAATGAACAATATGTGACTTCGTGACAAGTACGTTTCCCCCTAAGAGCTAGGCAGCAGTTGCTGCAGGGTAGCAGGCAAAGCTCGGAGCCACCGGAAATCGGTCACGGGCGTGCTTACACCATCACTGGTGTCTGAGAGCTAGCCGTTATGTCTCGTCTGCATGATAAAACCCGCTAAGTTTTGGCGTACTCTCAACCGCGAAAATAAGCAGTTTTCTTACTCGAGATGCCCAAAGATATTGATGGAATATTCGGCTGGTCAATTTCCAGCCTGATGGAACACTCTGAAAAACTGTTGCCCATTCGGCAGGTCGAGGTCATGTGCTCTAAGTACATTCGCTGGTACTTTCAGAGCGCTCTCAGACTTTCGGATCACGCCGTCCTCTGATTCGTAGCGTTGTGAGGCGCTCTGACTTCGAAGTAGGAGTGGTGGGAGCGCGTGCCAGAGGACCGGTGGCGTGACTCTAGTCGCTTCCGCTGTTGAGTTGAAAGAGAAAGAAACCGATACGGTCGAGAGGCTTAGCCGGCTTAGCGTCGGACACCGCCACGTTTAGATACCGCATTGTTTCCCCTCTGCTGAGCAGTTGGTATAGGAGATGCTCGGCACTTGACGGGAGACCGCAGCGAGAGCCACAGTTCGAATTGAAGGTTCTTATTTTTCGTTCGGGCATGCGGACATGCGGCGGAGGCGTTGGACCGATGAATGACATCTGCTGAGCCCTTCCTATCGGGAGGTAGCTTGCGCCATTGCAGTGGATAGTTGCGGAAGTTGCCCTCGATTCGGTTCCGTGTCGGCGCACGTGCCGCTCGTTATCGTTGCCGAGCATTCGGCTACGCGCAGCTCCTCTAGCTCAGATTTGAAAGTGCTCCTGGATATCGCAGATCAAATTCAGAGGAATGAAGCACACCAAAACGACTACTCGAATATTCCGTGAGATTCCTCACTGCTACTGAGTCCGCCAGGAATATTAGATGACCGCCGAAAACGTGGTTGCTGCCTGAAAGCTCTTTTCACTTATGGAAATACGTACACGTTAAGCTGTCTGGGAGGTGCACTAGAAATTTTAACAGATTTTCATGTTTCAAAAGCAATATTTGAGGCTCCAACTAGGTTCATTTGGTCCGCTGCGGGGGATGTTTGTTAAGCAAATATCCTTGAAAGTTTGTTGTCTCCTGAGTAATGCCACTGGAACTGGCAGTACGTATCATTTACTCTATCTGCAAGTTGAAAAATCTGTGGGACTTGTAAAACTAATGTTAAGACAAGCGTATCTCTCAAAAGATTCGTTGAGCGGATTTAAAAACTAATTTTTGTTTGTGTTCTTTTTAATTGAAATCGGTGTAAAGCAGTTTTTGGAAACTTAACCTTCTGCAGAAATTTCCAGGTCTTTGATAGAGACATTGAGGCTACACAAATGCGTAACTTAAGCACAAGACAACATAAATGAAAACTTTTGTGCAATTTTTGGGAGACCATAAAAAGGCGGTCTGTGTAGAAAATAAGTTAGGCCGCTTGTTTTATTCACATATTTGTAATATCCTGTTCGTAATGAGGCTTTTCTTAGTTATACGGTGGTTACACAAAAGAGAGCAAAATTGGCAACTCTACGTGTCATAAATATATAACGACATAAAATAATCTTTGCAAATGTAAACAGCTTTATTCGCGACTCCAGCAAAACGGACGCCACCAAGCGGGAAAACCGGGAACCAGCCGGTCCAGGTCGCTCCGCGCCCCTCCGCGTCTCGGGTGGCTTTCGCGGCGGACGTGTTGTCGGCGCGGTGACGAACAATGTAATTTGACAAAGTTCCGAAAATTTCTTAAGTTTGCCTGAGTGTTCATTAGTGTGGTGAAGCCTCAGAGATTGTTTCCTTCTATCACGTGTTTGAAAGCCCGTTCCCTCCACAACACACGGTCGCGTGCTTTCGATTTCTTGTCTGTCTCGAATCACATTCAATGTGACGACTACTTGGTAACTCATAAATGGTTTCTTTATAAGGATGTAGAACAGTGAACTAAGGACGACAGGCGAGGTGTTTCACTGGAGGGAACACCAATGTTGCAATCAAGTGAATGGGAAGGTTCGATAGCTGCTTTTGTTAAGTTTGGTTGTGTTCGATTAGGTTCAAGTTTGAGCCACCCACGCCGGTCGGTGCGTTGGCTATTCATCTTGACTGCTTTTCGCCAAAAAAGCCTCTGAACCACACTGAAGGAGTTGGGCTGATTTCGCAATTACTTAGTTCAGGAAAACCTGCTCGCTGCATATGATTAATGAGGGAAATTATCTGCTTTCAAAAGGTGGGGGATGCGTCTCGCAAAGTTAGAAACTGTCACGACATTATTATGATCTATCGTGCCTTTGATATTTATATTATACCCCCGTCGAAATTAGCAGCAATATACGTTTACATTGCTCAGGTTGACCGGCCACAAAAAAATACTCATTTTATCCGTTCAGGATTTGAAGTCAAGTTCAATGCAGATAGGTTCTGCGTGACTCTTCGATGAAGACACTCTTCAGTTTGTCCGCATTCGTCTCCGTGCTACCGGCTAGAACCATTTGGCTAACTTTAACAAGTAGCTCTCTCTCTGTCAAATATACTTTTATTCAGCAGCTCACCTAATAGATAGTCAACTAAGCTCATATTTCAACAAGAATAATATACTAATATCGCTTTAGTGGTACATAGTGCGTAATATAATACATAACCCGCTCGTCAAAATGACTTCTCGATTGCTACTAGAATCAATTGAAATACGAGTATCAGCTGCTTAGTGGGGCGCCAGCGGGTTAACATGCCTTGGCTCAAGAAGCGCTTGCTTAATTTTCGTAATTTTCCTGCAGCCTGTATTTTTGCCCGAGCAGACGATTGGAGCTGATTCTTAAAAGCGGATGCGCACAAAAGCTCGATTTCACGGTCAGATGGTCGCATGGTCGAGGCATGCGAGTTATCTGAAAATTACTCTCGGTGGAACAATTCTGTAGTCATCGCCGCTTTCCTTAGTTAATCAAAACTGATTAGAGTTTATTACCGTCTCTCCTGAGCCCATAGTTTCGGTTTCGAACGAAATTTCCGAAACAAACGTTTGACATGAAAATAACAAAAAAAAAAAAGGGGGAAAACAAAACTATGCTCTGCAAGTTTATGCGCACCGGCTACACTTAACCGTCTCAGTTCAAATACCTATAAAATTGGGCATTAAACAAAAGCAAATCTGTTAAATTGAATGCGCCACCCCTGCAGGCGGCCGGGCCGAGCCGACGCGACCTGGACTCAGCCGCCATGTTTGTTTGGTGGTGGCGCCCCCTATAGGTCGCTGGAGTCGCGAATAGCAGTAGCAATCATTACACATACAATTTATACCAACAAGCGAGAGAATAAAGTCGATTGGACAGGAAAAACTACTGTTATTTTATCTAAGCCTAAGGTACACGGAGATTGTTATACGTGGTGGATGTTAGCTTGAAAAACACGCAGTAGGAAATAATGATAATCATAATTTTAATAAAATATTAAGTCAAGAATGTAAAGTAATGTAAGTAAGGCAACCGGCAGAATGAGGACAAATGGAGCTTTTCCCTTGTCCCTACTGCAGGGCGGGCTTCCTGCCATTAATAACACCTAGGCCTTTCTTGAGCTTCAAGAGCGCACGCGCACCCAAAGCAGTGCTGACGGCAAGGAGCGCGAGATGGAGGTTGGACGTTCGAAAGAGACGTTCTGCCATTCTCTCCCCATCCATGACTAAGTCATTTCTCCGCAAAACTTCAATCAAATAAGACTGTCAGCGGATCGGAAAGCAGTGGGGATATCAAGGCATGGATCTGACCAGTAGTAAGTCATCGCACCAAAGCCATTCACGACGTCGCTCTTCGAGCGCATTCCTTCCAAATATCGAGTTTTATAGCACATTCAGAAATCTCGAGTTCTGTGATGTGAACGAAAGTGCTTAATTTACAGGTCTTAGGGCATTCATGCAGCGTTATATTTGCCACGGCCTCCTCGGGAACCTGCGAAGCTTCACACCTGCTAGGCGTTCGGTGTTGCGACAGTCCGGTACGCAGCTGTTCCTACAGGTTTGACATTTGCTCTTGTTAGAAAGCATCCGGAATGGGACGCGACAGCTGATAGCGATGTCAAGATTAAAACACCGAAATCTATTGAATCAAAACCTTTGGAGGGATGCAGAAACAGCCCCACGAGCAAGGGGAACTGGCGAAGTGCTGCAAATATTTTAAGCTAGATGGCGCGACGTGTCCCACCAAACTTGATTGCCCGGACGCTAGACCAGTTTATTTTGATAGAATATGAGCCGGCGCTTGGGCAACATGCTGATCGCTCGAGCGTATTTTTCAAGACGACTATCAGGAAGCAAATTGGAGCATCCAAGTGTTCATATGCCCGAAATACGTCCCCGGTTCTTGTCTGCGCGCTCCGTTGTTGGTAAAGCTTGGCAAAGCATAAATATAGAAAGCGTTTCAGTTTCACCGACGCAGACATTCCATTCACAAAGATGTATTTGATCGCTGGTTTGCAGCGTCGAGCGCCGTCCAAATATTGGTTCATACGCTGTTATATTAATTGAAGCGTAGATATCCTGGTGGCTTTACGTTACCTGGATTGGCGCGAAATTGTGCTACGCTTGCATGAATCGGGTGACTGTAATAAGTTGATTGGAATTACGACCGCAAACTGTAAAACGATAATACGCAAACCTAACGTTTCTAAAGCAGCTTCTTTCATACTAAATAAAAAATACCTACCCGTAAACCGGATTAATTCGCACATGGAACCGCACCAAACATTAACTGGATCTACCCTGGCGCCATGCCAAAAATAGACTGGGTAAAATCATTTTTAAAAGTATTAAAGAGACGAAAACTATTCTGGCCAATTACCTTTCAAGGAGGTAAAAGGCTTGGCTCATGTGGCTACAGTTCGCACTCGTATGAAATACATCAGTTTGTGGAGATCACGTAAAAGATTTGTTGATGACATACTTCTGGTGCCTTCCTGAACTCAACAAAACGGCCAGAAATAAAACTGATAACCTTCAGCATTAACCCTGAGCTGGGCCAAGGAATGGAAGCCTTTTTTGGTCGGGAAACGTTTGTGAGCTGATACCATAAGTGCAGGTCCGCTAACCAACGTAAAAAGGCTCCCTGGCACTTCGGAGCGACAGCATGCGTTTTTGTAGACGTGCAGTAACTGTCGTGGAACTGCAGTCGCCGTTAGTGCCTGCACGTTTTCAAAAATTTCGCGAAAAAAATGTTTTTGGTGTTCTTGATAACGTTTCTTATCGTGGAAACTTTGAAACACCCCTCGTTTTTTATTGTTCTCTAAGTTGCATTTGGAAACCTCTTCACGGTCCGAAGTTTCAGATGGCCTTTATATAATTGATAAATGTATATATGAATCACTCGTTATTTGTGCCAAGTTGTTCTTGTGAAGCCTGAGCACATACTCCGACGTTGAGCGCAGTGAACGCAGCGTAGCGCAGAACGCGCGTCTTTTATTGGCCGGCAATCAGGAACTCGATATCTGCGACCAATCAGTATCTGTGCGCGCTGCGCTATGCCGCGCTTGTCGACGTTACGTTGGAGTATAAACGTACCTTAAGGTGCAACCCCACCCTTGGTTAGTGTGATTCTGAACCAACAGATGGCGGTGGGATCGCCTTCCAGGCTTGTGCATCAATGCGAGAAATCGTGTGTGGTGGCGCTTCGATACAGAGGAGTATTTTTCTATATCCTGAATTTCACATCCCTGGTCCTTTGCTTGTTTTTCTCTGCACGAGCTTTCTTTGGAACGCGCTCGGCTGCGCCAGTTCTCGTGCAAGGGGCCCGGTTGCCTACGCTCCGAGCTCACGTCTTCAGCAAATGTGGACAGAACAAAACGCGAAAATTGTCCTGAGCCAAATGGCGAGACAGATGCACAACACAACCACCGGCGGGTTGGAAAATATAAAGTTGCCTGTGCGCCTTTATCGAAAATTCCTGAGGCCAATAGACCCTTTTCGAAATTTTGTCTCGCAACTTCAATAACTATCATCATTTAAGTTCATGTTATCTGTACATGCTAATGGCGTTCTTTTGATGACTGGTGGAGAAAGAATACCGAAGCGGAGCCTGAAAATTCCAGACGTTAGTTCGCTGCATTATTCTCCTATGTTACCGTGATGAGACTTATAAGCTTCTACGCGCTTATAACGCGTAGAACCCAGTGAAATCAACAACCTTTACCACCACTTCAACTCCATCGAACTGGTGATACAATTTACAATTGAGCTGGAGTCTGACGGTTCTCTTCCATTCTTGGACGTGCTCACGCTACGCAGGATGAAATCACGCCAGTGATTTCATCACTGGCGTGATGAAATCACCTCCTTGCCTCCTCGAGAGAACGACGAAAAAGACGGTGGGGTGTTTTGATTGAGTTTCCACAACGAAAGAATATATTAACCGTTTAATGTAGTCTATGCAGATAAGCTCTCGGCATTTGTAGCTCCATCTTGAGTGGTGGCATGTAGACTTTTTCATTCCTTTCACATACTATGGGGCTTGCTGTGATAACTTAATTGAACCACCTGCACCGGGAATTAAAATCGGCCCTCTTGCGTAGACGAAGTGATCGTGAGCTTAAACATGACGTTGAGTCTGATACGAATCTCTCGCGATCCATGCTCGCAATCGACTGACTTCATAAATAAGGATTCTTGGGGAAAATGCGAAGCTCGATAACATTGCAGCCACACTCGCGCTGCAGCTTCTTGTGCTCATGGCACACTTTCTGCTATCGCCCTTATGCTTTTTAATATTATTTATCCATCCGACGACCACGCAGTGGTAGCCAGACAACCGTAGATTTTCGGAAATTGCAGCACGGTAAAAAGGAGCACTCGGAACTAACTCATGCACGACGTCCGTTTTTAAGCCTTTTCGCCCATACCCTTGGCGGTTGCATACCCTCTGTCAGCGGGCAATCCAAAAATGCACCAGGTCGAGGGTACGTCAATTACTGGCTGGTTTGAGGTTATGCGAAAAAGGTTTATACAGGAACTCTAGGCCACACGAATGAGTGCCGCAATCTAGAGGTTGAACTAATGGCTTGTTCAAGATGGCCGCCATGGGACCGCCGCCTTAATCCAAAGGCGTTGCCATGCGACAATTACCGCGTTCATTCAGGCTTAGGAATGACCAGAATCGATAGGTTACCTAAAAACAATGCTGCGAGGTCATTGCGCATGCTTTGCAATTTAAGTGAGGTAAGGCAAAGCGAAAACCTCCTGCGCCATTCATTGCTGACTAACGCGCCCGATATTGCAGCTACTACGACATATTAGTTCCAAAGTGAGCTACGCTCGCTCGAATGGGCACCGCCATGTTTCCCCGCCGTCCTTACTCTGCCGGTCACCTGCCGGTAACAGACACAAATGTTTTATGACGACGATATATGGCGCGTGCTTAGACACTTCGAAGCTCTTTGCAAGCGTCGTACCTGTCATTTGCATTTGATTTGGTTTAATCGGTTCAGTGCTCATATTACGGTAGTTCTGTTTGAAACTGTTACCTCCTGTGTCACACTAACATAATGGTCAAAGGGCAGAAACATTGCTTTGCTCCCGGATGCTTCTGCCAGAAAGGGAGAAAAGCTCTTTACTGTTCCCGATGTCAATGAACAATGTCAGCCTTTTCACCCCATGAGTTGAAAGCTGCTCAAAAGAACTCTTTATAGACCCCTTTCAAAATTCACGTGCCGATTATTAGAAGCTCGGAACCCCTGCACAATGGCGGAACAACTGAATCGGTGAATGTGCAAGTCATTCGATAAGATAGCGAACGTCGGAGCGCGGCCAACTCTAGGAGCCGACGATCCAATCAAATGGCGTCGAAAGTGCAACGTCACTGGGTTCATCACCTTTTTTTATGGGTGTGTTTTTTCCAGTATGCCGTGACGTTGAGGTTTTAGTCCGCCATTGTGCAGGGATTCCAGAGCTGTCAACAGAGGGCAGTATTTCGAAAGGGGTCTATTCTGTGAAGCCCACTCCGACGAGTTTCGATGCTCGCGGCTTTATGCATGTAAACAAGGATGGAACAGCGTAGATTCCCTGTGCCCTTGCCTTACAGCCGATATGATTCCCATTTTTTTCGGAATGTTCCCGCGTCTTTTTAATGTCGGGCGTTTTAGACACCTGCGGGTCGGGAGTTCAAACGGACCTTAATTCTCACGATCCTGCCGTGAGGGGGGGGGGGGGGCGATTATTCTTCCCATATTTGGGGGACCCCGAACACTGTGCCAGGGAGGACCCCGGCGGAGAGTGATTTGTTCCTACTTCAAGTGCTACGGCCGCCATCGCCTAAGGCGACAGACGCAGCCGATGTGCTCAGCCTATGACTTCGCGGCGGCCAGCAGGAAGGGACGGTGAGGCAGAAGGCGCCATGGCTCCTTCGCGGCGCGGTTAACGCGGCTCGCGCTTTGCTTTGCTCGAATTTACGGCGGCGTGCAACGGTGTCACATCATAAAATATGGACCGCATGTCTGATGTTCGTAGAAGCATCTATTCCTTGAGAGGCGTCAAGTTGGCGAGAGCCATGGCGCGATGAAGCGATCGATGGCTGACGATCGACTTTGTCTGGGCGTCCAAGGTTCAGGCTACATCCGGGCTATCCGGGCGACGAGCCGCACGCATTTGAGATATCACTCCGAGGGTCCGCTTGAATCCGCCGGTCGGAGACGCGAGGATCTTCCGCTTGCTATTGACGGCAGACTTGTACGTAACGCGTTACAAGTAATAGATTACTTGTAATCGATTACATTTTACTGTAATTTTATGACGCTTCAATTACTTTTTTAGAGTGACGATTCATATAATTGAATTACTTTTTGCTGTAATCGATTTCAAAATTACCTATTGCAATTTTCTCAATTTTTTTCTTTTTTTTTTTTTCGGGGGGGGGGGGGGGTGTTAGATGGGCTGGAGTCATTCAGCTCTAGGCAACGGTCAATTTTTTTTTCGAAACCATTAAGAACGGAATTTCGACGATTAGTGGATTACTTCACTATGGTTCGTTTCCTGGTTACATTTTTTTTTGGTACATGGGAGACTACGTCCGGTTATGAAAAACGACCTTCTCCAGCCTCTTGTGAGTAACATTATTAAACAGCGATATTTTTATTTATTTATTTTTTTCACGAGAGGGATTGAGTGTGTTGCGTCGCTCACTCAGTTTTAAGCAAAAACGGTCAAGGTTTATTTCTTTTTTTTTTGGAACAACTAAGCGCGAGTTTCCAAGGATTATGCTACCGTAATAAAAAAAAAAGAGTTAATGAAAAGTAACGAGGGAAGTAATCGATTACTTTAGAGTAATCTTTTGATTACTTTTTGAGGCTGTAATTGCAATTGTAATCGGTTACTTTTTACAGTGAAGTAATTGTAATTGTAATCGGTAATTGTAAGTAATTGTAATTGTAAACCGTCCCTCCCCTTCACCAAGCCAGCATCATCGTCAACGACTACAGGATTTTCTGCGAATTTAAGCGCCTGGTCACCACAGGACGCTTTCAGTGGGCACAGAGGAGCGGCAGCTATGCGGTCGCTTCAAAATCCCTTCTGCTTCATTCTACAGATTTTGGCCTTCCTTGGGACAGGGCTACCTTCCCCTCGCCAGCCAGCCACCATCTCTGCACCGTCATCATGCACTGTATTCCTGGCGGCAATCGGTGACGACATCGCGCCCGTGTTCGATGCCACAGTTGCGTCCCTCCCCTTCACCAAGCCAGCATCATCGTCAACGACTACAGGATTTTCTGCGAATTTAAGCGCCTGGTCACCACAGGACGCTTTCAGTGGGCACAGAGGAGCGGCAGCTATGCGGTCGCTTCAAAATCCCTTCTGCTTCATTCTACAGATTTTGGCCTTCCTTGGGACAGGGCTACCTTCCCCTCGCCAGCCAGCCACCATCTCTGCACCGTCATCATGCACTGTATTCCTGGCGGCAATCGGTGACGACATCGCGCCCGTGTTCGATGCCACAGTTGCGTCCCTCCCCTTCACCAAGCCAGCATCATCGTCAACGACTACAGGATTTTCTGCGAATTTAAGCGCCTGGTCACCACAGGACGCTTTCAGTGGGCACAGAGGAGCGGCAGCTATGCGGTCGCTTCAAAATCCCTTCTGCTTCATTCTACAGATTTTGGCCTTCCTTGGGACAGGGCTACCTTCCCCTCGCCAGCCAGCCACCATCTCTGCACCGTCATCATGCACTGTATTCCTGGCGGCAATCGGTGACGACATCGCGCCCGTGTTCGATGCCACAGTTGCGTCCCTCCCCTTCACCAAGCCAGCATCATCGTCAACGACTACAGGATTATCTGCGAATTTAAGCGCCTGGTCACCACAGGACGCTTTCAGTGGGCACAGAGGAGCGGCAGCTATGCGGTCGCTTCAAAATCCCTTCTGCTTCATTCTACAGATTTTGGCCTTCCTTGGGACAGGGCTACCTTCCCCTCGCCAGCCAGCCACCATCTCTGCACCGTCATCATGCACTGTATTCCTGGCGGCAATCGGTGACGACATCGCGCCCGTGTTCGATGCCACAGTTGCGTCCCTCCCCTTCACCAAGCCAGCATCATCGTCAACGACTACAGGATTTTCTGCGAATTTAAGCGCCTGGTCACCACAGGACGCTTTCAGTGGGCACAGAGGAGCGGCAGCTATGCGTTCGCTTCAAAATCCCTTCTGCTTCATTCTACAGATTTTGGCCTTCCTTGGGACAGGGCTACCTTCCCCTCGCCAGCCAGCCACCATCTCTGCACCGTCATCATGTACTGTATTCCTGGCGGCAATCGGTGACGACATCGCGCCCGTGTTCGATGCCACAGTTGCGTCCCTCCCCTTCACCAAGCCAGCATCATCGTCAACGACTACAAGATTTTCTGCGAATTTAAGCGCCTGGTCACCACAGGACGCTTTCAGTGGGCACAGAGGAGCGGCAGCAATGCGGTCGCTTCAAAATCCCTTCTGCTTCATTCTACAGGTTCGTAAATACCCATCCTTACACGTTAAATGATCTTGTAATGGTTTTGTGCTGCTCCTCCAGTGCCCACTTGTTCTTTTTAGAGTTGCTTATGTGTGTGTTCACGTTTTGAAGTTACTTTTGTTGTCTGGGGACGTTGAATCGAACCCCGGCCCTATCACTAACGCTGATATTCTGGCTGCCATTGCTGAACAGTCTGCTAAGAACGATGCGCGCCATACTGAAATGGTTGACATGCTAAATCAGGTCAAAGATAACCAGCATCAACTAGAACTAAAAGTGTTAGACATCAATTCAAGACTTGCAGCAGTCGAATCACTTGTAGAATCACTAGATGTGCCAAGGCATCCTGCTGAACTGTCTAATGTTGTTAGTGAGGCCGTCCGAGGCGAAACTACCGTCCTGAATTCAAGACTTAATGAGCTTGAAGATAGGTCACGTCGTGACAACTTACTTTTCTACGGTATTGCTGACACCCTTTCCGAAATTTGGTCGCAGTCAGAGACTCATATCCGCGACAATCTTTCCACAATATTAGGAATAGATTTACCTGGCGAGGCGATATCCCGTGCTCATAGATTAGGCTCATACACAACTCATAACTGCCGGCCGATAATTGTTAAATTTTCTTCCTCTAAATTCAAGGCGAATGTATTTTCTCAGCGTTTTAAGTTGAAAGGAACAGGAATTTCAGTCAGTGAGGATTTCTGTCCGGCTACGCGGCAGTTACGCAAAAAGTTAATCGATTTCGGTAAAGGCCCCGGTCAGAGGTTCTCGCTCAGACAAAACAGGCTGCACGTTAACCAGAAGGTGTATACTTACTGCCCTGTAACAGATTGTGTTTGTGAAGTAACTCCTAGTCATGCTCGCGAAACTAACAACACCGTGTCTCTCCCGGGCACCGATAATGCAGTTTCCGCACCTGTCCCAAGCAATGATAATTCACACGCGCCATCAACATAACTATCTAAAGGCCCGGCGACTAACACTATCTCAATATTGTATTCTAACGTGCGAAGCGTGTGCAACAAACGCGATGCCTTGTCATCTCTTATCGACACGTGTGCAGGTGATATTGTTATCCTTACCGAAACGTGGCTTTCCAGTAAAATTGCTGACAGTGAAATTTTTGAGTGTGAAAGTATGTACAAATTTTATCGTTTCAATCGTGACTCGCGCTCAGGTGGCGGTGTTCTTATCGCTGTTCGTGATTCTATTATATCGAGCGTTGTACCACTTAACATATCTTTAGAGTTTGTGTGTGCCCGTGTACATGTCAGGAACAAGGATTGTTTCCTTCTTCGTCTTTGTTTCTACTGGGTGATTTTAATTTTCCAACAATTAACTGGAAAAGCGACACTCCCACAATAAATGATCACTCATCACAGGCTTTTTCGTTTCTAATCCTTTGTCTTGATTTTAATTTAAAGCAACGTGTACAAGAGCCTACACGATGTTCATCTCATTCTTCCAATGTATTAGACCTCATTCTCACTACAACCCCTGAGCTTGTATCTCCCTTAACGTATTTACCAGGTTTAAGTGACCATTGTGTTATTCAGTTTGACCTGCAGGCATCTGTTTCCTCATGTAAAGCATTTAAGATTATTCGCGATTACAAAAATGCCGATTTTGTTTCAATTAATAGTGAATTAGGCACGTTTCTAACAAATTACATCTCGCGTTTTCATACGCGAACTGTTGATGAAAAGCGGTCTCTCTTCAAACAAAAAGTGAGTGACCTAACTAATCAGTACATTCCTCTGAAGCGCATCCGCTCTAATTCACAGGCACCTTGGTTTAACGCACGCCTGAAGCGTATGCGAAATAAAAAGAAACGGTTATTTCGGCGCGCAAAATTAACAAAATGTGCTGAGCGCTGGCACGCTTACGAAGCTGCTGATACGGAGTATAAACAAGCTGTCGCACAATCAAAGCAAGAGTTTTATGAGTGTACACTTTTTTCTCTTTTAAAAGATAACCCACGAAAGTTTTGGAGTGTGGTCAGCGGCAGTAGATCCAGTGCGGTTGAGCTTTGTGATGCAAATAATGTTCCTGTAGATCTAAACGATTGTTGCAATGTCCTGAACGATGTGTTTGCTTCTTATTTTTCCCACACGACTTCTACCTGTTATCCAGTTTTTCTCAGTGCTAATTTTAGTCCTATGTTTCCTGTTAGTATTGATTCATTTGGTGTTGACTGTTTAATCCAGAAGCTTAAAATTTCCGCGTGTGCCGGGATTGACGGAATTGGTTCAAAGTTCCTGAAGAGCACCGCCACCTATTCATCTTTGATTCTTTCCGAAATTTTTTCACAGTCTTTGCAGTGTTGCACGTTGCCCAACGATTGGAAGGTAGGGAAGGTGGTTCCTTTGCATAAATCAGGTACTGCTCACTCCCCATTTAACTACAGGCCCATATCATTGACTAGTGTGCCGTGTAAATTACTTGAACATATCATTTACTCTCACCTTGTTGCCTTTCTTGAGTCCAACTTTTTTTTTACTAATTGTCAACATGGGTTCCGCAGATTGTTTTCTTGTGAAACACAGCTTGTGTCGTTTACTAATGACCTGTTAGTTGCTATTGATGCCGGGCTAATAGTTGACTGCATTTTCTTAGATTTTGCTAAGGCTTTTGACTCTGTCTCGCACGACCTACTTCTCTTGAAACTGAGTAAACTTAATATTGATCCTAACATCTTGGGCTGGATTAAATGTTTTTTTATCTAACCGCTCACAATATGTTTATGTCAATGGGCATAATTCTTCTACTACTCCTGTAACGTCCGGGGTACCACAGGGATCTGTCCTGGGGCCTCTCTTGTTTCTAGTCTACATTAACGACCTCCCATCGCAAATTGTGTCCTCTATTAAATTGTTCGTGGATGATTGTGTACTGTATCGCGTAATCACTAATCCCCAAGAGTGTGTTATGCTACAGTCAGACCTCGACGTAGTTTCTTCCTGGTGCGCTGAATCCCTAATGAAGCTTAACGTTACTAAATGTAAAAGCATGCGTGTTTCCCGACTCTCTAAAAACACTGACCCTGCCATATACATCCTTAATAATATACCATTAGATGCTGTTGCTTCATATAAGTATCTCGGTATTCACATAACTCGTAACCTTTCCTGGAACATGCACGTCGACTATGTCTTTAATAATGCTAATCGTATGCTTGGGTTTTTGCGCCGCCACTTCCGTTCCGCTAATGTTCCGGTCAAACTGCAATTATATAAAACCTTAGTCAGGCCAAAACTCGAATACGCCTGTTCCGTTTGGGATCCGGGACATGTAACATTATCACACATTCTTGAATCAGTCCAGAACCGAGCAGCCCGTTTTATTCTTTCTAATTATTCTCGTACTGCTAGTGTTTCATCAATGAAGACAACTTTGGACTTACCTGACCTCGCTTTACGCCGTAAATACTTTCGTCTTTGTCTTTTCCATAAAATCTACTATACTAACCCAATTCTAAAAGATCAACTACTTTTTCATGCGTCATATGTATCACCTCGCAACGATCACCAGTGTAAGGTTGGCACGCCGACATGTCATACGAACATCTATTTTGACTCTTTTATTCCAAGAACATCTAACGATTGGAACCACCTCCCTGCCTCCATCGTGTCCATCCAGGATGCCACATACTTCAAGAAGTTCGCCAACGATTTCATCTGTATCACCCACTCCTCTCTGTAGAGCCTCCGGGCCTTGAGAGTATGAAAATAAATAAATAAATAAATAAATAAGATGTCGCATTTTCTTGTTGCAGAGGATGTGTTCAATTGAAAAAAAAAAATGTTTACTGTCAACCCCTTTGTAGAGGTATTCTAAAAAAAACAAAAAAAAAAACAGGCAGTTGTTTTGCTGTGCCCAACCATATCCAGGAAGCAAAAGTAACCGTTTCTACCCACCGGACACTAACCGTCCGCGGTGTGATTTCATAGGATGACCTCGTGGACTGTTCCGGGGAAGCAATTCTTGAAGGTAAGCATGGCCAGTTCGTTGTCGCTGCGAAACGCATCACCATCTGAAGGGATAAAAAGGAAATTTCCACAAAGCACATCATCCTCACTTTCGAACTGAATAGCCTACAGTCTTCTGATAAAGCAGGGTATTTGAACTCTAGAGTCCGCCCTTACGTGCCAAACCCTATCTGTTGCTTCGTTGCCAGCCGTTTGGGCATGTCTCACGTTCCTGCCGCGGTCGGGGGACATGTGCTAAATGTGGGAGCAGGGACCACACTGCTGATGATTGCCACGAAAAATCCCAGGTATGTTAACTGCAAAGGCCATCACACGGCGTATCCCAGATCTTGCGTTCAGTTCGAGAAAGAGAAAAAAATTCTAACTCTGAAAGTGACAGAGGGTATCTCCTGCCCTGAAGCGAAGCGACGCCTCTCTGGGTCTCAGAGAGGCTCGTTTGCCGGGGCAGTGCGCAGGAGACCTCCACAGCCTGTGGCAACTGTGGGAACGCAAGTGTCCTTCTCGGAGGTTGCAAAATTACTTAATCCCCCAGGTCCCAGGTTGAGACCTCAACTTCCTAGGCGTTTCATCTCAGCAGCACAGGCAGCTCCCGCACCGAGTCATACGAAAGGCTCAAGTGCACCAACAGAAGATATGGAGGTTACCCCGTCGTTAATTGAAGGTGCCTTCTCTCACGATGGGTCTCAAAACCCGACCAAGAAAGTTCCAGCCGCACCGAGCCGTGTGAAAGGCTCGGATGCGTTGGTGGACGAGATGGAGATTACCTGGCTGTCACAGACGGAAGGTGCCTCCCCTCAGAGAGGGTCACAGAGCCCACCCCAAAAATATGATAAAAAATTAGATGTTTACAAATCTCTGTGATGCGAAATTATAGCACAGCTCTTGAGTAGGAGGAAGGTTGGGTACGGAGGGGAGGGTATGCTCCTCCTCCTCCGTACAATTCAGATTCGTGATGAGGTCACGTGACGTCAATTTTCCCGCTAAATCTAGCGGAGAAACTGAATTTGTTCATGAGGGACGTGACAAGAAGCAATGTGACGTCGTTTTCCCCGCTAAATTTTGCGGGGAAACTGAATTGGTGTTGAGGTCCCGTGGCGTCTACTTCCCCGCTAAATTCAGCGGATAAACCGAATTTATTTATGGGTGACGTGACACAAAGTCATGTGACCCCATTTTCCCTGCTAAATTGACTTCACGTGACCTCAACACTAATTCATTTTCCCGCAAAATTTTGGGGGCGGTTACGCCGACGGCGTCGCCGTAATCGCCCCTCTAACCGGTCGTTTCCGGCGTCACCCGGGAATGGGCGCTTCAGAGCTGCGCTCTAAAAGACACTATTCAGAATTGCTGGTCCGTGAACTACTGGTATTTTATATAAAAAAAAAATATTTTGCAAAAGGAATTGCAGAGTGCTTTTTCATAATCTAGACGATGTATACTTTTTTCGTCAAAAGGATGAACCAGTGGCATTTTGCCTTCATGAAACATATTTAAGACCATCCACTACAAGTTTTTATGACAGTACCAGCTTTTCAGAAAGGACCGTCTAACCTGTTCTTCATCATCATCGGGTGGAGTGGCCATTGTCGTAGGTCATGGGACAGCAGCATCTGAGGTCCCTCTAACCTCAACGTTAGAGGCGGTCGCGGTCCGTTTTCTGATTGGTCGTTTGATTACTGTGTGCTCATTGTACATACCACGTTCTTCCTCTCTGTCAGTCCAGGAACTGGAGCAGTTAGCAGGTCAATTGCCAGAACCCTTTAATATTTTCGGGAATCGTAATGCACACAACCTTCTTTGGGGCAGCCAGCGGCTTGATAATCGTGGAAGGTTAATTGAACGTTTTTTTTGTCCTCCAGATCAACCTGTAATCTCAACACAGGCGAACCAACCTATTTCAGTCCCTCCAACTGCTACTTTTTTTTCCTTGATTTGGCAATCTGCTCCCCGGCATTATTCATCGTTTTCCAGTGGATTGTAATTGACAACCCTTACGGCAGTGACCGCTTCTTAGTGCATCTGACCCCAATAGAACCTCTGCCTAAATTGCCCTCACGTCCTCCGCTGTGGAAGCTTGAGACTGCCAACTGGGAACTTTACGAAAAGGCCGCCCTGCTTGCTCACGACCTGCTTGCTCAATCCACTATAAATCTATGAGTTAAAAAATTTGATCACGTCAACAATAGTAAAGCAGCCGAAAGTTTTATTCTCGAAACAACAGGCCACCTTCCTAAACATCCCAAACCTTGGTGGAACGATGAATGCCGCGAAGCCAAGAAGACTCAAAATAAATTCTGATGAATATCGCGGCTCTACCCGACTGCTGGAAAAGTCTTTTCTTTCAAGCAAAAGCTTGCAAAAGCGCGGTACATCCGGAAGCAGGCAAAATAAAATTCGTGGATCAGTTACACTTCTTCCATCAATAGTTCTACGCCCGTCAAGGTGGTCTCGGATAGGGTTACGAAAATAGAATGGGGATTACCGCCAATAATCAATTCCTTTAATCTCATCGCCGGATGGCAGCACACCTTCCTCGTTAGAGGAACAAGCTGATCTCCTAGGCAGGCATCTTTAGAAAATATCAAGATCTGAAAATTATAGTTTAAAGTTTTTAGCTCGTGAGGCACGAGCAGAAAAGTTTTGACTCGTCTCGAGTGGATATAAGGTTTGAGACTACAACCAAATATTTTCACTTATTGAGCTCCGTTCTGTACTTTTATCCTCAAAACCTTCAGCTCCAGGCCCCGACAAAATACATTGCATGATGCCATCTCATCTCACTGAGTCATCTTTAGAGATTTACTTCAGTTTTTTTTTTAATCGTATTTGGAAAGAAGGCCAACTTCCCACCGAGTGGAAGAAAGCTATCATCGCACCTTTTTTGAAACCAGGGAAAGACAGATCAAATGCCTCTAGTTACAGCCCTGTTGCGCTGTGTGCGCTGGGTTGTGTGATAAGGCACAGAAATCCGTTTGTTGTTTGTGTTGAGGGCGTGGTGTATCAGATTCCGTTAACATGCGGTAAGAAATATGTAGGTCAGACTGGGAGATGCCTGAACGACAGGCTCCGAGAACATAGTCTTAACGTCAAATACTATCGGGATGGCCACCGTTCAATGCATTGCCATGACTGCGGATGCAAACCAATGTTTGACTCGTGCTCAGTACTGGCTAAACATAAAAATAGAACTGTTAGGGAAATCATCGAAGCAGACGAGATAAAACAAGGCAGGTGTGGGGTGTGTCAGCGTTGCATCTATCGACCTTTTCGATAAGGAGGTACAGTTCATGCGAGCGGCGGCAATGCCTGGGGTTGGCTGATTGATAGGAACGAAGCGTGCATATATGCCTCATTTCTATGTTGATTAAATAGTTGCAGTCAGCGCTCGTGTCTGTTTTGTCGTTCTTTCTTTTGTTCTTGTCTAAAAAGCGCTACCAGTGCCTTTGGCAACCCAAGACCAATACCAACTAGACCAGCATTCAGCACTGTTGCGCTGACAGGTTGTCTAGGCAAAACCTTTGAGAGACTAGTTAATTACCGACTTGTTTTTATTTTAGAAAAAACAATATTTCGAGCCACTTCCAGTGTGGTTTTCGTGCTTTCAGATCAACAATTTACCACCTTGTCCGCCTTGAAACCGTATGAGGGAAGCATTTGTTGATACAAAGTTATATCTTTTTGTGTTCTTTGATCTGGAGAAGGCATACGATATCACCTGTAGGTATGATATCTTGCTGGACCTTTCAAGCAGTGTTATACAGGGAAGAATGTTCAACTGCATTGCCGCATTCTTAAACTATAGTAATTGTCACGTGCGTTATGGAACTACGCTTTAGGCTTCATTTATTCAGGAGAATGGTGTCCCCCAAAGCTTCGTTCTGAGCGTGACTTTGTTCTTCTTGAAAATCAACTCCTTGTCGGAGGCGATACCACCAAATGTTCCGCACTCATTACATGTAGGTAATGTTCAGATTTCTTTTTTTTTTTCATATTGTAATTTGTCCACCAGCGAGCGCCAATTGCAGCTCACTATTAATAGAATGACAAAATGTTCCGATGAAAACGGGTGCAAGTTTTCAACTGAAGATATTTGCTGTCTGTTTCTCTCGTAGAAGGGGCCTTTTTGCTGACCCCTCATTTATCTGTCCGGGGTTGAGCTGCCAGTCCGATCTGAGCATAAATTCATTCCTAAACTCTTCTCAAAAAGGTCCCTTTTGGACCACATAATAAATCGCTCAGATTGAGATGCCAGAAAAAAATAAGGTTTACAAATTACAGACCCATTTCGTGTAAACTTTTAGAGCACATTATTTGTTCTCATTTAGTTAATTTCTTAGATTCAAATTCTTTCTTTTCACCCTCACAACATGGTTTTCGCAAATCTCTCTCTTGTGAGACTCAGCTTTTGTCTTTCACTAATGACCTACTTTCCATTCTTGACCGTGGGTCCCAGGTTGACTGTGTGTTTCTTGATTTCGCCAAAGCTTTTGACAAAGTTTCTCATAAATTCTTACTTTTTGAACTCAGCAAACTTAACATTGATCCTAATGTTTTGTCGTGGATTAAATGTTTCCTAACTAATCGATCTCAATATGTTTGTGCGAATGAAACTAATTCTTCCCTTAGTTCTGTTACCTCTGGTGTCCCACAAGGTTCCTTTTTAGGACCTCTTTTGTTCCTTATTTATATAAATGACTTACCACTGTGTGTATCATCCTCAATAAGCTTATTTGCCGATGACTGCGTAATTTATCGTGAAATAACTAACGATTCTGACGCAACACTACTTCAATGTGACCTGTGTGCTGTATCCGAATGGTGTAACTTATGGAAAATGACTCTTAACACTAACAAATGCAAATCCATGAGGGTTTCCCGTCGGAACACGTCCCCATCACCATACTCAATTTCTAACAACCTACTGGAATCTGTGACATCTTGGTGTTCACATTACTTCTACCGTTTCATGGAAATTCCATACTGATCATATTATCACTAACGCTAACTCTATGCTTGGATATCTGAAAAGAAACTTCTCCTTAGCCCCAATATCATTAAAATTGCTTTTGTACAAAACTCTGGTTCGATCAAAATTAGAGTACGCCTCGTCAATCTGGGACCCCGGGCATACAACGCTTGTGACTAACGTTGAAGCTGTTCAAAATCGTGGAGTACGTTTTATCTATTCTAACTATCATCGCACCGCTAGTGTATCATCTATGAAAACCTCATTGTCCCTGCATCTTCTTTCCTTACGGCGAAAAATATCTCGTCTATGCCTTTTCTACAAAATTTATCACTTCAACGCTTCACTAAAAGATAAGTTATTCCTTAACCCCGCATATATCTCTTCACGCATTGATCATCGTTTCAAGGTCGGCATTCCTCACTGTGAGACATCAGCATACAACGACTCCTTCATACCAAGAACGTCTTCTGAGTGGAACCACCTTCAAGCATCTTTAGCAGCTATCCCATCACTTGATTTATTTAAAGAAGCGCTCACTAATCACTTCTGTTAACATTTGGTCAAATTGATTGTGTTTTAATCACTGCCTTTTACGTTTGTATTTTCTTTTGAGTGAATTCTTATATGCCCCGCCCCCTCTGTAATGCCCTATGGGCCCTGAGGGTATTGAAATAAATAAATAAATAAATAAATAAAATCTCTTCCTATTGAAAATCGCTCTGATGGGACTTCAGGACTTTTTCAAAGGGTGTGAAGGGGACTTCAGGAATTTCTGAGATGTTTGAAGGGGGCACCAATATTTCCTGGTGGGTTCGCTAGCCCCGTCAGAGGCTCTCCTGAAATGTCTGAAGTGCCCTTTACAATGCCTTGAAATGTCTGAAAGCCTGTCAAGAACTTTTCTAATTGGGTCGGGAAAACCTTCAGGCTTCTTGAGATGTCTGTGGGCAACGGCTTAGGTGGAGAAAACACATTTCGGAGAATTAGAACATAGCTGCTTATTGTACGCGACGGGAAAAAAATAAGTACTGTAAACGACCTAATTTCGCGGGCTCGAATTTTCGCGAATTGGGCCAAAGCTGAAAATTTCAAATTATTCGCGGGTTCTAATTTTCGCGAATTGAGTGTAGCTTCCGTAGCGTTCACATATTGCCCGAATTGTTCGCGGGACGTATTTTTCGCGAAATGTAAGCTATTCGCAAAATTCGCGAAAATTAGGTCCTCGCGAAAATGTAGTCGTTTACAGTATTTGGAGAATGCCGATCGTATGTGTGTACGGTCCTACTTTTATTACTACTCTTCTATGAAATACGAGAGGGCGACCGCCCCATGTGGAGAATTGACGAGGCGCCGGCCGAGTATTGTTGGCCGAGCGGCGTTTTGAGACGAACGCAGTCCTGTCCGCTCAAGGCAAAATCCGTGCAAAAAAAAAAAAAAAAAAACCAAGCCGAGAGCAGTGCGTTTTCCAGGAATAGGGCGCGCACGGGAGCGATTCGTTCCGGAAACCGGTTCCTCCACGGGTGACGGTCCCCAAAAAACAAGGCAAACAGCGCCTCTCTCCGCCCGGCGATGGGGAGAGGGTGCAGGGCTGCCTGGTGCCTGGCCAGCGGTTGGCGGGAGAGGGTGGTGTGAGGAGGCCAGGATGCCGCTATAGCCATTTTCTTTCCACTCGTGGGCGGTTTGCTTCTTACCGCTGTGGATATCTGGAACGGACCTTTTTCCTCCAGAAAGGTGAGCATGGCTTTGAGAGCTCGCCCCTTGATCTGTTTTGATCCGTGCAGTTTCTTCCTTGGTTACGCAGGTGAACTCCAGTTCGGCGTTGGCCGCCTTCAGCACCGCTCGAGCGCCATCGTGTTCAGCGCATTCAAGGAGATGGTGGCCGGTGTCGGCTTACTCGCTGCAAAGCCTGGCAGGCGGGGTCAGCGTCCCACCGCATGTTGTACCGGCGCACCGGGATTATGGCAAAGTGGGTCGTGAGACGGTGGATGACGGCCGCTGTCCGGACTTGTTCCTTGCGCCTCTTCGTCCGTTCGACCTCAGAAGCATCCGGCGAGCGAAAAATACGCCGAAGACGCAGGCGCGACGTCATCATGGACGAAACCGTGACTGTGCTCAGGATTTCGCACCGGCGGCGGGTGCTGCTTGCGAGTTCGTGGTTTTCGCGAAACGTGCTTACTGAGACTGTGTATGTGTCTGTAAGGTGCACCTGCTCGGTTTTATTCCTGAACTACCGTACATCAGGAATATACCCAGCGGCATTGTGAGTACTTTGAAAGATATTTTTCTTTGTGATAAAGAAGTCAGTTGTCCCTATTTGATATGATCTCTTTCGTCTACAGCTCCTTGCGCCGGGTTTGAACCAACGTTGCTTTTTATCGCCTTTTTGAGTTATAATATGCATGTAAAACTAAATGTCTGCAATAAATTTTCAATAATGTTTTGAACTGCATTTTTGTGTATGATTCACAGTCATTTGGGCGTCTAAAGGGTTGACGGGCTAAAGGGTCTGACGGGTTGAAGGGCTGTCGGGCTAAAGGGTTTTTCTATGGGGTATCCCTGAAGGGTTTTTCTGTAGGGTATTTTTGAAGGGTTTTGAAGGCCTGTGCGGTCCCATAATCCTTCAAGGCTGACGGGCCCTTTAGAAATATTTTCAATAGGGCTGTAATGCGAAATTAGAGCGCATCTCTTGAAGAGGAGGAGGGGGAGTACAAAAGCGAGGGTATGCTCCTCCTCGGTACCCTCCATTCCCCCCTCACCTCCTCCTTCCTTCCTCCTCCTCCTGCATACCCTCCCGTCCCCCTCCACCGTGCCCTCCCCTCCTCCTCCTCCCTACTCTCCCTTCCTCCCACAGTTACCCCACTAAATTTAGCTGAAAATGTACACCACGTGACCTGAACACCGATTCAGTTTTTCTGCTAAATTTAACGGGGAAATTGACGTCACATGACTTCGTGTCACTTCACACATGAACAAATTCATGGCCAATTCGCGTGGCTCTTACTGCGCGCTCTCGAGCGCTCTTTCCAGAGCGCGCGAAATCGGTTTGTTGATAGAGAGTGCTGTGACCTGATTGGGTAGTTCATTACGAGGGCGCCTCTCCCTCTCAGAGCGCTCTCTGGCGCCGTCGGAGCCGTCGGAGTGCGGAGCGGCGCAGGCGTCACTTGGTACTTGGACGGTGATCACGTGGTTTTGTTGACGATGGCCGGCAGTTGTTTGTGGTGGTGTGCGGGGTACGGCATGACGGCGATTGATATGTGGTTCTACAAAGTGCTTGTGCATTCGACGGTGCGAGGATTACAACGGACGGGACGACATTCGTTTGCGACCGTAACAGGAGAAGGCGACGTGTGAAGTAATCCCAGTGCTTTCAGCGAGATCGTTCATCTCACGGCGATCAATCCGCTAAGCCTAACCGACGACGAAACAGCTCGCAGAGCTCGCCGCCGTTTTACCGGGTTTTGTGGTCGCTTCAAGAAATATTGAGGTTTACTAAAAGTGCGTTCAAAGGATTGTGTTGTAAAATAAAGGGAGAGCCGAATATAATGCACTGTGATTTGTGTCACATTGCGATGCTTGCACAATATTTCGCCGTGAGAAAAATGCGGTTTATTAACCATTTATATTTGCCTGCTCTGCCGTACGCATGACCGCTATCGCAGCGCGTTCACTGTCGAAAACGCGATAAGTTGACAACTGTTTCCAAGCGTTGGCTTTCGTTCTGTTCTGCAAAAATCAATTCGCATACTGTGTTTTATTCTGTTTTACATGTCGATGCGTAAAACAATTTACGTCACTACCGTTATTTCATCGCGTTGCGAGCGTAAATTTTGCTCAATCGTCCACTGTACGCTGTAAGATCGTGTTGTTTTTAATGCATTACCAATGTCAAGAAATTTTAATTCCGTGACTGGTCTGAGAATCTCGGTTCGGAATCTCGGCGCTCTGAAGCCACCAGTTGTGATCGGCTGAAAAGGATCCCGAGTAGCTCTGGCGGCGAGGAGGGGGCGCTCTGCTGAATTGAGGTCAGAGGACAAAGGCGACCACCCGAATTCACCATCAGTTTCTCCGCTAGATTTTGCGTCAAAATGACGTCACGTGACCTCAACACCAATTCAGTTTCTCGTTTAATTTAGCGGGGCGGTTACGCCAACGGCGACGCCGCGGAACGCGGAAACGGGCGCCTAAGAGCTGCGCTCTAAAAGTCTAACATTATGAGAGTTCTCTCACATAAATCGGGGGCTGTGTTAGAGAGTGTTAGAAATTGTGTTAGAAATTGAGCTGTGTTAGAGACTTTTTAGTGTCGTGTCGTTTACCCGCAGTCTCGGGGTTTTCTCAACCATGTGCAATGTACACCAGCTCGTTTGCGCCCTTACATTTTGTGCATATCGGGTCCGTTTTTTGCGTATCTATCGAGCGATTGCTCGCTCCACTTTGGATTATGGTTATATCGCGTATGGGTCGGCAAAGCCAACAGCTCTAAAGACGTTGGACTTAATACACCAACAAGGTATTCGGCTGTCAACTGGGGCTTTCCCAACATCACCAGTATTAAAGGGCAACTCCGGTCCATAGTTTCGATTTTGGGATTATGACTGTTTTTAGCGCAGCCAGTGTCCCTGAATTGCAAGGTGTAATATTTTTCTCGTTATCGTGTGTAGTTTTAACGATATCGACGCCTCAAAGTTCTGTTTGGGGCGCGGCCGACAAAACCGGAACTATAGCCGCTCGAGGCCCCGGCAACACTGGAAATCGTGGACGTGACGTCAACATCGTTCTCGTTCAACGAGTACGCAGGCCAAGCGGCACGTACCTCTGTTGCGCTAGCCGTCTAAAGATAGAAGGTAAGCTGATTTTGTTTTCATTCTGTATACGTGGTAGTAATCCAGCATATGTAGCGAGAGTTAGTGCGTATACCCAAAAGCTAGCGACTGGAAAACCCGTCAACTCGTTCGGTGCCGCACACGGCGGCCGCCGCTGTGCGTGCACTATGCCGTACTCATCGCTTGTATACCCAAAAGCTAGCGACTGGTAAACGAGTGAACTCGTTCGGTGCCGTACTCAGCGGCTGTCGCCGTGTGTGCTGTCTCCCGTACTCGTCGCTAGGCCTAAATTGTCATCGGGGCTCCGTGGATGAAGCGGCGGTGCTCCACGCCGCGCTGCCAGTGACGTACAGTACTGGGGGCCCTCTCACTTTCGCGCTGCGGGTCAGTCCCAGACACGAAACTTTGGGGCTCTCCGGCGCGGGCCGCGGCGCCCGAACACACGTGTGCTGGACTGTACACGTCTGTGTTTTCGTTATTTTTTCCTCAGGCGCGTAAAACCCGAATTTGAAAGCTGCGACACTAATTTACCACGTAAGTGCGTCTAGGTGGTGAATCTAATTTGTAAAATAAAAAATAAAAAAACTTGCGGTACTAAAAAAAATAAAAAGAAAGTTTATTAGGCAGACATTTTCTTAAAGCTAGCAAAAGTTTTTGTGGGTGATAAAGGAAAACAGAGAACGTTAGCAAGGAGAGAAGAACACTTTCTTTCCCTTCCACATTCCCAGCCCCACCCACAACAATTTTTTATTAGAATACATAGGATTTTGAAAGTTTTCCTTCGTAACTTTTGACTAAGGCAAGTGTTTTTGTTTTTTTGGGCATTTTTAAATATTATATTTACCTCCTGCCGAACTTGGGTAAATTAGAGTGTTGTAACTTGCAAATCCGAACTTTCGCAATTTTTTAAAATTGTTTATGGTATCCACAAGCGCAATGTTAATTAATACTGCTACGTAACGGGTTCGAACGATTGGGAGGCGAAAAAAAAAAGGCCGCTCGTGCTGGAACAGCGGGCGGACGGTGGGCAAAGAGCGACGGCACGGCATCCTTTTTAAGCCTCGAGCCCTTCGCTGTCAAGCCACAAGCGATCAACACCCGTAGGTTTCGTTCGGAACTCTCCAGCGAAAAATCATCGGAGCAGAGCTTCGATCTGGGGGTCGGCGTCCAAGGCTTTCCAAAGTTCACTCGTCGAACTGCGTTCACCCACACCTTCTCCAATTTCCGATCCGTTGGAAACTTATGGAAAAGCACCTCCGGGTTGCGCAGCGGGTTGTTTGAGCAGCCCACAGCGCTACAAGTTGTACTCGGCATCTTCCAAAGGACAGCTGGGCAGTCTTGGGTGCACCGAGTTGCTCGCTAAAACGAGTCTTGGAGTCCTCACGAGCAAATAAACAAAAGGCTATACCGAAGCTACGTGGGCTACAGATAAAAGCAACGGCTAAACACGCAATCACAAGTCGAGGTATCGGTGGTAGCGGCACAAAGAAGCGCGCGCAACGGGTGCGCCCGTCCGGCGGAGGAAAAAAAAGGAGAACGATACTGACGTCACGGCCCAATGTTGCTTTAGTGTTCGGCAACCCGCTGGCCACCCACTAAGGAGCAGCGGCTCGCGGCGGGTCGCATTTTTATTATCGGCATTAGTAGAGAATACGGCGTCTCCCGGACGTAATTTGTTGGCTGGGGTCGTATTTTGTGTCACTACAGTGATACCAGTAATTTATTTCATTTTGAGTTTTGAGTGGCCGGAGTTGCCCTTAAAGTCTGTATGCTTTGGCAAACGAATGATCTCTCGAGAATCGCAGGTTTTTTTCTCAGTATTCAATATTTCTTACGAATCCGCTCTTTGCCCAAGGACCCTGTTCATTCAATCGTACGAACTATACAATAGGAAGGCACATTTAAGTATATAGACCATCCATCACACAATTTTTCGCCTTGCGCGTAAAATCAGTGACCGCACAATATAACTTCAACGCATGCGGACCTATTGTTAAACTCTAGCAACCACTGACTCCTTGGAAGCGCCCCGCAGGGGGCACCTGTGAAAGCAGGTGTTTGGAGAGTGGCGTCTCCACGAACCCCGAGCCCCGCAGGGGGCGCCTGCACATTAGGTGCTAGGTGCTTGGTGAGTAGCGTCACCACGGACCCCAGCCACATTGGCGACACCACAGACCCTGAGTAAAAAGTGGCTAAGACCCACCCACGTCTGGCTGTGCGTGGCGAGCCCGTGTCCGGGGAAAAGGGCATCCTGGTGGTTGAGCCGAGCCCGGGGTAGGTTTGGACCCTTCGGGGCCCCCCGGGTGAGGCAATACACCACTTCGGCCCCCGCTTCTCGTAGACGGGAGTCCTGGTAAGGCCCGGCCAGGATGATTCAGCCTAGTAGCCATTTCTTCTACTATCCCCTCTTTCTCTTTTCTCCCCTTCCCGCTCTCTCACTTTCACCTTCTTTGGTGGCAAGGGCCAACCTTATGTGGTGGTAGATACCCTTATCCTAACCACACTTGGGTATAGCACCTGGGCAAGTGCTAGTAGATCAGCGGTTCCAGCAAAGCCCATTTTGTTATGGGCTGCTGACTACTCCCTAAGTTGGGCTCAATGATGGGCGGCACACCGCAGGTGCCAGAAATCCTTTTCCCATTCATATGGGTACCAAAACTAAATCTTTCCTTGATCGGGCCCCGAAAAGGGTCCGGACCGAAGAGACAACATCAACAAACCCTACCTTGCCAGTCATGAATTTTCCTAAATTTACAGTAATGCACTCGGAAAACGAAGATCAACCACTTGCAAAGCTTTCCCCGTTCTTGGTCGCAAAGACCCTAGAAACTGTGATAGGAAAATCTTTTAAAGCCAAAAAACTTCCATCTGGCGACCTGCTTGTGGAGGTCACAAATGCTGAGCAAAGCAAAGCACTTCTTGCGCTCAAACAAGTAAGAGATTACAAAGTGTCAGTGACTCCACATCGCTCACTGAACAGCACGCAGGGTGTCATCTCTGAAGATGATCTCCTTGGAATATCTACCGACGAGATACTTGAGGGACTTCAAGATCAAGAGGTGGTCGCTGTGCGACGTATCACTATCCGTCGCGACGGTGAAGAACGGGACACAAAACACATTGTGCTAACGTTCAACTCGACAACGCTCCCCTCCACAGTTAAAGCCGGGTATCTCAACTGCAAAGTTCGCCCCTACGTCCCCAATCCAAGGCGTTGCTTCCGCTGCCAGCGCTTTGGACATGGGTCACTAACCTGCAAAGGAAAAGCCACCTGTGCAAAATGTGCAAGCACTGACCACCCTTCCGACAACTGTGGCAACAATACCCATCTTTGCGTCAACTGCCGAGGAACACACGCAGCATATTCCCGCAGCTGTCCCCTGTGGAAGAGAGAGAAGGAAATTCTCTCACTAAAGGCCAAAGAAAATATTTCTTACTCGGAGGCACGGAAAAGATATTCTTTTATTTCTCAAGGCTCTTATGCCGAGGCCACGCGCAGGGGACCGGCGCGGTCGACGGCGTCAACGGGAACGCAGACGTCAACGGACGACCTGCGACCCCCCGCCCCCCCTCAGTCCCCCTCAACCTCATCTGGAGTGGCACAAACCACTTCAACCCCATAACTAAATGTGGATCCCATCGCTTCGGGGTCCATTCAAGCGCAGGGTTCTTCAATTCCTGCGCCATCCAAAACCCAGGTGCCTCGAGGGCGGGGAGTTCTTTCTCGCCCCTCTGAAGGCGCCCGAAAACCTGGTGAGCCGTCGGGGTCCCAGGCCCTTAGGGGTCAGCCAGAGGTGGCCCCCGATGAGCCGATGGACGTGAGCGGGCCCAAGTCCAAGGACGACAGGCCCTACTCAAGCTCGGAGTCCTTACCTTCGACCTCCTGTGGTAACACAGATAGGTCGAAGAACACATCTAAAAAGAAAAATGCACCCCGCACCAAAATTGATTTTTAGGTCTAGATGCACGGTCTTTCTTCTAATTCATGCATAATGGCAGCATTCCTGCAGTGGAACTGTCGAGGGTTGCTTCGAAACTACGACGACGTGTACTCTCTGTTAGACCAGCATCACCCTATAGCATTTTGTCTTCAGGAAACGCACTTAAACAATAGTCACTCTAATATCCTAAGGCGCTTTCAGGTTTTTCGCAGGGACAGACCTCTTCTGTCGCACAGTTCTGGTGGAATAGCTATAGTTGTCCAGCCGTCTACCTTATGTGTTGAGGTTCCTTTGAATACCACTCTGGAAGCCGTGGCAGTTCGTGTTCTGTTGGACCGTTTAATAACCGTCTGTTCGCTTTACATTCCCCCAAGCTACCCTGTATCCCGCGAAGAGCTTGATTCACTTCACGACCAATTACCACAACCTGCCCTAATTCTCGGTGACTTCAACGCTCATAATCCTCTTTGGGGTAGTAGAAGACGAGATACACGTGGCTTGATGATAGAGCGTTTTCTTTCCTCAGCAGCTATATGCTTGCTGAACAA
Source organism: Ixodes persulcatus (assembly GCA_013358835.2). Lineage (NCBI taxonomy): Eukaryota > Metazoa > Arthropoda > Arachnida > Ixodida > Ixodidae > Ixodes > Ixodes persulcatus. The sequence goes on from JABSTQ010010853.1 coordinate 98,733, forward strand.
AGCAGAGTCTACGTATTTCAGTGCCCCAACTCATTCTTTTACATCTATTGATCTGTCTCTTTGCGATCCAACATTATTTCCTTTGTTTTCCTGGGCTGTCGATCCTAACCCCTATGGGAGCGATCACTTTCCTATCATTCTGAACCGACTAAATCCACCTGTTACAGTGCCTACACGAACTCCCCGTTGGAAGTTTGAGGAAGCAAACTGGTCTGTCTTCAGCCAGGCAACCCAGCTCGCTTGTACATCGCTTAACAAACTGTCCATCGGTGAAGTCACCAATTTGCTTAGCGTGCCCACATCCTCAATGCTGCAATTTTAGCTATCCCTATGACCTCATCTCGCTTACCCCGCCGTCCCTAAACCATGGTGGAATGCCGACTGTGAAAAATCATGAAGAAAGCAGAACAGAGCATGGGGCATATTTAGACGTTACCCAACAGTGACTAATCTCATCAGTTTCAAGCGGATGAAGGCTCATGCGAGATACATCCGCCGCGTCTCAAAGCGTCAAAGTTTTCAAGGTTATTCTTCCTCTATTAACAGCACCGCCACCACCAAGGAAGTATGGGATAGAGTACATAAAGTCAATGGGCATTACCGGGCTTACTCAGTACCGCTTCTTTCCGAAAACGGACTGTGCCCTGAGAGCCTAGAACAACAGGCAGATCTCCTTGGGAAACACTTTGAACGTGTTTCTAGCTCTCAGAATTCTTCATCTGCTTTTCTGAAACACAAGAGACAAGCAGAACTTCAATCCGTGCGGACATCCGGCGGAGCTCGAGAAGCCTACAACTTACCTCTCACGCTGAATGAACTGGAACGGGTACTTCACTGAAACTAAACCTACGTCTGCTGGACCAGATGGAATTCACTACCATATGCTTACTCACCTTCACCCTTCCACACTCGACATAATTTTGTATTTGTTTAATCTCATTTGGCAGGAGAGTACATTTCCATCGTCTTGGAGAGTGGCAACCGTCATTCCTTTCCTAAAGCCTGGAAAGGATGCATCGTGTGCATCCAGTTACCGCCCAATAGCGCTAACAAGCTGTCTTAGCAAAACGCTGGAGAGAATGCTTAACAAGCGACTTATGTACTTTTTAGAAAAAGAAAATATTCTTGATAAATATCAGTGTGGCTTCCGTTCGTCACGATCTACATTGGACCATCTTGTCCGCTTGGAGTCTACCATCCGCGAGGCCTTCGTAAATAAACAGTACTGCCTCTCTGTCTTTTTCGATTTAGAAAAGGCTTACGACACTGCCTGGCGGCATGGCATCGTACAAGATATATGTATAGCTCTGGCATTCGAGGCAGGATGCTAGCATTCGTAAAGAGCTATTTGGCGATACGTACCTTTCGTGTCAAATTAGGCACTACCTACTCTCGAGAGTTCTGCCAGGAAAACGGTGTTCCCCAGGGAGGCGTATTGAGTGTCACCCTTTTTATAATAAAAATAAACTCGATAGGCCGGGCCATCCCATCATCTGTACAGTATTCACTTTATGTTGACGATCTTCAGATATCCGTCTCATCCTGTAACATTGCTTTCTGTGAACGTAGAATACAATTAGCAGTAAACAATCTGCTCAAGTGGGCTGATCAAAACGGCTTTAGGTTTTCACCAGAAAAAACAGTTTCTGTTTGTTTTTCTCGCTTAATAGATTTCAATTTCTCATAAATTTAATGCTTACAACCGTTTCGTCGAGTAGGCGAGCTGGCTAATCCTGATCGTTTCCGGATGAGGAAGCAAAAGGCAATTTCGAACCACGTACGTTACTGCGATGTCAGTATGCTCTGGAAGAAGACGAATGTGCACATGCAAATCTGACGCTATTACTGAAACTAATAAAAGCGGAGTTACAAAAAAGTACACCCGATGGACGGTCGTGCACCTCCTTCCATTTTTCAAAGTCTACTTTCTTTTTATGTTTGAGACGACGCTACGCCGTTCTTTCTTCCTCCTGCGTTTATGTTTTTGGAGCACAGCTCTTAGGCGCCCGTTTCCGGCTTGAGCGGCGTCGCCGTCGCCGTCGCCGTCGGCGTCGGCGTAACCAATCTCATCCCAAGGTCACGTGACCCCCCCTCCCGGGTCACGTGACCTCGGGGGAGGAGGAGGAGGGGGGGGGGGTCATGTGACCTCGGGGGAGGGGGGTCACGTGACCTGGGGGGAGGAGGGGGCCCCCCTCCCCCCGAGGTCACGTGACCCCCCCCCCCCCGGTGGAGATTGAAGAATGAGGGAAGGAGGAGGAGGAGGAGGGGTATACGCTCCCCTGATTACCCTTCCTTCCTCCTCCTCAAGAGCTGCGCTCCAATTCGGCGTTACAGGGAGTTGTAAACGGCTTTCACTTTTTTGTTTGTTTTTTCTTTCGTGTGCTTACTTGAGGTCCGAACCATCGCGTATTTTGCATTGCCTTGTTTGGCTTAGTTTTTACATTATTCTCTTCGCTTCATCGCTTGCTACCACCGGTTCGTCTGCTACGCTATGCCCGGACATTTGGAGGACCGTCTGCAACTTTGTTGTTGTTGTTGTTGGTGGTGGTGTTGTTGTTGTTTTCCACTGTCGTCTGTAATAACCTCCTATGTTCGCCTTCGATTGAGTTTCTGATCCGAAATCTTCATATGTACTTTATGATACTTAATAAACAGATTAAGAAGTGTAAGCTCGTTGTACATTTTTATTCAAATTTTATTTGAGTACGCGGTCGCGTCTGCTATGGGTCATTGTTGGTTGATCGACTGGCCGCCTTCGGGCATACAACAGCGCACACTTGGAGATGGCAGGCATGCCATGTGCTGCTTACCACTGCAGAAACAGGTTTTTGTGATGCGGTGGGAAATCCTTCTTCCGCTTCAAATTAAACTGGAAGAACTATCCATGTCTGGCTTCAAAATCGCCACTGTCGCCTCAACAGACGAATATTTTCCCAAACAAGAGTTCAGCTGAAAACGCACTTGCGGCCGTTGATCGACACGCAAAACAAAGGCACGGTGTGCAAGGATCGCCTGGACATGTATGCCAACAAGTACTGGAATGTACTTTTGAACTGCTGCGCCAAGCGAGCAAACAAGCAACCTGCCAAAGTCACTGGGAAACGAAATGCGAATGCAAAAACAGGTTAATACACTGAGCACGAAGCAGATTGCAGCGTTCGCCGGGCAGTGTGAGCTTGTCTACATTATTCCTTTCATCTCTTTTCTTCTCAGTTCCTACCAACGCCGCGAAAGCAAATAAACAAATGTTACGTGCAGCTGAAAAAAAAAAGAAAAAATTGAAGTTCTTTTTTTCTTTTTTTAATAGTTTCGTCGTGTTGCTTCCCCTTTGTTGTGGACTCAACACCAACGGCGAGCACCACCTGCTAATTTTCAATGCTCCTACCGACGCCCCGTGCGATTGTCGTCGTTGAAGGAGGTCTTTGCTGTGTGATTTGTATCTTTGTATTGTCTGCTAACCTCTTTGTTTCATTTGTCGTTGTTCGCGACTGTTCCCCATTTCTTTTTAGTTTCGTCTGGGATGGGGACCCCATCTTTTCTGCAAAGTTCGGAAAGTGTTTGCACGGTCATTTTTCTCGTTACGTTTAGTTTTTGAAATGCTGCAGAGGCTGGGGCACTTGCTCTGGTAATTTTAACATGTTGTTCGTGCACGTTTTAATAATCACCTATTCAGGTAAGAAATTGTGACAACGCAGTTTGTAACAGATAAACAGTAACTCATTACGACGTTGTTCGAGTAGCTAAACGCCTTTTTTCCTCTTCCCAGGTGCGCTTGAATTTTGTGTGATCCGCCTGAGTGGCGTTTGAGACCTCTAAATAAACTGCTGTATCTTTGTTTATGTGCGCGTTGTTATTTGATTGTCGTTGCAGTTGCGATCAGTGGATTCCTCTTTGCAAGCGGACTGACCGCAGTGAATTGGTTCAGCTGTTGGGGTGACGAAACGGGGCTCGCAAAGCTCGAGGACGTCGCGGAGCCTATACTTTTTCATAGCGTCGTCTGCTTCCGTAAACTCCCGAGTCCGCTTGATGCGCCACTGTCACATTCGCCGCCGGTCTCATGGGTTTTCGGAGGAGTTTCCAGTATTGGTGAAGCTATATGTTATTTGGTTCCTATACTTCGTCTCACCAAAGCATGGACTAACTGCGAAGTCTGTGCAAGCGCGAGCGGCTAGACTTGACAGCTTTGACTGAAGCACTCGCTGCACGACCGCTCGTGCAGCTACCGAGACTTCATCCAAAGCAACTGGCTCGGGCTTAGGTGGACAAAAGGCTCACTTAAAACAGCTTTCAGCAATAAAAAAACATGCCAGATAATAACATCACATGGTTTCCCACAAAATAATATATATAAACCTCCAACACCTCTCGGGGCTAAGGAAACAACCAAAGACGCACAAGAATGAAGCACATGATCCCAAAGTGAATGGAATGCCAAGGTGCAAGACTGAATGCAAAACACCGCTCTTCTAAGCAACTAACACTAGCTTCCTGGTAAACTAAGAATTAAAATATTAATTATAATTACATGTGGTGCATCACCTTCAGGATTGCTGGATGATGTGCAACTCTGGGAGCTTTTCAAGATTATAGTGAGCAGACATTTTTTACTTGGCCTGAAAATGTCTCATACTTTGTATCTTGTTCAGAGTTAAGCAATAACACCGTAGCTATCTACTAACACGTTACGCCTAGAAAGTATCACCTACGTAAGACAAGAATGATGCAGACCTTATCTATTGTTAACGCCTTTCTGAAAAAGACAGACTTGCACAGTCCGTCCCACCATCCATGTGGCACACCCATGAGTTCTTTTGCTGTGCAGATGTGCCTAGACGCACATTAAATCTCTCTCACCGCACCTCCATGTCCACAACAAGGCTCTAACATTTCAGAAGTGTGATCACGTGGCCATGGCACTCTGCGGATCGACTGCTGTGGTTACATGTAACTAGGGTTCGGAGTTTTCGGTTGAAACCGATAAAAACCGATAAAAATACCCCGAATTCATTTTCGTAAATTCAGTTTTAACCAAAAAAGATCAGTTTTTAGGTTCGGCATTTTGGATTTAAACAGATAAAACCCGATAAAAGTATGTCGAATCCATTTTCTAAAAATCAGTTTAACCGGAAAAGGTCCCTTTGTCCCTCCAGTCGTACCGCAGAGCCGTGGTGAAAAAGTGGAACGACAGTGTCTATCGAAACGTGTCCGAATGTATGGGATACACGGATGGCATCACGACGTTTTGGTTTAATGCGCGCATCATTGATCGGAACATGAAGTCCAAAATGCCCCATGACTCGCCATGTGCGAGCGTGTTTTCAAACTCGTTGTAAGGAAGACTGACTCTGCATGTTGTGTTGTGCTTCAAAACGTCGCACCGTGTCTCTTTTGGCTCAAGCAGCGCTTCATCTCCTCAGCCTGCCAGTGTCCATTGTTAGCGTTGAGAGGGCATTCTCGAAGCTCAGTGTCATATTAACAGGAAAGAAAGAGTGCGAATCAACGAGAACGTGGAAAGGTGCATGTGTGTGTACTATAATAAGATCACCTAATCCTGATGTAAGAAGGTGAAGTTCCATGTTGTTTCGGCACAAGCTTCGTATCTGACTTGTTTGCACTTCAGTGTTTTTTTTTTCTTGTTTCTTTTACAGTTGCACACATTTGCCAGATAAAGTGTCCTTTAATTTTTTAATGTACCTGTGCCGTTATTCTTTGAGTCATCACAAATATCAGAGCTAGAGGGATCATCTGATCCGGTGTCCGTTGGTGTTTATTTTATATTCACCGAAAAAAGCTGATAAACTTTTGTGGGCATAAGTATACACCGAAAAAAAAAACGAAAATTGATTTTTAAAGTAAACACCGAAAAAAGTACGCCGAATTTTAAAGAAATCGAAACCGAAAACGTGGAACCCTACATGTAACCCAATAGCGGTGGATTTCTGCTACTAGAACCTCCACATGAAGGGAATGAATTCCCAAGAAGGGCTACGACAGAATGTGCAGAACCTGAACCGACTGGCTGCGTCACCGAACCCTCTCCAAATTCCAGTCGCTGTTTCGACAGGGACGACGGGAAGCACAAGCTTTGTCAGTAGCAACGGCAACCCCACGAGCCAAAGTCCGTGGCAGCACCTGCGACAGCGAGCCCTCCCAGAATCCCTGTCACCACTTTTACTGGATATTAGAGGGAGCACAGGTGATGGCGGTGGCGCCACCACAAGCCAGAGCTACATGGCAGCACCTGCAGCAGCGAGCCCTCCATGAGTATACCATTCACCATCTTGAATGGGAACACGGGGAGTGCAAGCGTTGACGGTGCTACATACTTGGGATGGCAAATAATGTTTTGTAGCGACCGAAGTGGCCAAATAGCTGCCAAACGAAACTCGGCATTCAACTCTAATGATGAGCCACGCTGTTTCGACTATGATCGACATATGTTTGCCAATTGCACTAAACCGCAGAAGCATGAAGGCTGCATCAATTTTAATAGAATAGGACCTAAGGCAACACACTTCCAGTGTAAACGGTGATGAAAGCTCAAGTGAGTTACTTACAACACTGCAAAATAGATAGGACAACTTACCATGAACTGCTATTGATATCTGCCATGATGCCTGAACCTCGGCACTGTAGGTGATGTCAGTGGTGTCGTCCCAGGGAACTCAAACTAGGAGTTCACTGAGCAACTCCTGCTTGACCAGGGCTGCACTGATTATAAATGTGAAGAACAGATATTTTATGTTACATAATTAAATGACAAAAGATAGAAAAGGCACCAACAATATCATACCTGCCAAGTTCAGAGAAACCAAATCCGGGAGAATATCTAAGCAGAAGGGTTTAAAAAGAACTATTGACAACAAATTTACATGAAGACAACTTTATTATTTATATATAGCACTGCTCATGCTCACGGGATTGCAGCCGTCTGCTGTGATGGCAAAAACTCATTCTTTAAGTGCAGAAGGGAGGGGGGGGGGGGGGGGGGAAGGGGCTAATTTGTGTTTTCCGGGAGCTTTTTCTGTCAATCGTACAGCTGATCAAAATTCAAAGGTCTTCCGGGTAATACGGGAAACTTGGCAGGTATGCAGTACTAACAGACACAATTTGCTACCGGCAATGCCAAAAGAGAATGCAGGTTGCATCAGCCATGCATAAAGATACTTCGAACAGCATTTACCCTATAGGGTGTATTCACGCAAGGCTAGCGAGCAGTGCACTTTGGGTACATCACTATATTTGTGTTCGTGATAGCAGACAGCGGCGCGCACACAGCCTCACGGGCGACACTATGCAGCGAATCTTTCTCTGGTTCAAGTGACACCATGCACGAAAATGGTGTTGTTCTTGTGCGACAGTCTGCTGTTGCACAAGGACAAAGGATAAACTGGGAAAAAAAAAAGACGAGGACAGCAGGCGTTGCAGATTGCCAGTTTTTGCGAATCCCTTCAGTCCGAACACACATGCAAAAAGGCTCGGTCGCTCTCCTTGAAACAATAATGACTCGCTTGCATAAACGGGCAAAGCCCGAACAAAAATCATGAGAAGTGGAAAGTTTCTGAGCATGTTAGTGAAGTTGGTCAGTGCACGTCTGTTGTGTGGGGCTTCCGACTTTCCACATGGCAGCACCTTGGGGCGCTGGAAGGTGGCCTCGTAAAGTTGTGGCGACGTCTCCTCATACAGGCGGCTTTGGATGGGGGAGACGCAGCACGGGGTTCCATCGAGTAATCTGTGAGGGGGACTGCCAACACTTGCAGTGTTGCTGTTTTTTTTCTTTTTAATGCGAAAACATTCTTTAGCTACTTCACCCGGATTTCGCTATACGATATCTGGCCTCGTAACAAAAGAAGGTAAATCTGTGTTGCGTGTTTGTGGAGCAGCAGTACGCACTCCTTCACATAAGCACCCTATTCGGAGGTGGCAGAGAATGGATGCGCACTCCACCCACTTGGCTGCGGCGCAAGGAGGTAAATCCGCGCCTCACATACATGATGTGGCTTTTGACTTCCGTCGTTTGCCGCCGGCGATCGACCAGACGACCCGTAAGGGTTTATTAGCATCCAGAAAATGCCTTGGGCTTGGGCAGAGAAACGTAGCTGGGCTGCCAGGCTGGAGGAGCGCTGGGAGCCCAAAGAACTGACGCGGGACGGGGCGCTCCTTATTTAGCTTGCAGACAACCCAAGTAGCACAAAAACATTTGGAGAACATTCCAAGAACATTAGCAAGAACATTTGCAACGTTCTTGGTACGTTTGCGAATGTATCTGGGAATGTTCTCTAAATTCTCTTAGAGCGTAGCATAGAGACTTATCCTTCACATCTGGGGAACATTCTCCACGAAATATTTGCAGAACGTTCTGCAAACTAATGTTTGCAGAACATTCTCAGAACAGTAAATCAACATTCATGGAATAATGCTTATGGTAGTTCCAGGTATCTATTCTGAAGAAAATAAACTGACTTGCAGTGAGCATGCAATATGTAATTCATGTACAGTATTTTTAGGTCTTCCGGTATTAATAACATTGCAAAAAGGTTGCGGAAACTAATGAACACACCGGGGCCACTGCGTAGCCTGGGCATATTCGCGTACAGGGGTAAATGATACTGACAAACAGATGCTTGAAAACAATTTTTTTGCAGATATACGAGGCATAAAAAAAGCAGCTTTGTAACTTTGCTGATCTACAGCTTTCCATGGCTGCAGCTGTATGTTATTCCTGGCGCTCGGGACTCCCTTTTCATGGCTGCAGCCGTCCTTCTTGGCACTGGCTGTAAATCAAAACAAATAAAATGGAGCTCTGGGAAGGTACCATGCCAAGGCTACAGTAGAAGACACTCTTTGGTGAGGACACAGCACGACAGACATCCCTGCGCGCAAAGCTTAGCATGCTTCAGTTGCAGGCACGGATTCAATATTCAAAATTGTCTGAAAATGAGCTGGCAAAGAAAGCACTGCCAGAGTTCCGCCAGACAACACCCCAACAACATGCTTCAGCCATTAAGATTACGGTCAGTTCACATGCGACCCAACTTTGTCAGGTGACGTCACTTCTAAAGTGGCGCTTGATTGGCTCTGGTGGCCTGTACCTTTGACCCAGGGCCCAAAGTAAAATGAAACGGAATACGAGCGGTTGATATATGTGTTGTCACAGAGATAACTTGCGACTTAATTGGTGCACATATTTAAGTGTCAATGGAGTAAGGTGTAAATTCCTGCAACTGACACTATATATTGGTAATCTAGGAAACCATAAATAGAAACTTACTCCGTGGCTTGCTTCTCTCTTTCGCAAAGCGCAACCAGTCACCTGTGCCTTTAATTAATACAGCGTCTTCAGTGTCTTCATACTCTTTGAAAGACCTTATTGTCTCTGATAAACACAATTGTAGACATAACTGTTAATGCATGAAAGATAATGTTACCTGGACAAAAAGAAAATATGGAAGTTCTTGTGCAATTCCTAGCCTGATGTCCACAGCTTTATACTCTGTCTCACTAATTCCGCGCAGTGCATCCAAAGCTACGGCCCTCGTAAGCCAATCAGAAGAGCGAACGCCCACTTGCAGCGTCAGCAGCGTGCCGAGCCCCCGATGTGAATGACTGTCAATACGGCCTCAGAGCTAGTAGGCGTTCGCTGTTGTGATTGGCTTACGACGGCCGTAGCTTTGTTTGCTCTTCGCGGAATTAGTGAGGCAGAGTATAGATGGTCATACTGAAACCTTTAATTAATAAAATAAAAATGCAGGGCTTTGTAATACAATTTTAATGCCTCAATTTTCAATGATAGCTGGGTAAATAAACCCTGGCATCCGTTAACACTGACACTACCTCTAGATTGGCAAGTGTCAACTTAATCTTTATCATGGTCGCTGCATCGGCACGTTTTGTGTTACCAAGCATTCGAAATTCTGTTAAGTTCACATGTTGGAATCTATTACCCACCGGATGAACTACAAAACTATTTCTGTAACACAAGCTAATTATGAAGCTATTCTTTTGTAATTAAGCTATAGTTCTCCAGCCTGAATAAATTACGAAGCTATACACCTTTCCAGCGCTTATCACCCAAGCGAAAAATGCCTAGTCACTGGGCTGTGGACGCAGGCACAGCGTCCGATATTTCGCGGAGAGAGCTATTGCGCGTGCTCAGAAGGCGTTCCACAGCCCAGCAAAGAAAGATGGCAGCTCGCTGAAGGCGTTTATTGGAAAGCTCTATATTTCCCTATCGTGAAGGCCTTGATGTCTACCCACCAGCAAGTGCAACAGCCATAACACGGTATTGAAAATGCTTACCGAATACAACCTGGCACACGGAAAGTGTCTGAAATCGTTCCTTGCCAGCTTTTCGCCCTGTGAAGCTGTAAGCTGTTACTGTTTGGTCCGTCAGACATGCCCGCAGCATCCTTCGGAGGGACTTTCGGAGGCTGTCATCTTTTTCCAAAACAAGGCATGCTTTCTGAAAAACAAAAAATTCAAGATGCAGTGCCATATTGAAAAGGCCACACTAACCAAGCATGTATACAAACCAATCCGTCTCGGTGAGCTTTCGAGGCCAACTGCTTTTCCAGCTCCAGGAGTTCTTCAGTGGTGGTGCAGGGTAGTGGTGGAAGGCTGGCTGTGTTCTTGTCTGTCGCTGGCTTTGTGGGGACCAGGAGCTTTTCCTCGAGGGAGATCATTCTACTGTCCAAGTCATGCAGTTTCCGCAAGACACGGGACTGGAAATCTATAGAAGTGGATCCTTTTACTATTCCATGGAACATCCATATATCAACAATCATTTTCATCTATAGGGTTTTTACCATAATTTCGTTTCCAAATTCTCTGCTATATGAGGTCTTTGGCCATTTTATTATGTCCTTCCAATTCAGCTCTTTACTGACGACAGTATTAGCATACCAAACACTGTCTTTTGGATATTTCAGATTAGCATCATTTTACTAATAGATGGCAGTCATAGTAGATTTCAAATCCAAAGGCAGTGTTTTTGGTAAACATATTGAAAAAAGCATGTGGGAAATAACACCGTTTTCGAGTGCCCTGACTGACTACACCTTTGCCAACTTTTCTGAATTGCTAGGCTTATTCAAGTTCTGTATATTTCCAGGTTTTCCATGTTGGAAGATGCCTATTTATTAAAGCAAGGCAGTTAGTAAGAAAGAAAGCACCCATACTTCTTTTGTGACTGCACTTTGTGAGCACACAGGTGAAGCAATCTTAATGTTTACTGCACCTTGAGTGAGCATCACAAAGTTCTCATTTCACGTCTCTTATAACTAGGGCTCCATGTTTTCGGATAAATCCGAAAAAATCTGGATTCCTACTACTCTGCCCTCTTTCAAGACCAGCACAATTGACAGAATGAGCATTTTCCCCTGTTTTCGTTGAGGACAAGGGGCCACCGTATTTCTGGGTCGAAGAAGGCTATCTAAGCACCTGTCAGTGCTAGTCATTGTTCCGGTTTTTAGTGTAGACCATACAGTTTTTCTTTTCTAAAGGGAGAAGGGATGGTGTTGTAACAATAGATGTTATGGCCGGCTTGATTTGACGGTGGGGAAGGGCGTCCAACTTGCGCGGTTGCCCCATATTTGTGTATCTGTAGTCATCAGTCGAAAGGAGTGCGCTTCCATCAGCGACAGAAACCTCCTAAAGTATGCTTGCTTCTGTTACAACAAGCTGTAAGGCTGTACTAATATGCACAAACGTACATGTTTTGTATTCAAGTATTTGTTTGTGCATTCAAACCTTCCAGACAACTAAAATGAGTGTTCAGATATCATTTCATTTAAGATTTTGGAGTATTTAGAATACAGCGAAATTAAACTCTGAATTTCGGAGAATTGGGGATGTACTATCGCGGACACAGCTGCCTATAACAAGCGAGCGGTAGCATTTCTGTCCTCCCAGCGTTATACACCAAGTGCACTCCGAAACACTGCGCATGCGAGGTGCCGGAGTACTTGCTCTTCCAGATTGCGATCGCACCTTCGCTCTATGCTTTGCCAGGTGCAAAGGAGACGCCGCCAAAGCGCTGCCGCGTGTTACAGGCAGCTGTGTCCGCGATAGTACGAGAAATAAACTCCGATAAACACAGAAAGTTTATCTAAAAATAAACTCCGAAAACCACCCTCCGAATTTCACAGAAAATAAACTCCGAAAACACTGAGCCCTACTTATAACAGAGTGATTCCAAAATGTGAACCACCCTAAACTGAGTAGAAGTATATTGCTCAAGGAAACTAACCTATGTTCTTCCTTAGGGGGTCCTCGACTCCGTCAATGACAGTATGCTTGTGAAGGGAAGCTGGACGGCCTTTTGGAGGTGCTAGTGACACACCTGAAAGAGAGAAAAGATCTACACTGCAGCTAGATTTACGAAGCTTGATACGAAACCGTTACCCAAGTCCAAAGTCAGAACAAGAAACGAAATTTCTCTATGAGATGCAAACAAGGATATGAGTGGTGCCTACCAAGCGAGGACACCACTCGTAGAAATGATCGTAAGCCATATAAATGGTTGGTTTATGCAACATTATAGTTTAAACGTTTGCATTCCTTTACCTATAACATTAATCCAGGAGTACAACCTTCCTACAATGCATATGTTACTTGAGCAATGTGAGAAGCAAATGTTTCAGTATACTGACATATTTTGACCTTGAAGGTGCTTTCTCCCTAAAAATATAGAAATAAATGAGATCAAGATAATGATAAAACTCACTTATTCTGCTCTCTGGCTGTGGGGGCTCCTCGCAATCTTCCTCGGAAATGTACCGCGCTGGCGCCTTTCTTTTCGTGGTCCCTCCATCAGAGAGGTCAGAGTGATATTCCAACCTGCGACACAGTTTCATCGCAGTCTCGAAGTCGTCTGAAAGTTAGAACATAAATATTTCTGTATTGAACTGGTGAACACTTCGAAAGTGCCACTAAAAAAAAAAAAAAAACAGTTCCATGCCATCTGCAAGCCTGAAATAAAATTCATGACTTGGCGAAACAATTAGCAAAATGGCATATTATTTTAACAAACTAGTTTCTATCTTGCAGAAACACAGAAACATTGCATTATCTCAGCATCTCCTCCTCTCATTTCTTCTATGATTAGTTATGCATCTCAGGGTATCAATGTAGGAAAACAAATAAAATCTTCATGTTAGGAAAAGACGACGATGAAGTTTAATGTGCCTATAAAAGTATCAACATATGTCTAAAGAATTTGGTGGAAAAACAATCATGCAAACCATTTTTGTTTCTTTGATGAAGTGCAAAGACAGACATACCAGTCGCAGCCTTCTGGATAATGTGGAATTGTGGCCATGTGTCGTCTTTGGGTGCACAGTTCTTTATTGCCTGGCGAATTTTTTTGGGTGGTAATGGCGGCCAGGCACATTTATCTCCTTCAATCCATGCCTGCGGTAAAACTTCAACTTCCAGGTCGCATTCATCTAATTCGACCACGGAATACATGTCGTTCTGAAAAAAGAAATGCCCATTGGATCTGAACCCTCCATGACTATTTGATGACAAAATGAAAACCAAGAATTTCTACCTGTGAGGCAAGCAGTGATCGCCTAAGCCATCAGGTGGAGGAGCGGGTAGACAACATAATTGTTTTCGCTCCTGGGGAAGCATGCACATTTCCACTTTACATCCCTGAGGCTCCAACAGTACAGAGTTTCTGAAGGCTTCGAGCAACGATACACACACAAGTCTGAAGAAGATACGGTGCTTATAAAAGTTACTTTTGTGTTTGAAGTATGTTACACACATCATTATATCGTCATTAGTCGTAAGGATGTTTTTTACAAGCACAATGCTTTCATCTTGCATGCAGACACAGTTGTTTCCATCAGCTGTCGAAATAGTGCAATCTTTCCTGGTGACTTTCTCATACTGATGCCCTTTAAAGCTAGAGGGGATCGGTCCCTTAGCAGGCTTTTTTGACAACGTGCCAGGGACGCTTTGGACTTGGGGGCTGGAAACGGTCCCTTCAGCTGCCCTTCGAACTATCTGTTGAAGTGGCCGGTGGTTTGTGTGAATAAGTTTTTTCAACTGCCCCAGCTGGTTCTCAAACGGAAATGCCGAGAAAGTGTCTAAGCACCCATGCCTTCTTGCATCTGCAGCCAAGTGGACGAGCGAATGAACGTTGTAAACGTAAATGCCACGACCGTACAATGTGCCTGCCTCTTCAACAAATGAGACAAGAAGTTCATGAGCAGCAGTGTTCTTCACCAGGTAAAGTTTTGGATTCGCAAGTATACTAACAGCCACGTGAAGCTTTAAGAAATGGTTGTAGTAGGAATCTCGCATGTAGTCCTTCAATACGAGTGGTCCAAAATATAACAAGAAGTTTCGCAACTCGGTCGCCTTCCATTGTTGTAGCTCGTCAAGGCTCCGAGGCTTTCTGCTAAATTCTTTGGGTGTATACTGCTGCAACTTGATGAGATGTGTAGATTCTAAGCTCTTTACCCTAGGAGGCAGCTTGGCGTCAGACACATTACCATTAAAAATGGTAACAAGCAGTCGCTTCATAACCCCAAGACAAACAAGGTGCACGTATTCAAGTGGGAAGGAAGATACCAAGGTGCGACACACAGAGAGGAGGGGAGACACTGCCTTGTGATGTTGCGGCTGCTCTTGGGTTTCAAATGATTCGTCTGTTCTCAGTGGTGCATCAGTGAGTGGAAAGATAACCTTGTGTTCTCTCTTCAAATGTTTGCCTTTCTGCACACACTTTTCACAGCCATAGTAGCCACCATGCCCTGTGACGGCTTTCACGAATGCTCTTGCTGGTGCATCCATAACAAATACCTTAATTGACACAATGTATGTTTCTCCTTCAAATGAGAAGCCAGAAGCCTGCATCTTCGACACCTCGGCCACAAAGTCTTCCAAGAAAAGCTGCAGAGATTCTGGTTTTGCATGGCCATGAAGAACAGCCACAGTAAATGGCCTGGAATCACGAGATTCATGAAGAAGCCCTAGAATAACTCATAACTATGGTGACGTACTTTTTGCAATAGGAAGGCCATCAATGTTCACTGTCAAGGTTACGCAGCCGGTTACTGGACTTTTCAGTCCAGCCTTCATCCTCTCTTTTACAGAACGCTCCAGTCCAAAATAGAAGTATTTTCCTTCTTTCATCTGCTTGACAAGCGATGTCCTTGGAGTGTTAAGTAGAGTTCTTGCATCTTTAGGAAGCTCTGGATGGTGTTGCTTCAGTATGTGTAGAAGACTGTTGACATGGTGCAAACGTATGTGATTCGCTGTCGCCCAAGCGGCAAGGTCATTTGTCAGCGACCCGCTTCTGGAAGTGCTTTCCAGCCCTGCTGTCCTCTACTGATTTGGACTCCCATGGTCTGCACAGAGTGCTCGCTGTCTGTAGACGAGCTGTCTGTGCCTGTATCCAATGGGGGTGAGAAGTACTGGCTTGAAGTGGACTCTGAGAAAGACTGAGACTCATCGGAATCCTCTCCTGGCGAATCTGTGCCGTATGAACCACACTCGCTGGAAGAGCGACATACGAAGGAATATATATCAGCAATATCTTGCTTTGCTCTTTTATTGCTCCTTTGACTTTCTATCCTTCGCCGTCGTTTCACTCTCTCCATTTCTGGAAGTGAAACAACCTGTAACCACAAATAATGTTCTCTAACTAAGTGGATGTGGCTGGCACTGAAAACAAAAGCTCTGCCAATGACACTTGATGCAAGCGTCATCAGCAGTTTTGAAACCTTAGCTGTGTGTGGTGAAATGTAACGAATGAAAGCCTGGTTTCTATAACGAAGTGCCAGAAATGTCTGGTGCATATCGAACTATGGCCAAGCTTGAAGACACTATAAAATAACCACACTTTAAGTCCTCTCTCTACACCCTTAACATTCTGGAAATAAACTACTGCAACAAATCAAATACACTTACAGAGGAGGTTAGACTATGACATTTGCCAGCCTGCTTTACCTATATAACCTTACTCTGCTGACAACTAGCAAAAGCACACATTCTTCTGATTAAGGGTTTTGATCACTTGTGGTTGCAAATGACAGTATAGCTCAGCCTAACTACCCAGGATGATAGTGAAAGTTTGTCATCGGAGACGTACATGTCAGACTAAACCACTACCGCCGATATTCAGACACATTTTGTTTCATGCAGTCGGGCCAATGTGACATGAACAGCTTCAGATAGCAGCGAACAAGTCGAGATTCCGTTAGGCTACGAAGTTTCTTGCGATAAGATGGATGGAACATCTTTGTGGTACCAGTGTGAAAGAGCCTGAAGTCTTCAAAAATATGGGCGCCCTTTCCCCCAAATAGCGCAATCACGACGTCTTTGGCTTCAGAAAGGGAAGTTGTGTGCTCTTTCTTCCGAGATCACACGGCATAATTTTGAAGCGAGTTGTTTCGTAGTGATTACCTTCTAATGCACCAGGTCAATTTATAAGAATAAGGTGAAATATTTTTATAGTGCCTTTGGGGCACGAAGGAAACCCAAGCTTAACAGTTCGACACTTTTCTGCTTTTGATTTTTCTGCCCCCAAACTCAAATCCTTCATGACTGCGGTCTGGAAACTCGTCCGTCACATCATGGGAGCGCCTTGATTAGGGACAAAGTCAATCATCAGGGGAGGCACTCACCTAAGCAAACAAAGCCCCGCCCACGATGTTTCACTGAGCGACACTTTAGCGAATGGCGGCGTTCCTTTGAGACAGCCGCCAGCATTTCGTTTAGGATCCGCCCCCGATATTCAAGCCTAGTGCCGAACCCTTGGCGGTACACGCTCGAGCTTGATATTATATTTGTTTCCCCCGAGCGGTAGCGAGGGGTGACCGCGTGTCTGTTTGGAAGCCCAACTTCCAGCCGCTAAACTGAGCCTATTCGCTAAAACGTCAGTTCTCTCAAATGAATTCTACTCAACAATATGATATAGACCACTAATGCTGATACCGACGGAGTTTCCAGACCGCAGACCTGTCAAGGGCCATGCCTCCGGCATATACATAGCCTTGGCTTATCCAAAATTCTGATATACTCGTCCGCAACAACCGCGCAAGTTGCTGCCATAAGCGCACTATTTACAGGGCGTTCCCCCCAAAAAAAAAACTTTATACACTCAAATGGCTCGAAAAATCAGAAACTTGATGGATCAACTAGTAACTTCTCTCAAAAATGTATATAACTGGTCACATTTCTGTGCTAAAATTTGAAGTCTGAACACCAACAAAAAAACTCGTTTTTTCAACGGGCGGTAGCTGCCGAGGAGACGTCGAACAACGGCAATGTTTGTTTGCCTTATAATAATAATAATAATCTTTATTTTTGTAGGGTGTCCACAAACAGCACAAAGCCTAAACGGTGGTACACCGCTCGTCACCAAGAATAAAATGCAGAGCACAAAAATGTGACCAGTTACAGACATTTTTGAGAGAAGTTACTATTTGATCCATCAAGTTTCTGATTCTTGCAGGCCATATAATGCCATCAGCCGGGCAATGTGTAAAGCCTAATATCGGCACGAACTCTTAATCTGTGGAGCTCGCTTGTGGCGTACAGTGCATATACATCTAACAACAAACAACAGCAATAATAACAGTAATAATAATACTCCATGCACAAAAAAAAAAAAGAACTCGAGGGAGTACGGCGTGCGCGCATCGTGGCAAGGCGGCTTGCACTCCTTGCACTGCTCACCACACCAACCCGACCTGCCAGCATGAAACAATGTCACGCAAAACATACATCTCAAGAAACCACACCGAAGGCTGATACTTACAAGGTGTTCACGTCTCAAGGATGGCTGAAAGAGGAAAAAGATCACCACAGAACCGCAGGCGAGCCACCGCAAGGAGTGGAAATTTACGCGGGAATGCGGCTCAATGCGAAGGTATCAAGGTATGCGCGGGAAAAAAAAAAAACCGCCACTGATCCCGCAGCGAATTAATTGATGCACGGTTCTGCTGGTTATGCCATGTAATAAAACTTTCTGCGCGCTTATAATTTCATCCTGTAAATTATTGTATGTTTAAAATATAAAAATAACCAAACATAATTTCATAGTTTATTTAGTTTGCTGCGTAACCAAAACATGCCGCGCGGTAGTTTCATGAGTGGGGAACAACCTTGGTGGAGAACGATACATTCGACTGTCTTCCGTTTTCTGCGCGGGCTAGAGCTGACTGGCTCCGCTGTTCGACGAGAGAAGGCTACGCGATTTGATAGAAATAGGCAGTATAATGCCATGCCTCTTTATGAAAGCGCTGCAGCGTAATGCCGAAGCGAAGTGCGTGACGTTCTTCACTAGACATCCGTGCTGGTAGTGCTGTTCCGAACAGAAACTCTTCATATGTCGATTGAAGACGGTTTCATGGCCAGTATTTCGGACACGGCTGCTTCTCGTTCGCGCGAGGCAATAGTGCTATTGTGGAAGTATCCAGGTAACATATTCCAATCGATTAAAACATACGTTGCAGAAGTGTTCGTAACCCAACATTCACAGAATGTTCCTCGTGGGAATGTTAATCACAAACGTTTTGGGAACATTAGTACTTATACCTTTAGCCAATGTTTCCATAGAAACGTTCCTGGAACGTTCCTTAAGTAGATCTAATGTTAGTCTAGCATTCGAAACCCTCAGATAATGTTCGCGGAACCTTCGGTGCTACCTGGGAAGGGAGAGCCGCCCCCTGAACTGTGGTGCGTCGGCTTGGTGAAGAGCGGCGGGTCGAGTGGCCCACAATGAAGCGGCAGTATTTGACGTCAATGATTGTAGTAAACCATTCACAAAATAAAGTGTTTACTCAAAATTTGTGTCGTCATATTCACAGTGAGCTGTGGCGTATGTCTCCCGATGAATGCTATCGCAATTCGACAGCCAATAATAGTGGTTTCTGCAGCCAGATTATTTTTATATGATGTAGTTTTTAGCAAAGTGCAGGGGATACTGCGACAATATCGCTAGCGCTGGTGTAAAACCTCCAACGGGATACTTGGCATCAACTTTGAAGGGTTCGACCATTGCTGTGGTTTACAGCAGTCGCGGATAGTCCTCGCCGTCGACTGGTTCATATAGGAGCACGTGGACGATGTAGAATTTTAACTGATTGGTTTGTTCATCAGTGAGAAAGAGAGAGTTGGAAATGTCAAATGGAAGAACAGGGGAAGACAATAATGACTTCACCCGAGGCTCTGGGGGGGGGGGGGGGGGGGGGGTCATTGAGATGGTTGTTTAAGTTGGAATTTGTGTAACTATGTAAATAAATGTACAGAGTCAAAGTAAAGCAGCGCAAGTTGGCACATCACTCAGCAACGTGCGCGCCACCAAGCTTCTAACAATCGGGGTTGAACCCTCCTCCACCAACAGCTGGAGCAACAACTATGTTCAAGGCACTTCATCTCGGAGAAGTGTCGGCACGGTTGGCTTTTTTGTTTGGGTCGGACCTGTCAAGTGTGCGTGTGTAGCCAAGCTGTTTCTTGGCTGCCCAGTCAGGACTGTAGTCATTAAACTAATTTGCTGCAGCATTTGCACAATGCCGAATCAATAAAAAAAACAGCCGAGGAAGAGAATGTGCAAAGCATTAGAATTTTCACAGTGGCAGCTAACAGCAACGGCAACCTCTGAGATTGCTGCGAGGCAAAGAAATGTGTGCTCATGAACGGTGATTTGTTTCGATGTTTTTTTTCCAACGCTCCTGCGGTAAGTAACTTCCATTCCAGTCTCTCGACCTTCTCGTGTGTCTCAGTAGAACTTTTTCGCTTCGATTAGGCCGAGCCCGCTCTATGACATATTAAATCAAAATAATGTCGGGCAAAAACCAACCGTGCCGACACTTACCCAAGACGAAGAAACTTTAACACACTCGACTTGCCGAAATCTTCATCAAGGTTTTTCCCGTTGAGACGCTCGCGAGACATTCGCGTTGCCTCATCACGGAGAGCAACGGAACCTTTTCGCACTTGTTTGCCCGGACTCCGGGATTTCCAAAAACCAGGAGTCTGCAACACCTGCTGTCCTCAGTTTTCTCTTTCCGAGTGTCACACAGTTTTTGTTCGGTACGTCACCTGAAAAAGAGAAAGAATTGCGTAGAATGGCCATCTCGTTGATTCTGGCCCGTGCAGCTAGCTGTTAATGTGCCGCCGTCTCTCATCATGGATACAAATATGGTGATGTACTCAGAGTGCACGGCTGGCTAGTCGCGCGTGAACAGATTCTCTAGTGCCGAAAAGGCATTCACTGCTTCAATTGGGATACAAATCTTGTTTATATTAGATGGCGCCCACGAAATTATTATTTACAAACCTCACATCAATCGCAAAAAAAAAAAAAATAAACTACTGCAGTAGATTAAAACTCTAACCTCATAAAGCTTTTTTTTTTTCTGTTTTTCACGCGCTTCCTTCGCGTTATTTGAGGTCACCCACAACAATAATAGGGAGTTGTAGTAGACCGTTTGCGCAGCCCGCTGAGCACCCGGATAGCGCTCCGTAATCTTCTAGAAGAGGATTGAACTATGCAGACAAGCCTGGCGGCGCGCATGCGGAGCTTCGGCGCTTTCTTTACCGATACCATAGCGGAGGAGAAAAACGATATACAGTAGACTCCCGTTAATGCGAACTCGCTTAAGCGGAATTCTCGGATATGCCGAACAAAGTAAGAACATTTGGTTGGTTTCCCATAGACGCAATGCAAAAAAAAAAAAAAAAAATCGTTTAACACGAACCGCTTTGCGCGCGCATTTTAGATAACTCGAACTTTCACAGGTCCCCTTCGCGATGGCACTGCATCGACGGCGACGCCGCGCATTGCGCCGGCCGAGGTGTATGTCAGATGTACCATAAAAGCCCGCATATAATACGAGTTTTTTTGTTTTTTTCTAATTTTCAGCTTCGATGAGGCGCGATCTAACGCTGTTTGACGTAGTTTCGGTTTCGAAGCAGTATGGCGCTCAAAACAGCTATCATAATCATTAAACTCACAATGTCCGAGGCGCCACCATTTGTACACAGTCGGGCTCGGCAATGGCGACGGCGCGAAAACAATCGTCGGTCGCCTACAAAAGAAAAGTTATTTTGGTTGCTGAAGACATCGGAAACAGTGCTGCCGGACGACAATTCGCCGTAAATGAGGGCAGCATTCGCGGATGGAGACGACACAAGCAAGCTTTTTTCGTGTGCAACGGAACGAGAAGAAGCTTTAGGAGCCCAAAGAATGGCGCGTTCGCTGACGTCGAGTCAAGTCTCAGCGACTTTGTAAAAGAGCAACGTGAACGGCACCTCGCCGTAACTTTGTAAAAGAGCAGCGTGAACGGCACCTCGCCATAAACATCGCGCTGCTTCATGAGAACTTTGGCGAGCCGACATTAGGTTACTCGCTTTGAGTAATGCGCCGCGCCGGGTTTTCACTGCGTCGGCGCACGCTCGTCGCTCGCTCTTTCAAGAAGTGTGGGATTTCAAATGCGCTCGACGGCACTGAGGACTACTGCCTTTGGGAGGAGGCGTCGGACAAGGAGTCTGATGGACGTGATGACAGTGATTAAGGTTCAATAATGAGATGTGTCCCAGGAACATGGGCCACATGTTGTCTTTCATTGCTAGACACCGATTTGCACAGAGGAGGCGGCAGTCAAAAATCACCGAATGGATCGGTTCCCCCAACAGTGGTGTGTGAAACACTATTTTTTCTTCTTTTGGCAAGGTAAGCCAAATAAATGTCCCTTCTTAAGTCTCTCTTCATTGTAGGCCTTTTCATGCTGTGTTAATTGGTCAACAGCAATGTAGACATGCCCAACATGATAATTAGGGCACTTCTGTTAAGGCGAACATCTGATAAGTCGAACACATTTTCAAAATCCCTTTGTGTTCGTCTTAAAGGAAGTCTTCTGTACTATACTTCGTTTCACTTTAAGTCCAAACGCAGCCGACGCCACGAGCTGATGGGACCCATCAGACAACGTCAAAAGCGCACCATCATAGCGTTCGTCGTGTTTCTCTACGTGTTCTATCGTCGCGGAACCAATCATAAACAAAAAAGATTCAGTGACTTGCTTATTTGACGCTGCTTGATTGGTCCATTAGGGAGTTTTCGTAGACCGCGTTTCCCCCTCCGCTAAGCCCTCCGCTATGAAGAAGTTGCTACTGCGCCTGCGCGCCGATAGCCTTGACTGTAGAGTTCCGGGTATCGTTGCGGATTGCGGAGGGCGTTGCGAAATGGTGAAAACGTTCTACGAAAACTCCCTATTAGCTCGTACCGTCGGCTGCGTTTGGACTTAAAGTGAAACGAAGTATACAACTCCCCAATAAGACGCGCGGGCCGACAAAGAAACCTGGCCAGGACAGATATCGGTACGCAGCGATGCGTGCCGAGGCGAAGTGACGCTGACGCGGATGAAGCAGCGCGTGAAAAACGACCCGCGTACGATAAAACGTCTGACAGGTCGACCGCCTCGTGCGACGTCCGATAGCGTCACACGCGGCTCCTGTGGCGCCATTCGTTGCCACTTCAGCAACACTTCGGATGCATGGGCGGGACGGAGGACGCTAAACGCACAAGTCCGAGACGTGTTCCAGGCACCGCAGTGCATGGGCGCCAATGTCTAAAGCCGCACTTACCCCTCTAGTACACCGTACAAAAGACAGTCTGCAGACACTGTCAGAGGCTTGTTTCTTCTTCGTAAACGAAGATCCTGTCACATCAGTCTATCAAGAAATGTCTGCAGAGATGTTTTAATCTTACATGTATAGGGTGTCCCAGGTCACCAGGCTCGATATAAAATGGACCGTAAAAATCGACGCCTGCACGTAGCAATCTAAACTCTTCCTCAAAGGTGTATTTCACACATCAGTTGTTTTCTTGTAAAATTAAAAAGCGTAGCTCCCTTTCTATAAAACATAGGGCCAAAAATCTTTCCAGGCTCAACGGCGGGCGGCGACGCAGAAGACCAAGTCGAGTGGCGGGGTGCGTTTGGGGCGCGTATTGATAGATGGCGTCCGGAGCAGCGTCCGAAGGTATAGCCGAGCAGCGAAAGAAAGGAGACAACACGCAGACGAAATCCGTTGGCAGCAAAAACGCCGTCGTTATGCGAAGGCGTTTTTTTACTTGAAATTTTGCTTTTATTGTGGGCATTTATTTTTTAAACAAAGATACATTACAAAAATATTATGTTCATCTTAATAAACCATGGTGGTCGCTAGCAGTCTCGATAAGTAGGTAGCGCCATCTGTCAGTACAAGCGCCAAACCCGCCCCGCTATTCGACTTGGTCGTCTGCGTCGCCTCCCGCCGCTGACCCTGGAAAGTTTTTTGGCCCTATTTTTTACAGAAAGAAGGCTACGCTTTGTAATTTTACAAGAAAAACCGACCCGTGAAATACACCTTTGACGAAAGGTTTAGATTGCTACCTGCAGGCGTCGATTTTTGCGGTCCATTTTAGGTCGAGACTGGTGACTTGGGTCACCCTATATATGAAGCGCTTGGGACGTGCTTAAGCCGTCTCCGCAGATAATCCTGTCATCGTGTGAGTAGGGAACGCCGTGTTTTGTTTTTACGTATGACGTATGGGCGGTGTGAATACGACCTCACGGTCCACATGCGCAGATCACCCGGCTCTCCCAGACGAGCCGGTGCGCCAACCCGTCCGGCTACCTGGTCTCTGTCCTGGGCGTCGACTATCGGTAGGCTTTTAGTGCCCAACGCCAAAGCAGATTCTCGAGATCACTAGGTTGTTGATCATCCTGTGCGCCACCGTTTCGACCGCGCCACCCCTGGCACTGCATATCCTCCGGATGACGTTCATGGTGCCGTGGCCTTACTGAGAGACCGTAGACCTGCAGGACCTACCAGAGCTGTCTTCGTCAAAGTGCAGTCCAGGAATTTTGACAAAAGGGGCCGGCTCAATTTTGTTTCCATCCAGGCTTCGGTTCATTCTGCTGCATATGCCCACGTCCCCTTCTAACTTGGTGGCAAGGACTGCGTAGCTCTCCGGTGAGGTCTTGAGGCCCACGCTGCCGAGATGACTTGTCACGATGTCCAGTCCACACTCCAGCGTCTCTTGTTGTCGCACGTCCCCCCTTGATCGTCCATAGGGAGACGACGTCCGCATAGATGGTGAAGCGGAGATGCAGTACCTTCTGCAGTTTGCGAGGCAGTTCTACAATGACTAGGTGGAAAAGCTGGAGCATCAGGGCACAGTCCTGCGGCACACCCACTCTATTAAGCCTAGGCTTCTCCAGATTACCGCCGATCCTGACCGCGAAGGTGCGCGCCTCCAGAAACACCTTGATAAATAATAACGTCGGGCCCCCAAGAACGAAGGCGACCGTTTCTTTGATAATCGTCCAGTGGGGGACGCTATCAAACGTATTCTGAATGTCCACGGCAATGGCCGTCCTGATGTCAGACACCTTCGGCGTCGGCTTCTTGGTGAAGTCCCGGGAGATCAGCAGAAGGCTCTCTTTTCTGCCCAGGTTAGCCCGGAGGCCAGTCTGGGTCGGATGAACGGCTCTGGTTCGCTCCAAGTACCATGAGTTTTCTGCAGATCAGCATCCTCACCCCCGGCTTGCGTAGGTACGATGTGGTGTAGATTGGCCTGAGTCGGTGAGGGTACTTTGCTCTCTGCCTGGTTGGGTATCGGCACCGCAGTGGAACGTTTCAAATGCTCTGGAATGTTCCAGCTGCCTCACGCCTCGATGACTTAATCAAGTAGCTTGACTTCGACCACGCCAGAAAGGTTCCACAGCAGGGACACTGACGCTGTCGGTTCCTGGGGTTTTTTGCGACTTTCAATGTTGCAGCACCTCTTCCAGCACGCTCATGGCGATCGGCGGCTTCCTGGTTTCCTCTTAGCTGACCGTCACTAGCTCGTATGGGTTGCTGAAGGTGGCGAGAATCGAAATGGTTAACCGTCTGGGGCAAGATCGCGTCACCCGCCCCTCTATCGCCAGTGTCTCCACCGTCATGTTCATCTAATCTTTAGGGCTAGCGCGAGCAGGACAATCCTCTTTCTCTCCCTCGGCCTAACATGGAACGGATGCGTATTTATAGACAGTAAACGGACGATACGCGGCATGGCAACGCCGCTCGCGACTGACTGCCAGCTCCTCGATAAGGACACATCGTGGTCACTCATGGCAACACGCGGTCGCGGCGCTGCCTGGCAGGCGATGCGCGGGAATGAGCCGCCGCAGACTGTCGTCGCGAAGCGGCGTGAACGGAGAAGGGGTTTGGGCTGTAGGGGGAGTGTAGGTTCATACGCGCCCCAGTGATATATGCGCCATCAAAGCTCACTGCGGGCCGGCGCAGAAACCACGCGTTACTATATGTGACAAAGGAGCGTCTTCTTCGAGGAGTGGCCAATCCTGCGCGAGCGGCGTTGCCATGTGGCGTATCTCCCGCCGTTTAGAAATACGCGTAACAGATGGTGGCGCATAGATTGAAGAAACTCTAAACTTCATCTTATTTTGTGCCACACAAAAATATTGAGCTGTCGCTACTCAGGAAGCGGTGTGCAGCATCATGTAAACGAGCGTAATCACATCTTGCTTTTGTTCCAACAACGATAGTGTCAGGCTCGTATCTCGCGGTTCGCGTTGTCACAATTTGTTGCCGAAACCCAGGAGAACAGCGATGTAATTGCGCTGAAGAGCAAGGGGGCAGCCAGAAGCAACGAATTGAGCCCAACGACGCAGCTACGCGAGGCCAAGTGACGCTGGGACGCCGCGAGACCCAGAGACGCCATAGAACGACTGAGGCAAAAGAGGACGGCTCTGAGGTCTCAAGGGACGAGACTGATCTCCGACATTGACGCAGCTATCGCAAACCACGTGGACGAGCGAAGCCTCAACGTACTGTATGCTAGGCTTAGCGACGTTGAATACAGCTGAACAACGTTGACGCAGCCGTGGAACCGCTGATACCTGATGGATACGTTGAGCAAAACTACCCTCGCACCATCGAGTACAATGACAAGAACATCACGTACATCACCACGATCCGCCAAGAAGCCTTTAACCAAGCCGGTTCAAGTCGGATTCACCAAAACGGCAACGCAAACGTTGCAACCTCGAAACTTTTGAAATTATAGATTCAGCTATTCGGCGGTGCAGCACCTGACTTGCAAGCTTTTGTGAGAATATCTACAAGCCATCCATGACAATGGCGCGTTATCTAACGGTGGGAAGTTTCTGTACCTGTGGTCGGCGCTCACGGGAAAGGCTGCTTCAGTGAGGTCAAGCTTTGGCGACATATTTCAGCACCCCCGTAGAAAGACATTCGTAAGAAACTTTACAATCTTTTGTCCATATTCGTAGAAAGCACCCAATACCAGTTTCTCACGTACATGAGTTTGGTTGGCACAGTCCTACCGTTTGCACCACGAGGGTACCAGGAATCGTTTTGCCAAATTCGTGTTACCCAGCCTCACGTCGAATACGCGAACGCTGCACTCTTGTGGAATAAAGCGTTTGAACGGGAACGTCGATAGGCCCCACAAGGGCCAATAGAATACTACGCTGAGAGTTTCAGCACTCTTTTCTCCTACTGTTTTACGCTGCCATGATGGTCATTCGTGCGTTCGCGTCACGTGGCGTGTATTGAACCGCCAGCAGTTTGTAGAAATCGCCGTTTAATCGATCAGAAGCAGACGCGTATTCAAACATGCTTGAGGAGTTGGTCGACAAGCGAATTTAGGCACTATGATTGTCCCGCTTCTATGTACGTCACATCGCCTGGTTTACAGGGGGAAAGAGAGAAGGGTGATACCGAGGCTCGGGTCAGCACGCGTTATGGCACGTTTACACTTGCGGATTCGCGGGCGGATCCGCGCAGGCGGGAAGTAAATTTTGGTGCCGGGGGACGAAATCTACTCGCCGCTGGTGGAAAATCTGGATGTGGGTCGCAGACTGATCGAGATTTTCCGCCACATTGCTCCAAAATTTAAGTTCCGCCTGCGCGGATCCGCCAGCGAATCCGAAAGTGTAAACGCGCCATTTGTGATTCACACGCTATTGGGCAGAAGATCTAACTATAGCGAGCGCTTTATCGAGCTTGTTGTCTCCACAGCCCGGTGTTGACTAATAGAGCAATAACAAAGATATGAAAGATCGCCTAGCACGGTCTGGGCATGAGAAGTTCGCTCTGACCAGTGCTTTAGTCGCACGAGGGGCGGCCTTCGAATCATCATTTCGATTTCTTTGATTAAAAAGAAAAAAGAAAATACGGTTTGTGGTCCCCACATGTGACGCGTACCGCTCGAGGCATGACTGTTCGATCTCCCCCCCAATCCTCGAGTCGGCTACCTGATTTTTCCACGGTTAGTGGGCAAGCAAATCTGGGATCCGGCTAGAAACTACAGCGTGTGTCACGGAAGTGGGTTTGCCTAAGCCTCGGATACCCCCTCCTTCCTCTGCCACAGATAACTTGGCGACGTGACGTCTATGAAAACGCGCCAATCAGAGAACCGAACTTGGCATGTTGAATGACTCCAGAAGCTCTTCCAATTGCGCGAACCGGGAGGGCGTCGTTTTCGACAGTTATTTTTTTTTATATGCTACGTTTTAGCGGTGCGTATGGTGCTCAGGGATAATTGGTCTATTGTTGCTCTCTGACGGGAATTGTTTTTAAATAAAAACAGGCCGACCAAAAACGCTCGGTGTATACTTTGTCACGCGTGTCGCAAAAGCTGGTGTCAAATACAACACCTATTGCACGCTTCATGTGGCTGTCGTGGCGTCACTCTAAAGCATGGCTTGTATATGGTGTATTTAGGACTGACTAACCTTTGACATTGGTTGTAATTGTTCCATTGATTAGGTCGGCGAGCTGAAAACTGCAGAAACACAAAACAAAGTTTGATGGTTGAAATATACGACGCTAAAAAGTTTTTTTTTTTTTAAGGCGGAGCACAGATAAGCTTTTGTTTTGAAGATGTATAGAAGATCAAATAAGCATCTCTTCTTTCTACTACAGGAGATCAACCGTTACGCGGTTGAAGTGGGGAACCTGTAGTACATGGAGTTTCCAACTGCTCGTTCGTGGTCAAGTGGTTTATATAAGTCGCGTTTGCAATAGGCCCCTTTCGAAATACTGCCCTCTTTTGACAACTGGGGAATCCCTGCATAATGGCGGACTAAAATCGCAACGTCACGGCACACTTTATGCGTTTGGTGGGAATAAAAAAAAAAAACACCCGCACAAAAAGGGGATGAGAGCAGGTACGTTGCACTTACGAAGCTGTCTGATTGACTCGTCGGCTCATGGCGTTGGGGGCGCTCGGACGTTCGCTATCTTAAGGAATGACTTGCAGTTCCACGATGTCAGGTGTTCCGCCATTGTGCAGTAATTCTGACCTTCTAATATTCGGCACACGAATTTCGAACGGCAATTTTGAAATACAAGCTGCGAGGAGGTGCCGAAATCTTTGAACTTCTGCAAACGTCTCTGCCTTTCCGCCTTCTTTCCTCCTCGCCTCCAAACAACGCAGCGCATGCGCATTCACGAGCAATATCCGTAGTAGGCAACGGCCCTTAAATTGCAAACGCTCTCTCTTGTTCGAGATGAACCTTCTCTACAATCTAGGTTTTCTAGATTAAAGCGACGCGATCCACATCGTACCCCAGTGCGCTATTGTGAGGTGTTTCTCCAAGATGACTTACTTTATAAGCTGTGTCTGTTATTACTTCTTTTCCGGTGGAATCCTTCGGCGTTCGTACTCATAAACCCACGTGATTGTGGGTCGCGCGCCACATTAACTTCACTGGGCTATTGCTGACACCCCATCAGCGTCGCCCCTTGCACAACCACGTCACGTAAGGCATGATGCGATATCGGTCCCGCTCTCCTTTCCCCCACCCCCTTCTCACCGCCGCCCACGTAGCAGCAGCTCCAAAACCGCAGCCGAAACTGCCGCTTGTGAGGTCTGAAAAGTTTTCATACCCGTCTTAAAAAAGCAATTAAATAAACAGTGTTGTAATGTAGCATTTTGGCCAAAAACGAACAACTGGCTCAGTGTCATTGTATCCCCAAAAGCAAATATTTTGAAAGCATTTCGCATAAGCAGATGTCTTATAAAGCACATCTCCCACAGCTATTCTAAAGCACATACTAAAGCGCATTGACTAAAACCTCATCTCATTAGAACACATCTTTCAGCGACGCAACGGCTGCCGCTGTCAATCGCCGCAAATGCTGCGTGCGTCGTTTGAATTTGTGATATATTTTTCATCAAACTTGTCGGCCATAGTTTGTTTGTGGGTGATACCAAGTAACGCACTAAGAAAATGCAGCGTATGGGGCAAGCACAGTTTCTGTCATGATGCAACTCGGGTTTTGCTGCTCACTATATATACAATAGCGCAAGAGGACTGTATAAAGTTTGAGCGGCAGGCCGTTTTTTCCAGAAAAAAAAAAAAAAAAACGCGTGTTAAGGACGACATATTACGGTTACTACAAACATATTGATACAGAGTTTGGTACAAAATTGTCAAAAGTTGTTTATGAAAAGCAAGGTTGCATACATTATACGTAGAAAATGAAAATGGCAAAAGACGCGTCAACGGTTGTAGGGCATTACTTAAGACGAAGGCACCGATTGATAGGGCGACCATATTCCTCAAGACGGAAAACGGGACATCCCAGGGGGGAGGGGGGGGGGGGTGCGTGCTAAAGATTGAGATGGGGAGAACAAATTGAATTAAATAATTTGTCCAATTTCAAAACTTTACCATATTGCACTAAGCCCTGGAACAGTCACACTCACAGTTCAGTTCCATGCACCCATTTGAAAGGTGTTTGTGGGCAAGAACAGTTCTAAATTTGACTCTGGGTAAATATTTTAGTACTTACGGTAATTTTTGTAAACTATACTTGTAACGAGTAGGCATAGTTTCGGTTTGCTTCAACTCGCTTTGTGCCAATTTCAAAAGTATGCACTCTGGCGAAAACGGGACATGATTCTTTATTGGGACAAAAAGACGGGACGGCAGAAGTGGACCTCAAAAACGGGACTGTCCCGGCCAAAACGAGACATCTGGTCACCCTACCAATTGTTCACTAAGATTTCAAACGCATATTTTAGGAGGATGGCATATCAGTTTTTCGTTGCACACTAAAAGTGCAGACACATCGCTAATTTCTTTCAAATTACTTCGACAAGTGCCACAACCTCTATGTCCAAAAGAAAACAAACCCGTCATTGGTAGAATAATTAAATTTCGAAGTACCTTAATTTTATGACATCTTTCAACCAAAATAGCTAGATAAATGTTTACTTTCCATTCCAAGTTATTTAGCGTAGTGACAATTTATGTTAATAAAATTGTCATAAATTATATAGGTACCTTTTTTATTTTTGAATCCTATGAACACATGTAAGATTCGAACTACAAATCTGCTTGCTTAAGCATCCTCGATCAGAACGTCTCTCAATATTCACGGACTCTAGGGCTGGACGTCGATTTAAAATATTAACCCGATTAATCGCCACCCTTTAATCGGTCAGGTAGTCGATTGATCGGTTTCGTTCATTCCAACGCAGAATAGTTTAAAAATGTTTTCCTTCCTTTACTGAATATCTAATAAACGCAAAATGCACGTTTTCAGATTTTAAATCATTATGATGCGTTGTTGAGAACCTTCGAAATACACCCACACTCCAGCGGTGTGTCTGCCTTCTTGTTCGTCTATGTGTATGTGTCCTTCAAACGTTCAGCTGGCATTTTACGAAACACTCACACTCAAATTATTATTTCAGCCGCATATGCGAAGCGATTTGTTGATATTCTCCGGCAATAGAGAACTCCTTCGGTTGTTCCCAATAGTTTCTGCTGCGCTAAACGGACATTCCCAAGGCGTTGAAGGGAATCGGTCACGTATAAAATTATCAGCTTATTAGGAGTTACGAACCTTGCCCCTACACTTTACGTCTCAAGCACACGTAAATCTGCCTTTATTCAGGTGTACTCCTCCATATCTGCGCAGTGCAAGCATTGATTTTTTTACTTTTTTTTTGTTTGTCAAAATTTAAGAGATTAACCGGTTCAAAAATTAATAGTTATTAAACCATTAATCAATTATTCGGTAGTTTAATTGATCAACCACCCAGGGACTAATATGAAGTCAATAATTGTAACTCTGATCAAAATAAAAGTCAAGGAAAGCCGGGTGACAATGAAGTTAAGCAACATAGGTATTTTGCGTTTATGCTTATGGAAGGGAGTCATGGTGCCACTACTGTCATTTGGGAATGCGGTATTGTGCTTGAGGTCAAAAATTCAGGCAGGTTTACAGGTACAACAAAGGAGTGTGGGAAGTTTGACATTGGGGGCACATGGGAATACACCAAATGAGGGAGTACAAGGGGATATGGGCGGCATCTTTCGAGAGTAGAGAAGTGATCAGTAAAATGAAACTTGAACAAAGACTAGCTGAAATTGTGTTACACGGTGGGCAGCGAAAGTGTACAAGTATTTATATATAAAAAGTGTAAACACTAAGTAGCCAAACAGAACCCGCAAGTTTAGATCTAAATATATTCAACGAGATGGGGCCAATCAGAGCATATCAGTAGAAAAGGGAGTAAAGGATACTCAGAGGAAATCATGGGAAGGGAGAATGCAGAGGAAATCAACTTTAACAATATAAAGGGCGCAAAAACAAGAAATAAAGAAGGAACAGTTGTATGATAATTCATTAGAGAGCTCATTACTGTTTGAAGCTAGAACGGGGGTGCTAAGAACGAAACCATATAAGGCTAAATTCCAGGAAATTGACAATCTATGCACCATATGCAACCGCGAAAGGGAAACTATAGAACATGTAATCTTAAGGTGCACGGGGCTTCGTCCCACCCTCTTGGGGGGATGACTATGGATTTGGAGCGGGCACTTGGATTTGCAGACATGGATGGACGAATGAAGAGGGAAAGAATTGCGGTAACTAAGAGGAGACTAGAAGATTGGTGAAAACTATCTAGGGAGAAGTAAAAATACAAATAAATATAAGCAATGGAAACAGTTTAAAGGGGGGGGGTGTTAAAACAAAATTTATACAAATTAGGAAGAAAAAAAGGGATGACGAAATGTTAGGCTAGGTGGCGCAAGCTGCCGCCCGTTACAAAGGGTATAGCCATCACCATGCATCCATCCATGCTAAATATTTTGAAATTTCGTCCATTCGGAACTTTTTCTTGTATTTTTCGTGTTCGTGTTTTTCTCATTTGATCATTGCTCCAACTAGCCCTACTGCATGCTTTGCTAGTGTGACATTAGCTATAAGGCATTATATCACCTCAATCGCTTTATGAAACTTACTGATGCCCTACAGCAAATACTATTTTTAAAAATATATAACTAACCCTCGTGAAAAAGCCATTTGTCTGAGAAACTTCCTTGTCCAATAAATACAAACTTTCTAATATGGTTCTTATATGTTCTTATATATCTTATATAGTTCTTATAAAGTCAATATATGTTTCTTATATCTCATGTGTGATTCGTCTGTTTATTGGACACAGACATTTCTCAGAGAATTGAGATTTTTCAATAGCAAACCTAACACGCGCAGGAATAAAACTGGCAAGATACCCAATGTTACCTTTTATGTATAAGTCGAACAGTTAAGAGTATTGCAGCGTGCTATGCGTTTTGAAGGGACCCCCCCCCCCCCCCCCCCAGCCAACTTTTTGGGATTGAAAGGGGGAGGGGGGGGGGAGGTCTCTCAATCCAAAAATGTTGTTCGTTCGTCCGTTCGTCCCTTCTTATTGCGCAAAACGTAGCTGTGAAATGGCCGTCACGTGTCTTGAGGTCATGTCCTCTGTACGCCAATTCCGCCTCTACGCAAAATGTAGGAGGATAACTGGCGGCAGGCGATATATACAACAATTCACATACTCGATAAGAAGCTGCCTCGGTCCATCGTATACACTGACTCCCTCAGTGCATTGCGTGCACTGTCTTCACTGACATCCCTCAAGCACTTCCTGCTTCTCCAACTGCAAAATAAGGTTGTTGCTGCCTCAAGACAGTGAAACGAAATTATATTTTGCTGGATTCCCAGCCACGTGGGCATTCCGGGCAATGAGGCTGCAGATCGCGCAGCAAGTACTTGCGTGAAGCGAACAATTGATCTCCACGACATTCCTTATGCAGACTACAAAGCCCGTCTCAGGCATCACGTAAAGTCGAAATGGCAGGCTGAATGGGATCAAGAAATTAGCAACAAGTTGTGCATGATCAAACCTCCTTTGAGCGAATGGCAGAGTGCACGCCACCATGAACGCTTTTTTGAGGTTGTCCTTTGCCGGCTCAGGATTGGTCACACTCATCTGACTCATGGCTACCTCCTTCGTGGGGAAGATGCCCCCACTTGTGAGCAGTGTGACAATGCCTTAAGCATTCTACATATTCTAGTAGAATGTCCTGCTTATCATGAAGAACGTCTTTTGTATTTTTCGCAACTGTATCAAGAACAAGTCCCACTACACCCAGCTCTGCTCTTAAGTGATGATTCTCTTGTGACACACACTAATGTTTTCAAATTTTTAGATAGTATCGGCCTTCTACACCGATTGTAGCTTTCTTAACCTACAGATCATGTCCATCGCTCTTTTACCTTTTGGTACCCCATTACCATCTTTTATCTAATCACTGGCTACTAAAGCCTCTTTCTTCTCTTTAAACCTTTTCCAGCAATAGTCTTGTTTTTGGCGCTCTATAGCCTTAGTAGCTTTTGCGCCATAAACACCAAATCAACCAACCAACCAACCAGATTTTCTGCTAAATTTAGCAGAAATATTTACGTAATACGACAAATGCACCGACAATTTCCCCACTACTTTGAGAGGGTTATTCTAAAAAAAACAAAGGTTCTTCCATATCTGAAGACAGTTTATGTCTTCAAAACATATTTAAATGGTAGCTCTATAAACACTGCATTTCGTGCATAATGAAAATTGAGTTGTAAAGGTCGCTGACAGTTTTTTTTTTCGCTCGTTGAAGTCACAGCAAATACCACATCCCCAAGCAGTGCTCATCTAATTAAACAGTTGGACCAAGTAGCCAGGACAAGCGAGAGTAAGCAATTCACGTTTAGATGAAAGCTACATAAATAAAAGTAAGAAATGAAAGTTGCAATGAAAGACACTTAATCAAAAAGCCTTGACTCAAAGGAAGAGGGCTAAAATCACCACCAAGGATTCCACCAGCGAGGAATCCTTGCTGTGGCGATGACATAATGCAATGAACATCCGGGTTAGAGATACCTCACGTCAACGAAACGTACTAAATCTGGTGGCCAAGAGGTATCTCGCCATGCTTAGTGCATGTGTCACGCTATTTATAAGAACTAGAAAAGGCCTAGTCTTCCCGGTGAGGTGAGATCGGACGCAGGCTGAATATATGATCGTCTGCTATTTCTTGTTGGAGGCCGTTGACAACCTGCGCTTCGTTTACAAATCTCTAGTTGTTCTCTTGGCGTCAGCTGACTGATATCTACCTGTGGAAGAGTAGTAAGGACAGGCACATAAGAGGCCGTGAGACCTCTCTCGCTGTTTGTTATTTGTTGAGACGCTCTCGTCAAAATATTGCGCGATTGGGAGCTCGGGTCTAGATGTTTAATTGGTTGATTACTCGCAGGTTGTGGTGCCACGTCCAATCAGCAGCCGAGAACGCCGTCTCTCTCAACTCGAACGAAATTGGATCCTCGTACCGATAATGAAAGTAAACGGAATAATGGGTGTGGTTGAGTAGAAAAGAAGCAGCCCTCGGAGAGCTCATGTGGAAGGGGGCGGGGAGGCGCGAGAAGGGAGAGATTATGTCCCGCGAAGGGCAAAATAAAGCTGTATATACAGAGTTTCTTTCTTTGAAGTTCGAGGATTTCCTATACGTGAACAGCCTCATATAAGGGTATTTGTCTTTTCCCAGATTTTGGTAACCCCGACTGGGGGTTTAGTTTTTGGTGTTGGCTGGTATATACTGACAATATAAAGGCCTGTCTATAACTTTGTTAGGTTCAAAGACTTCTGGCTTGTTGTTTTAGGGGGATTTTGGTGGGGTTGGACCGGCAAGGAATGCGGGCCTTGACATGTTTATGAGTCCCGGACGCGACGGCAGTTAACGAATTCCGAGGTAACCCCAATCTCAGGCACCGGGGTTGGAAATGTGGGGAGTCGGCGAGAACTACCGCCGGGTCGGAACGACACGGCGGGGGGTGCGGAGTGACCCAGCGAGGTGACAAGTGATGCTGACCAGACGCCCGGGAAAGTGGGGACGATTCCTGGAATTTTGGGGGCCGCGCGGGAAAGAGAAGAATTTTTGGGGCCGCGCGGGAAAGAGAAAGGCAGTCTACGCTGAGCATCCGAGAGAGCAAGACGCCACCAGGACTCCGAGAGGTCTCGCGTAGCTCATAAGATCTAAACCCAGTCTGTGAATGTATGCAAATAAACTAGATATATATATTCGTTAACTTCATCTGGATGAGTACCTGTGTGTCAACGTCTCCGTCGGCCAAGGCGCAATCCCGGGCGGTTGCCTTCATCACATTTGCGGCAACCCTTGCGAACGGAACATAATCGCCGCAGTCGACAGGATTGTGCCACCGCCTTGAGGAAGACGACGACGTTTTCAGGCAATCAACGCGGTGCATGGTCGCCCTTTCCCTGTAAACACCGGACCGACGACCTGGGCAATGGACCGACCGCCACCAGCCGAAACACCCGAAAGAGAGGATCCTGGACCATCACACGGCAAGTCTCCACCTCAATGTACCGCCACCCCACCGTCGACCCTTATCCCCGGTGACCTCAAGAAAGCTCCCATTAAAAGACGATGTACGGACCCAGACTCATATCAAGACTATGATGATGACAAGACCTCTACCTATTCCGTTCAAGGTGCTATCTCAAATTCCAATGCAGACGAGTCTCCAGATGATCCCACGCAAGTTCTGGAAGCCGACGAAGATAATCGGCCCTTTACCTCAGCCCACTGCAAGAAAAACCGCCCTGCGGGCATTCCGGTGGTTTTCAAACCGAACAGTTCCAATGCATTCTTGTGGAGGGTGAATCCTAACGAAGTGGCCAAAGAGATCATTGATGTTGCACAGGAGAAGCTACTCTCACATAGGATGAACAAAGACGGGAGCCTTTCCGTGAGTGTTGCATCTCTGCAAGCAGCCAACAGATTACTGGCCATTTCGACCCTTTGCTCTATTGAAGTGGCGACAAGTGTACCCACTCCTACTCACGGAATTCGGGAAAGATCAAAGGAGTACCGATCGAGTATACCGACGGAGAACTACTAGAATATTTAAAAAATCTTGGAGTTATTTCTGTTCAACGGCAAATTTCGTATAGAAAACAAGAGGACGGCAACGTGGAACACTGCAAGACTGAAAGCGTGCTCCTCCACTTCCGCCCAGACCAACCGACGCCTACACCCGTTCTCTTAGGCTTCACAAGTCACACTGTTGACGAGTACTTTGGTCCTCCAGTGCAGTGCTATCATTGCCAAAGGTACGGACACATTGCGCAATACTGCCGTGTACCACGGCGCTGCAAAGTGTGCGCAGGTCCGCACCACCACAAGACTTGCACCAATCGGCAAGATCCCAAGTGCGCAAACTGCGGTAACCAGCATGCCGCTACCTTTTCTGGGTGTCAATGCAGAAAGACTGCCTCGGTTATCCGAAGACAAGACGTCTTAAATGGCAAGGAAAATCGTGGGCTTGCGGCCACCTTAAGCCCTGAAGTTGTGTACGTCCCCTTGCCTGTCCCGGTTCCAACGGATTACGAGTTCAAAGGCCAACTTACAGTGGCGCATTGAAGAAGACGACGAATGGAGTGAAAGAAAAACAGAGAATGTCGGCCACATGAAGACGTACCTGAGACAGCCATCGTAATTCCATCAACAATGCACTTACTGAAATCAGCCCCTACCACTCAAACGACCATCCGACGACCTACGTCGGTATCATCAGCTCCAAGGCGCAAACGACAAGAGCAGGCTGGTGATCTTGGTAACGTCCTCATTCCAATGCTTTTTGCTGCGCTAAGGGCCATTATCAAAGCGATTCCTGATTCAGACAACCTACCGGAAGTGCAAGCCCTGCTTGCAATGGAATCCTTTTTGAAAGTTGGACCCTTCCACCGCTAGAAGCGGATGGCCTCGGCTCAAAGTCAGAACTTCAAGAAACGTGAAAACGATAAACCCGAATTTCCAATAATACGACAGTGGAACGCTTGCAGCCTAAATCCCCGCCTTCCAGATCTTCAGAGGTATCTACTCTCCACTAGGATTGATCTACTGGTAATTCAGGAACCTAACAACGATCCATCCAACTGCCGCCTGTCGCCCTACGCAGCCTATGACAGTTCTACAAAAAGGATGGACTGCAAGCGACGATCTGTAGTCTTTGTTCGCGCCGGGCTTCTTCGATCGCCAGTAGACCTATCTGCAGTTTCGAAGAGTAGTGCTGAATATGCTGCTGTATCTGTTAGATACAAAAACGTGGACTTCACAGTCGTTTCAGTGTATGTTCCTCCAAATTGCAAATGGGATGTCGGAGAGCTTTCCGATGTAAAGCAGAGAAACAGAGGCCATCTTATACTCTGTGGAGATTTCAACGCCCACAACAAGATATGGGGTGACCGCAAAAATACAAGAAGAGGATTTGATCTTGATAGTATGTCATCTTCACTTCATTTAGAGGCCCTTAATGAGGGCGCGGAAACGTTCATCAGATGTGGAGTTGCCCGCAGTGTATTAGATCTGACGTTCCTGTCCCCGGATATATTGGCAGATTGGAATGTGCTAGCCGATTCCTGGGGTAGTGATCATATACCGATCATGATTACCAGCACGTTTGCCAAAAAGACAAACAAAACTTACAGAGAAGTTCGAGTTACCAACTGGGATGTATTCCGATCTCATATGGACTTTGCTCTAGCTGGCAGCACGACAGAAGACACCAAAGCCATGATTGCACGAGCCATTCAGCTGTCAACAGAGACCATCAGAGTACCATACACCCGGCCTGTTCCCGACCTCATGTACCTAAACCTAAGGGCTGCTCGACGCCGCGCGCAGCGACGAGCTCGAAAAACAGATGATCCAGATGATTGGACTGAACATCGCATGATCGATGCCAAATTTCGCCGATATACTAAGCGCCTCCAACGCCTACAGTGGAACAAACTATGCGAGTCGTTCGGTTCCCCATCGGGTATTTCGAGAGCATGGAGGATCGTCAGAGTCTTGAAAGGTAAAAAGCAACCCGAGCATCCCGTTGCAGGATTAGCGCTAGCCTTAGGCCGCACTACTCAAGAAACCGCGGAGCTTCTCGCTGATGCGTTTGCTGCTCCAATGCCGCCACCACAGGGATACAGGGACAAGCCTCCAGTTCCATTGAAAACAAATCCCTGCTCTGAAATGGACGCTGACTTCACCATCACTGAACTTGATGTTGCCGTCCGACGCTCGCGCCGTCGAACCGCTCCGGGACCGGACGGCGTAACGTTTCAAGAACTGATAAATCTTTCTTTCCCGCATAGAGAGGCCTTCTGGAGTCTCTTAACAATATATTAAGAATGGTAAAAATCCCTGCAGCATGGCGAACCTCTGTAGTGGTTCCTATCAGAAAGCAAGGAAAACCCGGTGATCGGATTGAATCCTACCGGCCAATTTCTCTGACCAGTTGTGTCGGGAAATTAATGGGAAGACTAGTGCTTTCAAGACTTACGTGGCTGCTTGAATCCAAAGGAGCACTGCCAGATCAACTCTGCGGATTCCGACGAATGAGGTGCATCTTTGACGCCATTGCTGATCTCGTTTCGAGCCTTGAAAATGCACGTTCAACTCACCAAACAGTCTACTGCATATTTTTGGACATATGCAAAGGTTTCGATGCCCTGCCACACCATACTAGTCTGGGTCAGCTTACACGGTACGGAATTGGTGGAAGAACATATGACTATATCGCCGCGTTCCTCACTGGCCGCAGCCTAACAGTAAGAGTGGCCGAATCTCTTAGCGCTCGTCGGTCGGTGACCCAAGGCGTTCCCCAAGGAAGTGTACTGAGCCCGTTTCTGTTTAACCTTACCATGGCACAACTTCCGCTATGCATACATTCCACAGAAACGTCCAGTACAACTGTTCACATGACGATATAGGCCGATGATGTGGCAATTTGGTGTGTCGGTCCATCCAGACTTTCAAGGACCATTGGCAAAAGGCCTCAGAACGTTCTTGACAGCACGACTTCTACTCTAGAAGAACTAGGACTTA
Source organism: Ixodes persulcatus (assembly GCA_013358835.2). NCBI lineage: Eukaryota > Metazoa > Arthropoda > Arachnida > Ixodida > Ixodidae > Ixodes > Ixodes persulcatus. The sequence continues at coordinate 137,999 of JABSTQ010010853.1, forward strand.
TTTTATCTATTAGCAAAACAGCCTTCCTCTCTGTTGCCGCTCTGGACGACATCCAAACCGCAAAGTTGTAAATACGCCAGCCATCAAAGGAATACCAATCCAGAGAGTCTCAACGTACCGATACTTGGGGATGGAAATAGATGACCACGTTACCTGGAAACCCGAGAAAAAACGACTAGTAACGCAATGCACTAAATTATTAACTGTGCTCCGTCAATTCCATCGCCAGAAATTTGGACTGCCTCCTCAAGGACTTCTGATTCTCTATCGTGGCCTTATCCTTTCAAGAATGTTATACAGCCTACCTATCATCACAATCAGGGCTCATCAAATGACCACACTCGAACGTTTTCACCGCGTTGCCCTCCGTCAGTGCGTTGGACTGCCACGCTTCGCGGGTAATACGGCGACACTCGTAGAGGCCAAGGATCAAACAGTAGTTATGCACATCAGAATAAGAGCAATGAATCATATCACTCGTACGTATGGAGCACGATCTGCGACATCACTGCTGTCCAACATTGAAGAGCGTTCGGATTCGCAGATAGGTCGATGTGTACAAGAATTTAATTTACAAATTGTACCTCCTAATAGTCATTACTTTTCTCCGGCACCTTTCATAACCCAACCGCTGTACATTGTAGAAAAAACGCTTCCTTATTTCCCGAAGAAGAATTCTATCTCAGCCACTGTCGGAAGGTCGCTTGTAGCTGACCAACTGACAAGCACGTACAATGGTTGGCTCCAGGTGTTTACTGACGGGTCAACAAATCCTGCAACTGCAACATCTACAGCGGCATTCGTCATTCCCGATGCCGGAATCGAAGCATCACACCGCCTCAACTTCGCAACCATGTCAACAACAGCGGAGTTGGCTGCCCTAGCAGCGGCATTAGATGCGCTTCACAAGCTCAATCCTTGCAAGACAGTTATTCTCTCAGACTCTCGAAGTGTGTTGTCCAATTTGGAAGCTTCAGTCCAGGCTCCTTTTCTGGCCCAATGTGTGGCCGACTTTGCATGCGAGGGTGGCAGTTGACTTTTCAATGGATACCATCACATATGGGTATCCCCGGCAACGAACGCGCCGATGCCCTTGCTTCAAAGGCACACAAGTAAGAAAAACCCAGTCTTTTCATCCCACGTTATTGCGAAGCGCGCAGACTGTGCAAATTAATTACCAGAATGCGTCACCCCCATACAGAAGTTGCAAGCGGGAATCCTCCTCCATCGCTCCCTGAGTCAAAACTAACCAGATCAGATTCCACGCTACTCTATTGCCTTCGTGCAAACTGCGCCTACACATCAACGACATTGCACAAGATCTCCAGGTCTAGTACACCCAACTGTGCCAGATGCAATGTCCCAGGGGACCTCGACCACGTCCTCCTAAATTGTTCTCACTACGATCAATCTCGACAGTCCTTTTTTTAAAACCATCCTAAGTGCACCAGCACAACTGTGACTCAAAAGAACGAAATCCTTTTTCCAACCGGAGGTCGACGAAGAAGAGAACTTGTTTATAAATCTCTTTTTGAGTACCTCCAAGCCACTGGACTTGCAACGCGCCTCTAGCCCACCGGCCCGCCACCTAGACCAGCCACGCCTTCTCGTCTCAACTGTCATCGACTAATTTGTGATCTCCATACCAGAAGACAGTTCTGCAGTGTCCCCTCTCCTCTCCCTCAAGAAACTAGCCGCCTGATGCGACCCTACTCATCCAGAGATTGGTGACCAAATCACCCCCAACCCCTCTTCTTTTCTTTTCTCACCTTCTTTCCCCGCCTGTGCGAGTCTTGCCCCTGCCCAAGGAGGCGAACATTGCTTGCAGGCATCCCATCTTTCCGTGTGTAACAACACTGAACAACAACAGCACCGTCTTCGGAGACGAGGCTGTCAAAACTGCCCAGGGACGCCACGAGCCATCCATGTGAAGATGACAACTGACTGGGCTTCGTCACCGTGGGCGTGACCAAGAGTGGCTGCGGCCCCAGGGGCCATCAAGTATCCGGCTGTCACCGTCGGTGTGACAGCAAGCCAAGGAAGCCACCGGTACCAGACGCAGGACGTTGGGTCGTCGCCGTGGGTGCGACGAGAAGCCTCCGATAACAAATGAGGACGTGGAATGCCTGGCAGTCACCGCAGGTGTGACCAGGAGCCGCCGCAGCTCGCCGCGCACAGGACGTCAGGCCGTCGCCGTTGGCGTGACGAAGGGTCAAGGACCGTCGGAGGGCGCCCAGAGTCTGGCTGTCGCAAGGTGTGACAAGGAGCCGGAGAAGCTCGCCTGAGGTGGATGCAAGCCAACTGATCGTCGCCGTGGGAGCGTCAAGGGGCCAGCCAAAGCATCAGAGGACGTCAGTTGTCCAGCAGTCACCGCAGGTGTGGCCAGAAGCCGCAGGAGCTCCCCGAAAGACAAGGCGTCTGAGCGTCGCCACTGGTGCGACGCGAAGGTGGTTGTGAGCGTTGCAAACGCTGCTGAAGACATCCGGGGAGTACGGTGTCTGAGCACAAGTGAACTTACAAGGGTGAGTCCACATCGCTCAAGCTAGGTGACAGAGACCCGGGACATAAAGTGGCCCGACACCGGAACACGGGAACCAGGTGGGAGGTCCCTTTTGCTCTTCTTCATTGAGAATCATGGCAGCCAAGCGAACAAACGCAAAAAAGGCGGTATTGTTGAGAGCAGTAGTGGCATGAGGGCAGACGGTGAGTCCGACATGGACACCGATGCCATGCAGCTCCAAAAGGAGCTCATGCAAATGGAGATTGAAAGTCTAAAACTAGTTATAAGTGGCAAAACTAAACAGAACACAGGGCACCACACTGGGAGAGAGCGCTGCTCGGACAGAGGGGGATGAGGTGCTAAGATATTTGCAGATCGTTAGGGGGTGTTGTCTAATATGCCAGAATCGGAACCGTTGGTTCCATCTTGGTTCTCTGGAGTTGAGACAATGCTAAACAGCCTCCACGTGCCAGATAACATCAGAGGCGCGATGATTCTCCCCTACCTTACTGAACAGATGAGAATGGTCGCGACTTAAAGCGAGAGATCCTCGAGGAGCTTCAGCTGGCTCCGGTGGAGTTTCGTGACCTGTTTTACAGATTGAGAAGGGACGAGAAGGAGTCTTGGGGCCAGTTCGCGTCGCGGCTGGGCGATTTCTTTGGGTTCTACTTGAAAAGTAGTGAAGTCGTCTCTCTGGATGCGTTGAGGCAGCTGCTCGTGGCGGATCAGCTGAAACGCACTATGCATCGCGACACGAGAGCGTACACTGAACTCAGCGAAAAGGGAAAGTGGTTGCCGCCTGCAGAGGTGGCCAAGCTGGCGGTCAGCTATGAACGAACACAAAGAGAGACGAGGGATAAACAGGGTACAACCTTCCCAAATCGCGAGCCGCAGGGAGCGAAGCCGAAACCCCAAGGGCTGGCTTCTGGTAGCCAGGCAGTGCACCGAAAACGTAACTTCTTCGGATGTGGGTTGTTGGGACATATTTTGGCTGACTGTCCTAAGCGTAAGGACCAGTCCGCCAGAGGTGTGTAGGGGTTGCTCGCAACTGACGTGACGCTTGATGGGGCTGACCTATAGGGCTTCCAATCTGTGTGTTGTTTGTGCATGTTGTGGTTGTGATGTTGCCGATGCGTAAACAAATCGGCCTGTGCCAGGCCGTATATATGCATGAATATTCCTCTCTCGTTGCAATGTAACCACTAAAAGAGTTTTTCTTTCGTGTTAACGAGCTTCATGGCACCGCAGTTAGAGGTGGCTTATGTCGAAGTAGCAAGCGTGAGCCTTTGTACCAGTGCTTGTTTTCTGTATGTTGCTCATTCTTGTAGCCCGAGCAACACAGTTTGGGGGGGGGGGGGGGAGATGTTAAGTTCAAAGATCACTGGGTTGTTGTTTTAAGGGGATTTTGGTGGGGTTGAACCGGGCAAGGAATGCGGGCCTTGACATGTTTATGAGTCCCGGACGCGACGGCAGTTAACGAATTACGAGGTAACCCCAATCTCAGGTACCGGGGTTGGAACTGTGGGGAGTCGGCGAGAACTACCGCCGAGTCGGAACGACACGGCGGGGGGCGCGGAGCGACCCAGCGAGGTGACAAGTGATGCTGACCGCCTGGGAAAGTGGGGACGATTCCTGGAATTTTGGGGGCCGCGCGGGAAAGAGAAAGGCAGGCTACGCTGAGCATCGGAGGGGGCAAGACGCCACCAGGACTCCGAGAGGTCTCGCGTAGCTGATAAGATCTAAACCCAGTCTGTGAATGTATGCAAATAAACTAGATATATATATATATTCGTTAACTTCAGCAGGATCTGTACCTGTCTGTCAACGTCTCCGTCGACCAAGGAGCAATCCCGGGCGCTTGCCTTCATCACATCTGCGGCAACCCCCACGAACGGAACATAACTAACGTGTTAACTAATCTGCGTTTAATTAACACCCATCTGAAGTAAGAGTTTCTCAACGAAAGAAACGAGCTCACGGCGAAAAATCAGAGCAGTTCAACTCCTTCAATGACATGGCTAACAAATGCGCTCCGATACCTATATCTTTGGCTGTGTTGACTTGTGCTTCGAAGCAATCTAGCGTTTGTTGATCCTTAAACTACTTCCAGACTTTGACAATGGAAAATAAAAGGGTTAAGTTACAGTCTTGAACGTGTAAAGTGAGTTACGGCGCCGGTGAGGACATCAGAGACAAGGCGTGGTGTATCCGCTTTGTGAGATTCACACACATACGTGCGTTTTACAAGACAAAAACGGAGTTTCACAAATCACACAGCTCAGGCAGTTTGCAAGCTAATAGACATACTTGACGAACATTCGGTGACTTCTATGAAGATCGAAATAACGTACCTTGTAGCTGGAAGTCTGATAATACCCAACGGAAGACGCGACAAACCTAAGAGGAGACGCCGGCCACCTGATGGGCCTTACGTTCAGCATGTTTCCCAGACAAAATAGCGTGTTATGCACTAAAGTTTATACCCAGGTGGGGGTTCTGCACCTGACAACCTGAATTAATTTTGTCCGAAAATTATTTATCACTAGCAAAAAAGGTGGTATTAACCATGCCCGAAAATTCGCGAACCATTGAAGTGGAGCTATTTATGAAATCAGAAAGACCTTGGCACACCGGCCTTGCTAGCCTCTGTGGAGAGGTCTGCCGAGGGAGCAGTCACTGTCCCTGAGGGCATCACTGCCCAACATTTGGCTGCAGAAGATTCACGAAGAGCTTCTTAGTTTACGACAACTTAGCTAAGAAGTTCGTAAGTTAAGAACATCGTAAGAAGTGGAGAAATCGGTATTCACGAACGCGTTCTTAAGTGAGAGGAGGAAAGCGGCGTTCTCGTACGGAAAAACTAGAACATACCGGTGCTGTTGCTATGGCGACGCGTCTTCGGCAGCACGAACAACCAATCGGAGAGCTCGGCATGGTTCGGAGCCGTTCGGAGCACGTGGATTTTTAATAACAAACACAGGCGGCCTTCCTGCCACCGCTTGTCTGGGGTCCGTGTCCGTGCAGTGATATGTCGACGCTAACATGATTTAAACGCGCCCGAATGCCGAGGCCGGGATGCGTAACCGCCTCCGTTGACTGCTACGAACTCGATCGCTAAGAAGTCAACACAACTGTCATCGTTGGTAAAAGACGGTCCGTGTCAGTCGTTTGCAAAGCGACGTAGATGGAAACAAATTGCCGCGGTGTTTATCGTGGCGTCGGAGATGCAGGAGCGAGCCGACGTTAAAAAAGATACGTTTGAACTACGAGAGTGTCAGCAAGAGCCACGTAATACCTGTTCACACTCGGAGCGGACGCGCGCGTTTCATCGAAGTGCTGGATTCGCGCTGTCGGACCGCGAATTGATAAGCGCTTCGGGACCGATGCTTTACGATTGCAACTCGATGCTGACGTGACACCGGCAAAGAAACGTTGGACCGGCATTGCGACCCACGAACTGTTATAGCGATCGACAGTGAGGTGGAGTCGTGTCAGAATGAAAATGGAATACTAATAACAAAGTGCACATACCGTGTGACGAAGGTAATCCATACGGCGTTTATTTGAGCTCCATATCACACAAAACAAAGAGAGAATCGATGAGAGTCCCTTTTCGACGACCGCGTTCGTCACCGCTGCCTCGGAAAACAAGGAGATGACAAGAGGAAGAGATTGACCTCTTATCTAAAATTAAGGTAAGCGATACGGGAAGGGTTCACAAGGGTCGTGCGGGCATATTCCATTCAGCACGCCAGCCGGTCGTGGGCAAACGGTCTTGGCTAAGGATCGTCAGAGCACCGCTGCTGCCGCTGCGCCGAGAGTGCCTGCTAGGCCTATCTGCCGAGCTCGCTTGGTCAGCTTTTCCCGGGTGTTTGTGGATCCAGCGTTCTTGTTCGTCGTGGTCTGTTTCAAGTAATTTTACTTTTCTATTGCTGCTTGAAGTCGGGACGCGTGAGAAGCGCACGTAGAAAAATAAACGTCCGTTGGTCGTCGCGACCGCGACGCTGTCGGAAATGCTGATTTGATCGTAAGAAGTGCGTAAGACAGCTTCGGAGCTGTCGTAGGATTTTGTCGTAACCTGCGCAAAAGTTACGAAAATTTCGTTTCGTGAATACGGATTTGTTCTTAAGTTTTGTCTTACGCCTGAAGCAGTTCAGTGACCAGCGAACTGGAAAGGTATTTGATTCGGAAGTCATTGCACTTAAAGGGAACGGATGTGTCGGCGCATGTCGGTAGCGTTGTCGACTAGGGAGTTGAACTCTCTGCAATATAATTTTCTGAAGTTCATGCCTTTTACTTACAACCTTAAATTACCGATGCATTTTATTTCTTTTTTTGAGACCTTTTATTATTGAAACTGCTTTAGTTGCAATTGTTTTTCTTTATTTTGTTTAGGTTTTTGTATTACAGAAGTTCCTTGTTAATGTCCATCTGAATTATTTTCTTCCTTCCATTTCTTTTTGTTTCACTTCTCACTTTATATTTTTTTTTTGTTCGGCCGATCACAATGTCATTTACATTTTGTTATTCCCTTTTTTCACTAAAACACCGGTTACTAGATAGCACTTGTCCTATCTCATATTTTTAATTGTCCTCCTCCTTTACGCTTTTTGTATGTTCAATTTTGAAGCACAAAGCCCGTCAAGCAATTGTTACCTTCGTGTGGCGCCTTTCATATTTACACGTATTCACGTTTGTTGAGTTGGCAGCCGAAAAGACACGTGAACATGAGGCTAAATATAAATACTTACCTTGTCACCAATAATACTATGCCCGCCGGGGCGTGTCTGTATCTACTCGCAAACGGAGGCAGCGTTTTATTTGATGACGTGTACAATTGGTATGGATTTCTGGGGTCATCTGGATCTATCCCAGAAATGGTACGGATAGAAGATCTCTACTTAAAAATGAAACATCAAGTGTTATCCAAATCGAAATTACTTTCAAAAATATAAAAATAAGTTCTTGATAATCAACTTACCGCACCTACTATTACTTCAGTTCTAATAAAAAAAACTCTAGGGTGTCTTGAGTTTTCATAACTCAAGTTCATCTAAAAAATATCCTAAAGCATCTTAGATAGAAATAAGTTTGCATCGTAACATGCAAATTCATTCAAATATTTATATACGCGTTGCCTCGCGGACCCCAGTCCCTATTTATCTAATTTTATTTTGTTCTGCTGAAATAAAATATTTTCCACAAAAGCAAATGCGCGTTAAAAAATTACAGGAGTACCCTTTGGCTTGGCGTGTAAGAGTGGAACGCGATTACTAAATATTAACCCTCGCTCGTTCCCAACCCGTGAAAGCCAGAGAATTTTAACAATTCTCACCGCCTCTCCAATCCTTGCAGGCGGCGTTTTATTGTCATCTTGACTAACGTCATCTTTGTTAACTATAATATTTTACATGCTCAAGTGAAATGTATCGTGCATTGTGCAAATATATTGCTATAAAGGAAAAAAAATTGTCTGCATGGCATAGTCGGTAGCGTGTCTGACTAGCAACCGAAGGTTCGTGCGTTCGATCCCACTTTACCTAACATTCTTCGAAAGTTCTCTTTAAGGCACATGAATTGCTTATCGACCGATCAAGGTTTTGCCATTCCGTCGATACTGACGCTGACGTTTCCGTGAAACGAGCTCCTTATTGCCATCGCATTAATAGCAAGGTGGTTGTTCGTTGGAGCGCTCCAGTCAGCATTCCTCTGTCAGCTGCCTAAAAGGCTATGGGAAAAAAAAAAACAAAAAAAACAGCAACGTGCTCTTGGGTTTCTCCATGTTCCCTCAGGCAGTATAGTCTGCATTCAAAAAAATTTGCACAAATGATATACAGCCTGAGCGGGAAAATAAGCACATTCGGTGCTCCGGTGTCGAGAAGACGCCAAGCGCTAGAGTAGGCGAACCTATAGTAACTATCAAACCGTTCTTTCATTTCTCGTTGTAATTGCTCTACTGCAGCTCTAGGTGTCACTCTTTGCCCTGCCGGGCAATCCCTCGTTTGTGACTATCTTTGTTTAGTAATGACCGTGAGTTGTGTAGCCTGGTTGCGTTTTAGAAAGAATAAATTGTCCATTGCATGCCACTATGACTTCAGGAACACGATGGTATAATAGAAACTTTATTAATAATGTTAACATACATTAATTTGGTAAAAACAAATATTACCCACACTATATACAATAAAGAAAGCGTTTTAAAATTCCACTTTTTTAAGCCTTAATAAAGAGGCCACATGCGATCACAAGAAGAGTACAAAAAGGTTGCATTCAGGCTGTATTATATTTTATTTTTGTATATATATATATATATATATATATATATATATATATATATATATATATATGGGTGGTTTCATTTCAAATCGTGCAGGCAAAAAGGGTCGAATATTTAATTTTGCTGAAAAAAATATATATTATGGCGCCGTCTCTAAAAATGCAGTAGCCACAAACCAAAAGTTCGTCGGATTTTTGGTTCTCGACTTACGAATTTGAAAAGAGGCCGCGGCGGAAAACAGTGTTTTTCACATCCGTCGTGGGTTGGATGTTTCGCTCGATCTCCCGCCGTGGATTTTCAGTCCACATTATATTAACTTTTTTCAAGCACTCTGTGAGCAGAGGTCAACGGCTCTAATACAATACAATAATTTTAGGCGTTTTGCTTTTTTTCTGTAAGAATGTCAAAAAAGCACCCTCGGTTAATTGTGGACAAACTTTGACAATTAAATACTGGCGATCTACTTGAGTTACGTCGATACTTTTTATGTCTATGGAAAGCCCAAAACACGCTCTTTATAGATATTATAAAACCATTTAGTTGTATAAAATTCCATTTGCGGCACGTTTACGTTAATGTTATGCGAAAACCAAAAAGTGCCAAATTTGAAATCGATTTTCTCGAAAAACCCATTTTTTATTTTTTTCATTTTTCGTTAAAATGTATATATAATAGTTGTCTACTCGAAAAGCAAGTCGAGAAAGTGTGTATTTTGTTTGTATGTTCTATATTTAAGCATCAATATCTTACAAAAACGTGTTTTTACGGCTCGAAACGGACTTGCGAATTGCGCGTCTTTACAAATTTGGAAATATTTTTTTCCTTTTTTCAACGTTCCCACATGAGAATGAAATACAGTATTTCCACCCTGTTATATTTATTGATCATTTAAAATTTATTATGGGCGGCAAGCTATATTGGAGGAGTTCAAAAGAGAAAGCAACACTTCTTAACAGACCAGCAGGCGTCGTAAATTTTTAATGTGTAGAAATCGGCAGACGTCGTATTGGTTCGGGGCCTTCATTGGCCTATATGAACGTCCCGACCTTTCGGAAGCAGCAGATGACCACGACCTTTCGCGCTCGTTGTGTTAGATAGGACGGCCCGTGACAGTAAAGCGAGCAGCGCACCCTGTGTCACGAGTAGTGAAGTGGTACGAATGTGTCGTTGACGCAGCGAACAGTGACGGCCACCCTGGAGGAGTCAGTCAGTCGAAAGCAAAGGAAGTGTTGCCTGGGAGGATGAGGACACCACGGCCTTACAATATCGACGGTCAACAACAGTTCTGCCGGCCAAACCAACGCTGCGAGCGCGCTAAAACCGGCGGCGCGGGACAAAAATCCCGCAGACGCACACACGAAGATGGGCCGGTTCCGTTAGGGATGTGGGGAAATTTTGAAACCAGCCGTCTGTGCACTCGTGAAACGATACCGCCTATTTGCCCAAACTTCGAGCGCCCTATCCTTGAAGCGGCCGTGCTCTATCTCTCTCCGCGGAGATCCGATAGCACCGAAAGGTTATCTCTTTTGGAAACGGCAAAGCCCGCCATTAAAAACGAGCGTGTTGGTAACTATATTTGTGTTTATTCTGCCCGGAGACTAGTTGGGTCGAAATCAGCCTCCTTTTCAACTATAACTGTTTGTGAAGAGTGGTCTTCTCCCGAGATGAAAAGTAAGCGCCGGCTGATGTGTTGTTTTGAAAAAGGCAAGGGGAAAGAGAAAGTTTGAGTAACTGCAGTAACTACCTCGAAAGCTTCCCTTCCGATATGAAGCTCGAGGCATGTTACGTCTCGGTTACCTTCTCGCGCATCGCTGCTCGAATTCATTCTTCACTTTGTTCCGCACGGCCACTGTTCCGCACAGCCGTCGTGGCTGTGCGGAACAGAGTGAAGAATAGATTCGAGCATCATCTGGTCGCCGTCATCCTGCCAGGCTTCAGTGTCGTGGGACTGGACTCAGCGTCGGTCAGTTAAGCATTTTTTTATTATTATTTCGTGTGTGTTTCTTTGTTCCGCTGAACTTTGTTTCTCGGTTGCGGTTCTGCTGAACGTTTTTTTTTAAATGTTTTCTTACTAACTGTTTGTTAGCATTGTTTAGTTGTTGGGTTTATTTCGTCATGGCGTAGCGGCCTGACGGTGCTGTAGAGAGCGTGCTCGCACGCATTTGGTTGCGTCTCGTTTAGGGAATGCCCGGACGAGTTGGTTTTTGTTCTTGCCGTGTGCGGCTGAGGTTTTCCGTCTTTATTAAATTTTTTATTTTTATTTTACCTTTACGCGTCGTCGACTTTTTTGTCTGACTCTCTACCAGGCGTGGACCTATCGCCTTGGCACCACTCGAACCTAAATCTTTTATTTTTTTAACGCAATTTTCGTTAAGATCGGAGTTGGGTAATAGTATTCTTAATTATTTATTTTTATTCCCTACCCCTCTTCGTGACAATCTCTCCTTGTGTTTCGGACCGTTTCTGTGTCTTCACATTTGTGTATTACGGAAGTGAAAGGCAATTCCCTGGTGATCTGTGCGATGTGCGGTGAACAAACCCTAGCGTTTAGCTTGGGAAAGAATTGTATATAATATATCGATGATGTGGTGACTTTCTATGTCTTAGTAATACGACAGCTAATAGCTAGTCCTGCTAGTTTACAGTGAAAGTTTTATAAATCGAAACACTACAACGTCTGTGCCTCTTCGATATTGAAGGTCTACTCGGAGTACTGATTTGATTAGATATGTTTCTCGTGGTTTCCCGCTCTTATAAAAACATAAATAACTATTCAATACCACAAAATGCGTTTATAATTGATTACAAAACGAAGACAAAAATTCAAGAAAACGTTTTCACAATTCATAGAAACGCACGGGTCGCTATGCCTGACTTCGGTCTTGCAAAACGAAGACGTCTTTTTCTGATATTGAGGCTTAAATATAGAACATAAAAACAAAATACACACTATCTCGACTTGCTTTTCGAGTAGACAACTATCATATCTACATTTTAACGAAAAATAAAAAAAAAAATGGGCTTTTTGAGAAAATTGATTTCAAAATTAGCACTTTTTGGTTTTCGCATAACATTAACGTAAACGTACCGCAAAGGGAATTTTTCACAGCTGAATGATTTTATAATATATATAAAGAGCGTGTTTTGGGCTCTCCATAGACATAAAAAGTATCGACGTAACTCAAGTAGATCGCCAGTATTTATTTGTCAAAGTTTGTCAACAATTAACCGAGGGGGCGTTTTTGACATTTTTCTAGAAAAAAAGCAAAACGTCTAAAATTGTTTTATGTTATTAGAGCCATTTACCTGTGCTCACAGAGGGCTTGAAAAAAGTTATTATAATGTGGGCTGAATATCCACGGCGGGAGATCGAGCGAAACATCCAACCCACGACGGATGTGAAAAACACTGTTTTCCGCGGGGGCCTCTTTTAAAATTCGTAAGTCGAGAACCAAAAATCCGACGAACTTGCGGTTTGTGGCTACTGCGTTTTTAGAGACGACGCCATAACATATATTTTTTTCAGTGAAATTAAAAATTCGCCCTTTTTTGCCTGCACGATTTGAATGAAAACACACATATATATATATATATATATATATATATATATATATATATATATATATATATATAATATATCTAAGCACAAAGCCCATATTGGAAACAACAAACGGTGGAAGTTTATTCGACAGTTTCGCCGAGGGACTCGGCTTTGTCAAGATAATAGAGCTTGAAATAAACATTTTTGTATAAATATTGTGACGAAGAACGAGATGCGGAAAAACGACCCCGACTGTAAAAAAAAAAGGGAAACGACGCAGGCGGTGCGCGCTCTGAAGGACTAACCCACATATCTGTATTTCTTATTTCCTTCACTGTATAGTAAATCATTTTCATTGTCACTGTAACATTTTGGTGGAGGTGGACACCATCCCCCTACCTCTCCGCTGCCCACGCTGTACCTCCGGAGCCGCCAGCTTCCTCCCCCGGAAGCCGAGATCTCGATAGACACAACACCTACTGAGAGTCACCCACCCGATCGAGCACCTCCCCGACCACCGGACATCTCTACCGACACCTTGTTGACCGCGAACGGTAACCCCCCCCCCCCCCCCCCCAAGACCCTTCCCCCCACGCTCACATGTCTCGTGGCAGCACATCTAGGGACGCCAGTCAAACCACTCAAGCCCCTCCCTTGGTCCTCTCCAAACCGCGTGACCCAGGAAACTTCACTGGATCCGGTGAACAGGATGTCGAAGAACGGCTTCTACTGTACGAGCGAATCAGCCAGCATAACAGATGGGATCCAACTATTATCCTTGCCTTTTACCTCAAAGACACTGCCCGAACATGGTTTCTCACACATGAGGAAACAATCACATCATGGGGCATGTGCAAAGAAAAACTCTAGCATCTCTTTGGCGAGCCTACTCGTCGCAAGCTGTCCGCTAAACGCATGCTCCCTTGTCGTGTGCAGTCACCCACGGAATCGTACATGACATACATACAGGATATCCTCTCCTTTTAGCCAAAAAGCGGACCCCAACATGCCTGACTCGGAAAAACTACCCTACGTGTTGAAAGGTATCGCGGACGACGCATTCCAGCTCCTCGTCTTCAAAGACTACACAACAATGGAGGAAGTGGTAAAAGAGTGCCGACGCTTTGAAGAAGCATAAAAACTACGGATCACCGCAAATTGTGTGCGCCTCCCCAACACGACACCAACATTCACATGTGAAAACACCAGCCTTCAAGCGGACCACATAGCAAAACTCATCCGCCGAGAACTTGAAGCTATGTTCCCTGTTAACACTTTCACCCAGCCTACTGAACAGCAAGAACCCGTCCTCCCGGTCTCTGCGGTCCAAGCAGTCATAAGACAAGAAATCAACCGGCTTCATGTTCCAACATACCCACCTGGACGTCGGACTTCTTTCACACGGTTGGATTATGCCTCCCCTCCCCCCAACACGTCATCAAACCGACGTGACCCCGCAGCATGGAGGAGACCTGACAACCGACCTATATGTTTCCAATGGAACGCCGTTGGACACATTGCACGATACTGCCGCAACCAGTGGAACAACCGCCCACGCACGTTCACATCGAACAATTATCGGTCCTCGTTTGGTCACCAGTTCTTTGCACCTCCCTGCCCCAATCCTCGAGATGACGGACTCTTCACCACTCCTCCTAAATACAACCGCTCGCCATCCCCACGTCGCCGCCAATCATTGTCCCCCGCCTCCCGCTGCCGCATCTCCCCGGCCCATGTCCCCCGTCAATCGGAAAACTAAGCGATGCAGCTTCGAGGGGTGAAGCTGCTCTAGGATCATTGGTAACACATCCTCTTCGACAATGACCCCCATAATCAGATTTTGGTTACAATCGACAATCTTGGAACAACAGCCCTCGTCGATACTGGCTCTGCTATTTCCGGTATGAGGGAGGATTTGAGACGTCAGCTACGCAAGTTCTTAACGCCAGTGGATTCCACGTCACTTCGTGGTGCGGACGGTTCTATAATTCCTTCTCTTGGCATCTGCAGTGAACGTATTGCTCTGAAAGATAAGACCACGTCCGTCCTTTTTACCGCCATTCCGAATTGCCCTCATGCATTGATCCTTGGATGGGACTTCCTATCCGCCCACACCGCCCTTATAGATTGTGCAATGAGAAAAATTGAACTTAATGTTTCCGTTTTGAACAAACTCCAGGACCCCGTCATTTGTAAACTATGTTCTATGGAAGCTGGCCGCATCCCACCATTAAAAGCAGTCCCCATCAAGGTGTCACCTGAAAGCCCTACCAAGGCCGCTGCTTCTCATGGTGATGTGCCAGGCTTTGTCAGTATTGAGGAAGCTATGCCCTGCCGTTCCTACTTTGACGATGGCTACAGGACGTGTTGGCTGTTGTTTACACCCCGTTGTGCCGGCGCTTGCGCTCGACCATCCGAGCATAAAAACTTCAACGCTGTATGGCTAGGCCTCGAAAAGCTCGTAGCCGGACCGAAAAAGGCGGCTACTGCGGGCAGAGAAGGCTCGAAGTACGGTACGGAAGCAGAATAAAAAGTGATGGGAAAAATGCCGTAAAAATTCTCAGAATCATGCTTAGGAGGCGGTACAAAAAAGACAACGACGCCATAGTGATAGCGTATTATTCGAGCGTCAAGCTGCTGTAGCTTTGGCACGCTACGCGATAGCGTAAATGCACTCAGATTTTTTTTTTTTTTTTTTTTTACCAGGACGTTTAAATTAATAGCATTCTCCGCTCGTCTGCGATCAAGTACAGCTGGGTTATTCAAAAGGTTCCACTGTCACCCGAGGTCACGGTCTGGACTCTGGAGGGTAGACGTCGTTAGTGCTTTCCTCTTTGACAACGCGGTGACTGGCAATCTCTGCATGCTCCAGAGAAAGAAGCTTCCCTGGGGCAGTTTGTTGGTGAATGCGGTTATCCCTCCCGTTTGAAAAAAATACTGCACGAGGGACTTTCTGTTTTCATGACCGGCGGTATAATAAACAAAGTGCCTATAAAAAAAAAACAAGCTCGGATCCATCCCGCGTTAATTATTATCCGCCTTGTTGTCGAGGCTAGCGTAGCTTCCCCAGTGCTGCAGCTTAACACTGCTGCGCGAGAACACGTGACTTGGTCTTCCGTCTCGTTCGCACGCGCTCTCGTGCTGAAGAGACACCAAACGAAACGACGCGCTCACGCTGAACTTCATGGAGCGAATATGCGGCGAATAGCCGACGAACTTCGCCCAGAGCCGTATATTTAGAGAGTTTGGTTATCCATTGGGAAGTAAAGGAGACAAATCAGGAGGCGCCATGGGCCGAAAGCGGGCTGGGCGTGTTCCAGCGCGTCTTCACAAATTCGAATGTGGCCAACCAGAACACGGAAATAATAACCTGGTGGTGGTCGCGGGAAAGAAAATTAACAAGTGCGTGGGAGTAACTCTTGGTGACTGAAAATGTGGTGCGCGTGATGTTTCAATGACGGTCATCAAAAATCATCGTGGAAGAGTGCGACTAGCGGAACGATCGACATAATCCGTACTCTAGGCGCCGAGGGCCGGGACTCTGCCGTTCCAGCGGTCCCATCCTGTCTGAGCTAGAGTGCCTTCATACACACGCGCGCTTTTGCTTGAGTGGTGACATATCAGCCATTTTTCCGCCCAATTGTTTTTTTACGCATTTTGAAGTGCGCGCCATCCGGTGTCACTTAGCTCGAGCGCGTTGTTTTGGCTAATGCATAGACGCCATTTTTCCGCCCAAGTCACTCACCGAGTGCGCGAGAGCGTCACACGCTGGCACATTCAGGGGAAAAATGGATGTCTTCACCCTGAGACAGACAGACATGTAGGCACCCTAGTCTGAGCAAAACAGAGTTCTAGCGGCACATTTTTTTCTTTAATCTTTCTCAATGATCATGATAGAAAAATCACGTGCACACTATTTTCAACCATGAAGGGTTACTACAGTTTACTCTTCCACGCTTATTAGAACGATTAAACGGCTGTACAACACTAGAGCGCACGACACTAGAGCGCACGACACAAGAGCGCCGACAGTAGAGCGCCGCGACGTTAGAGCGCGCGACACTAGAGCGCCGCGACGTTAGAGCGCACGACACTAGAGCGCCGCGACGTTAGAGCGCGCGACTCGAGAGCCCGGCGACGTTAGCGCGCGCGACTCAAGAGCGCTGCGACGTTAGCGCGCGCGACTCTATTTCGCAGCGACATTAGGGAGTTTTATACTTCGTTTCACTTTATGTGCGAGCGAAGCCAAAGCTAGAAGCGCGAGACCAGCGCTTTTAGATGCGGAGCATCTCTTGCTCGGGTCAATGTCCCGCGGCGTCGGCGTTGTAGTCGGCACTCGAACTACGCACGCGCAACTCTCCTCCTTCCCTCTCTCCAACAGCTGCGCGTTACTCTCTCCGCTCTCTCTCTCTACCAGCTGCGTGCACTGCGCGTGCGTTCGCTTCTCCTCACACCGCGCGCGCACGCGCAACTCTCCTCCTCTAGTCTCCTCTCCTTCAAGTGTGAAAAAAATAAACGGCGAGCGGCGAGCGTTCCAAGTTTCTCTGCCGCGAGCCGCGACGAAGGCTCGCGTAGGGGGTAACGCTAGGGCAGAGCCGTATATTAGGAGAGTTTGGACAATAGGCGGAGCAAAGGCCGCCGCCAGCGCCGAATATTCCCCCCACGCTTAGAGCGTAAACTAAATTTGTGACACAGCGTCGACCAATCAGGAGACCTCTACTCCATCTCACAAATGTCGACAGTGAAGACAAGGCACTGGCGCGTGAGCCTAGCTCAGCGAAACGCTATTGTTTGCGAGACCTCGTGCATAGGAGGCACTTTCCAAAGCCACGCGCTCGTGCCCATGCCTTTGTCTGCACTGCTAGAACAGCGTCCTGAGACTGGCTGAAAGAAAGCAGTGCAAAGGGTGGGGTGCGCGAGCGTCTTGAGACGCGGAGTTCCGCTCGGCACGGCTCAAATTATACTTCGTTTCACTTTACCTGCGAGCGAAGCCAAAGCTAGAAGCGCGAGACCAGCGCTTTTTGCATTTCTCCCCAGCTCGCGCGCTCGAGCAAAGCCTGAACGCACGGAGCTTCCGTGCTCGCGCTTCCAGTTTTACTTTCGCTCGCACATAAGGTGAAACGAAGTATAGTCGTGGCACACATTTAGAGCACGCGACCACCGCTAGGGGCTGTTTCGCGGTCTGTGGTTGGCCCGAGATGCTCGCCTATTCAAACCAATGTATGGCCAAACTCTCTCAATAAACGGCTCTGCGCTAGGGCAGTCGGTGGCGCCATCTCTCGACGTCAGCACGCAACTGACTCTTTCCTCGGAACCAACACGATGCTCCGCATCACCCCATGGTTCCCCTCGGGAAGATGGTGTTTTTTTTTTGCGTTTCTCCCCAGCTCGCGCGCTCGAGCAAAGCCTGAAGGCACGGAGCTTTCGTGCTCGCGCTTCCAGCTTTGCCTTCGCTCGTACATAAGGTGAAACGAAGTATAGTAGACCGTGTTTCCACCTCCGCGACGAAGAAACCGGCAGTGCGCCTGCATGCCGATGGCTTTCGCTGTAGAGTTCCGGGTAGCGGAGGGGCTTAGCGGAGGGGAGCGCCCACCACGAGAGCGCACAGCCAGTCCAGCGCGAGTGGCCCGACCGGACCGACCACTTGTTGGGGCGTCGCGTGTTTTACGTAAAATTGGCAGGGATTTATGCCGCGGAATTCAGCAATGACACTGCAAAAAGAGTCGACGAAATTTCTGCGTGTGACAAACCAAGAAGTGTTACAAAAAGCTGAGAGCAGAAAAAAAAAGCATATCTGTAGCGTGCATTTTCGGAGAAAAAAAACAATGCAGCTGACCTAGCTTCATTAGTTCTTCGAGTTTGTATATCACAGATTTGCAGGGGAGGTTTTCCTGTATCCGTCAAAAGACTGGAAAGATCTGCATCTGATAAAATTGCACTGAGCTTTCCTTCGATGAGTTTTTTACGGATACTTTTTTAGCGGTGAGCTTTCTTCATTACGGACATGGACGTCAGAATACTATATAGACTTGTGCGAGGGACGTCTAAATAGCCACCAAATAGATCGGAGCCCAAATGCCTGTCAAGAATAGACCAAATATAGCAAAAAGTAAACTATTTACAGTATATCCGAGAGGCGCACCGCAGCACTGTGAAGAAATCTTAGACTCGCTGCTCCCCTCAACTGCAGACATTGCCGGTACTTATACGCCCCAGCCCACTCCCCTGCCCCCTTTTCTCTCCGATCTCAGTAAACAATTGGTTAGATATTTTTGAGTCATACCCGTTTTATTTTTATTTTTATTAAAGGCATATTTAGTCAATCAAAAATCACCAATGCTTCAATCCGATGAGTCGCACAATTTTGTTTTGTCTGTGGAGCCGCGGGTGCATCACACATTTTGCGGTGTCCGCTTAACTGGGGTGCGCTCTCGTGTCGCGCGCTCAACTGGTTGTGCGCTCTCGTGTCGCGCGCTCAACTGGTCATGCACTCTCGTGACGTGCGCCCTAGTGTCAAGCGCGCTACTGTCGCAGCGCCCTCGTGTGGCGCGCTCTAACGTCAGCGCTCTAGTGTCGCGCGCTCTAAAGGCACTCTCCCGATTAAACTGTTTCTCGCTACCACCGCTGGGGGATTCCTTTCGCCTTCGGGTTGGCCAAGTGAGCATGTCAAGCGCTCTTTCTGAGTCTGGTGCACGCCCTGGCTCTGCCCGCTCCTCCCATTTACCGAACTCTCTCTATACACGGCTCTGACTTCAACCGGCAGCGTTCGCTCTTGACGCGGCGCGAAAAAAACTGGCTGTTCGCCGCATATCTAGAGAAGCTAGACATTGTTCTCGCGGAGAACGCCGCTACCGGAAACGGCCTACGCGCGGCGAAGGGAACGGGCCAATTTGGAAGTAATGTGCGGTTCGGCTTTTCCCCGGATCCAATGCACGACGTTGCAGACCAAGCATGCTCCTCCCCCTCCCCCGTTGCATCTGGGCGATCGCTTTCCCAACAAACACTTGAAGGCGTATTAATACGTGGTAAAAACCCTTCGAGACGGGGAAAAGGAAGGACGAAGAAACACAAGTATCAAACACAGCTGAAGTTACTTTACAACACCTGGTGTTTATTTAGCCTACAAGAACCCATACAGATATGAAAGAAGGGAAGAAATTAAAAAAAAAAATATTTTTTTAGAGAAACAAAAAACGACAGTGACCACCGATAAGAAAACCCAGAGAATGAATCATTTTCTCGAGAACCCTCTCCTTTATAAAAGCGCAGAAAAAAAGAAAACCGAAATAAGACGGTAAGAAATAGGGGTGCCTCTCGTTTAACAGAAGAAGGCCCGAGCTTGACAGGCAGACTCGAAGAGAGGGGTCAAACTGACTTTGAACAGGCTAAGTACAACGCACGGTAGGACGTGGAATTCGATACGCGCCTTTTACGAATATGGCGTTTTAAACGGTTGGTTTCAGTGGATGTCTACTTTTCAAATTGGCAAGACTGACAGTCGCGCTGTTGGCGTCGTCGGCGTTCACAGCTTGTTCGTCTCATAAAGTTCAGTGTTGAACGAATACGCGGTGGCGCGTCGTTGTAACTTTTCGCCGCGTGAATTTCGCCATGGAAGTTCGCTTCATGTAGTCCAGCTTATACTGCGCTGTGGAAGCCGCGACAGTCTTAACAATGCAGTACAAAATAGTTGATGCCGAGACAGGCAAATTGGTCCTGAAAGTTCGTCTTCACTTCGATTATTCAAGTCGGCGTTTGCGAGCAAAGCGAGGCTGAACAGGCTTCAAACTTGAAGTGCATTTGTGTACATAAAGAGCGGTGTGTAAAGTTATTTCTGGAGAAGATGGTGTTAAGACACAATTAAAGAAAACGACACGCGAGGCTTCCGTTCGCCTACTAAAATGCGTTGGAACGCTAGGTAATCCTGCCCTTTCAACCGATCACGTGGTGTAAATGTCCCTGAAACCCACCGGAAGCAATAGCCGCATCCACTAGCAAACCACCCTAAAGCTTGAATATCCGCACATGCACAAAGAGATGCGCATCTTCTACCAAGATGACCCACACCCGCATTATGCTAAAGCAGTGAGAGAATAACTACACAGGACCTTTCCCGGCAGTAGGATGAGTCGATAGTCCTCGATGATATCTTGACTTCTACGATCTCCTGACTTGGCAGTTTTCGACTTTTTGGGGTATATTGAAGTCTCAAGTTTAGAAACGTCATATGAATCCTGTTGCGCCTTTTAACATTCCTTCTTTGGTTCTTTGACTGTATGGGTGACGGTGACGTGGTTCAAACGACTGAGCAACCGGCTTCAGAGAAAACCCTTCAGCAGCTTGACTTGCTCATTTTTGTTCGACCTTTGTGTCCTCCTACTTATTTCAAGCTAAAATACTATGCAGCCGTTTGTAAATTTTTGATATTCTCCCCACCCTCACAGTGTGAGGCGTTCCAGACCACTTTGGCGTGGCCAATCTCCTGCTGTCCTCGCTACTGGTCGTCCTCAGCAAGGCCCCTTTCTTCTTGTGGTCCCTCGTGAACCCCATTTGCCTCTTGCGTTGTCCACGTTTCCTCACCGTCCGGTCCTTAGCTTTCTGTCTTTCTCTCTTTATCCTTGGTCATAGCTGCGTGTTCTTTGACGAAGATGCGATCCCGTCCCCACGGCAGCCACCTTCGGGCAAGATCTTGGGTGTCATGGCGGCTGCCCTCCAATTGCCTCTTCCCCTTCCACTGGAGCAGTGCCTGCTTGTCTTCGGCCGGGCATAGGATCTCCTGGAACAGGCTCTCCTGCGTCCCCATGGTGTGTTCCGGGTGCAACTTATTATTACTGCACATGGGAGGCAAAGCCTGGCCCACCGAGTTTAAAAAGTGGTCGGTGGCCAAACCCCTCCGGCGCGAGCTCCTACGGTTACGTAACGCGACTGTGAAAGAAAAACAGAAAGCAAGGAAACCACGAGGCAGGGCAACGTCTTCGAGTCCCTTCAATAAGATTTCGTCAGTGACCAGAGCCAAAATCAACAATAAGATACAAATAGTGCACGCAAGGAGGACGTGGCTACGCTAAAGACAAAAACACTGTTTACAAGCAAGTGCGCGTTGAGCCCTCAGCAGGTGCGGACACTCTGCGTCCGCAGAAACTATATTCTCGTGAGGTGAAGCGTCTGAGCATGCGCTGCGCCAACTTCAGTGCAACAGCAGCGGCGAGGCGGCACAGCCGCGCGTTCATCTTCTACAATATGGACACGGCATCACGTGTCTGGAAGGCTCAGACTGGAGTGTGTGTCCCCTGCATACTTTATGAAACGCCATTCTGCGTGTGACGATTTGATTGATAGATCGAAATGCCGCTGCAAATATTTTCCGAACAGACACGAAACTTCATGAGAAGCACGTTTTATCAAATAACAAACTGTCGTTATAGATTGAGCATATCGCGCTCAGTTGTTAATCCACATTTGTGGTTGAGCGATCATATTGCACTCGGACGACGTGAGATTTCATCCTATGCAACCTCTCCAAAGCGAGCCTTGTCCCCAAGTGCTGCACGCAAGCCGTTGTACGTGAACACCGTCGGTCACCGAACCTCGCACATCATCAACCAGCTGCATGGTGGCGGCTGTACTTGACGATGGCCGGATGCTCGCTTTTCGTTCATGACCGAACATACGGTACGCTGCACCCAGCATGTGACACTCCGGCCCGGCTTCTTTATAGCTTGTTGCAACCCACATCCGTTCTGCTTAAAGAGGAGTGGGACGATTTAAAATTTAAAATTAAAAAAAAAAATCAAGCCTTTATTTTTGTATAGTGTTTATATTCGCGCAAGTGGGAGAAAACGTGCCACCTTTCTCAGAAATACTACAATTACTTTGCGTGAACAAAGAAAGAAAAAAAAACTACTTTTTTTTTTCTGCAACTGCTTGTGGCGGTCATCCAATTCGCAGGGTCGCGGCATTGAGAGTCCACATGTTTTTTTACTGTTTTTTTTTTTTTGTGGCGCAAACTATCGGAAGTTATTAAAAGGATTTCCTCTCCGCCGCTAAGCTCTCCACCCTTCTCGTGACGACCCGCCTTTTTTCTCGATCACTCGCCGCGACTTTCAACGATTCTAAGCGGGTGCGTTGTCGTATTATAGCCAAATCCAACCTTCAAAAGTTGACACTTGCGGTAGAATTAATGGGTTCCCCGATCTTAGATATGTTTCTGTTTCTTATAATATAGGGGACGAAGACGAAGTCCTGCAATTCATTGGCCAAAGTCCAAAAATTGTTGTACCACATCTTTAAAAAAAAATAGGCATTTTAAAGAAGAAAAAAAAAGAGCAACAAGAACCCAGCGTACGTGCCGTTTGCACCTTTCCAGTTTAGAGGCACGCCAAAACATGTTTTTACAAATACTGATGACAGCCCCCCAACGGTGCCTTAGGGGAGATCACACTACTCGTAAATATCCTTTCAATAACTGGCCAAAAAGAGTGGCTATACTGCTTTGATGTGAAGCTGGGTTGTCTTGTCTGCGTTGACTGTTGGTGGACAAACTTCTACACGACGTCGCGGACCTCGTCCACAGCCATGACTTAAATTAATTTTATTCTCAGAATACACAATGGGGATATGGGGAAGGGAGAACATCTGCGATACTTCAGCTTGGCACGACCTCAGCCCGTTAGGTTTTGCAACCTTGCGAAATAAAATGTAATGCAAATAATTCAGCAGAAAAGAATAAGCCATGAACCAGAACGATACACTTAGTTTATGTAAGCATAAGTGGCACAAGCACCGCCAAATTACTGAATACAGTTAGGTCACTGTATATGTTTTAATTATATCGTAGAGTAAAGTATGATAGTATATATTTATTGTTGACTCGGACCACACCATTAAAAAATAATCTTATTTTCATGTCGTCTGCGAAACGGCTCTGTTTTCTGAAATGCATCAGCCAATCGACACACGAGTCACTTGAGTTTAAATCTATAAAAACTTCGTTGAAACAGCTTCAGCTCAGAGTTGATTTTCTTTTTTCTTCCCTCGTAGTCTTCCAGCAGACTTCTTTTCCATCAGCATCCTGTACATGGTGCCACTGTTACCATCGTCTCTGCGACCAGCTCCGGACAAAATAGAAGGTCTCTGTGCGGTCCCCCAAAAATGTTTTCTAATTGAAAAATAATTGTGTCCTTTGAACTCGAGTGCAGTTCACGACTTGTCAATCAAAAATGGATTGAAGATTATATTAGTAGACAGGCGAGCTGTTTTATGTAACACATTAAAAAAGAACGAGGAAACTGGTCGAAAAGGAGCACAAACACAAAGCGTCCTTAACTAGGAGTTTCCTTTTAGTTTTAAAGTACGCAAAGGGCACGGTATCGTGTCATAAAACGGACAAGATGCTCGTGTAAGACGCAACGGATATACTGGCCCATGCAAGGTCAAAACAAATACCTTACTACAAAATACACTAATCACTCCGAGAAACTCCAATGGCCTTTGCAATGCCAATTTTTGCGTAGTTCCAAAAGTTGGACTCCTGCAGTGTCAAGGCTTTCCCCTTTAAATTGGTAGGGGTGAATGCCGCCGTTTATTGTCGTGAACAGCGTTCGAGACAGCGAAGACAGTCGTCTCTGCTTTCTTGGCGAATCCGGCATCTCGGTTCGTTTGCGGCAGCCCTCTCGCTCGGCGCAACAACGAAAGCGTGATAGCGTATGAACTGCGCCGTGCGTATGCGCGCTCTTGGACGCGGTGTGTCCACGCTGATAGGGAACGATTTGAAGCTATGTACGTGCCGTTTAAATTAAGTAAGCAGAATAGAATATATTATCTTATTAAAGTAATTTATAAACTCTTAACTCGGTCTGTCCTTTTCTCTCTCTTTCTACAAGTCTTTAGAGGTGAGAATATTGTTGTGTTTCTATTTCGTTCGCGTCCTGATTAGCTTACCATAGGGCGGAAAGCGGCGGCCGGATAGACAGAGAAAGTCGCATGGAGCTTCGCAGATTCAGCCCTTTCTCGAGCAGAAAAGAGAATATTCTTGACGGAGAAACGGTTTTCAAGACAACCGGAAGAGCCGAGGACCCCGGGCAAGTAAGCAGTTCGTTTCCATAATTATCGAGTGTCCATTTATTGGTGAAAATCGATCTTCGACCACGCCGGGCCAGCCAGGTCTAAGAATGGGCCTAGCATATGTAAGGCATGGCTTCGGCGGAGAGGGACACAGCTACAGCTCCGTCCGCTCCCCCCGCACCGGGAAAGGGAGAACAGGCTCAAACGGCCTCTACGCAAGACACTGCGATATATAACTAGGACGATAAAAGAACTTATACCAATAACCTGGAAAGCGTACCGAAAGAAGCTCCATTGGCGACTGAAGCACAGAAATCCACCCAAGTACACCGAGGGAAAAAACCCGAAGAATTAAAGCGACTAGAAAATGTAACCCCCGCACCAAAAATACAAAGAAAAAAAGAAGCTTGCATTAGCGAGGAAATTCAGAATATCCAGCGAAGGAAGCACTTGCACGAACTTCTCAGAGGTGTCCTAATATGAAACGGAGAATACGATGCAAATAAATACAACGGCACTGGAGAAATGACGACTCTGTAAAGGGTGGAAGCCTTGCAGGAAGCGTGTCACTGACGACGAAATAAGCGAGCTGCGAGAGGAGCGGGAGACGCTAGGAAGATTTTCTTTCTTGTTCCTCCAGTTTCTTTTCCTTTTTTTAGTAATAGCGTTAACAAGCTCGCTGGCGTGCAACTCTCATTTCAAGTCAAAGAACTTTCTCAATTGGGCTGATATTGTAAGACTTTTAGTGTCACTCCAATTGCTACCAGTCCAGGAAACCTATGCCAATTGGAAGTGCCATTTGGTGAGTCAAGTACAAAATTTAGAATAATTAATTTCATACAGATAACCGATTAGTAAGTTGAGTGGCCAGTGAGACGAGCTTATTACGATTGGAGGAACGAATCGGTAAATTACGCGGTGATTAAAATATGTCAACCATCATTGTTCTCCGATTAGGAAAACAATAGTTGATTTTCGATTCGCTTCAAATGGACCAATTATCAAACGTTATACCAATTGATTCTAGTTTACATAGCCGATTATACAACTGCCCCACTTTTAATAACCAATTGGTTGTATAAGTGCCAATTGGAGTTAATTGATTCCTACGTTTGATGGCCATTTATAAACTTTAAAAACATTTGAAACGACCAATAGCTCTTACCCGATTCAAAATATATAAGTGTTTTAGATTGGTTTCTCTTACAAATTTCGATTGTAGACAATAGTTTTAACGGCGTGGTCATTCTTCATCACGCGCTTTGTTCAATTTTTCATCTGTCCATTTCCGCGTGAAGAAATTATTTCTTGTAAGACTGCGCTGCGACGGCTACATTTTTGTGATTGTCTCCTATCTCGTATGTTTCATCGATCGTAGAAGAATGGCTTTGCTTCTACAAAACGAGGTCGAGTAGCAAACGAGGCCACAGTTCTGCAGTTTGCGAACAACAAAAAAGTGGAGACACACATCTTTTGTTTTTGTTTTTACGCTGTTTCATGCGGCATAGATACACGTCACTGGCTCAAGGACGGATGCTCTGAAGAGCAACTAAGTTAAAAAAGGTGTCAGGCCTGTTCCCATTTTTAGCATCAGGTAAACACCACAAATAATCAGTTATAATAACTAAAACCAATATGGAGTTGTTGTTGTATTCAAGCGTTGTATTTCCGATGAGAAATAAATACTGTCTTCTACAACAGGCACGTTTTCGATGTGAGCACGAGCTATCCGAACGCATGGGACGCTTTTGTCATGCGTTGAGGTTTCAATTCTTGTCTATTTTGTTTTATCTATGTTCTGCACAACATTTTGCGGCTCACAAGAGCTTAGCATCGTCCTTCGATGAAATGATGTTTCAAGTTGAACGTCATTTCATCGAGTAGTACATATTTTATCAAACACCGTTTCATCGAGTGCCGTTTCATCGAACGCAACCTCACCGAATCACTTGAGATAGTTTCGTGGAATTTTTTTCTCCTAAGAAGTTACTGCTAATATAAGAACTACGGTCGTACATTTTTTTGCTCTTAGAATTGATTACCAATACTGTAGGGAATGAACGCACCGATAAGCGCGTCCAGTTTCAAGAATAGAAAAGGGCAAAAGACGCGCGCGAGCAATACGCTCACGCGCTCACGGGGATCAGTACCTTACGAGGCACCACCGAATTAAAACGTTGTTTGGAAGGCCCGTCTCCTGCCTGTTTCTTTCACCACATTTGGTGGCCCGGACGTGATCGCCAACTAGCACGGGTGAAATGCAGCAAAGAGAGCCTTCGGACCCGCCGCCAGCCACTGTTGCAGCAGCCGCAGTCCGTCTTCGGTACTGGGACCGCAATCCGCGAGTTTGGTTCCTGCAAGCGGAATCACAATTCCACCGCGCAGGGGTCACCTCACAAGGTCGGAAGTACCACCACGTCGTCTCGGCCCTTTCACCAGCTGCCACAGACAAAGTCTACTGCGTTCTGCAAAATCCATCTCCAGCAACACCGTATGACTAACTGAAGAATGCTCTGCTCCAGCGCACCGAGGTTTCAAAACGCTCTTGCGTGCAGCAGCTTCTCTCGGCGCAAGAGCTCAGTGACCTGCGGCCAAGCCAGTTGCTGTGACGCATGACCAAGCTTCTTCAGGAGTGCGCTAACAATCTGGAGAAACGTATTCCTCTACGAGCTGTTCTTGCAAAGGCTTTCTTTCAATGTTCACATAATTTTGGCAACAGCAAAAACGTTAAACCTCACCGGAATTGCTGCGGTGGCCGACGCAGTAATGGAGGTGACCGCTCCATCCGTAGCCAATGTTACCGTGGCTTCACAGCAACCAACAGCCCTGGACTCTTGATCGACCGCCAACAGCAAGCCTCCCAAGGCCAACATCGAGCAGCTTTGCCAACGTTTGGAGGACATCGTCGTCGCAGCTACACAAGGCCGCGCCCCCACCCTCGTAAGTCACGTCGCAGACGTGCCCGACGTCTCGTCGGGCACGCGGAGAATTGGCGTCTCGTCGGACACGCGTTGAAAGCACGCAATCACCGAGCCCTTCCGGGGTCTGCTACTACCACCGCCGCTTCGCTGCCAACGCCCGTCATTGCCTCCGCCTCTGTTCATGGTAGGACACAGGCCGGCCGACCTCTAGAGGCCACGAGTGATCAGGGCGTCGTCGAAAGTTGCTTTTTCTACGTGTGTGACCGCGCCATTAAGAACCGTTCCTTGGCACCGATATATTGTCTGCGCGTAGTAGACAAAAGCGCCATCCCAGTCTACCGAGAACGGTCGATCACCCTTAACTTCGGCCTCCGGCTGGTTTTCCGTTAGATTTTCCTGGTGGCCAATGTCAGTCAAGAAATTCTCGGCGCGGACTTTCTCAACCAGTGCAAGCTCCTCGTGGATGTCAAAAGCAGGCAGACGAGTGATAGACTCTACCACGCGACTTTCAATTCATGGTATCACAGCGGATGACAATGCAGTCTACACCTCTACCTGCACAATCCCGGAAGAAGCGTTCAAGACCTCTTTGACGAAGTTTCTGAGCCTTACTCAGTCACTTGATTGGACAAAACGCGTCTCGCACGACGTACAACACCACATCGTTACGAAAGGACCACCTGTTTTCTGTCGTCCTCACCGTCTTGCCCCATAGAAACTCCGCGATGCTCGCCAAGAGTTTGAGCACATGTTAGACATTGGCATCATCCGACCCTCGTCTAGCAGCTGGGCGTCTTCATTACACATGGTGCCGAAGAAAAATGGAGACTGGCGGCCATGTGGGTATTAACCTTCCCTGAATAAAAGCACTGTTCCGGACAAGTACCCTCCTCCTAACATCCAGCATTTCACTGTGAACCTAGAAGGCGCGAAGATCTTCTCGAAGATTGATCTGACACGAGACTACCACCAGATTCCCGTAGCCGAAGAGGACCTCCCGAAAACGACGGTCAGAACACCGTTTTGACTTTTAAATTTCTCCGCATGCCATTTGGTCTCAGAATTGCGGCTCAGTCATTCAAACAGTTCATTCACACTGTCACACGAGGTTCCCTTTCGTCTTCGCATACGTAGACGGTTTGACCTAAAGAGCTCAAGACCCACTTAGACCTCCTCTTCGAACGACTGCGCAGCCACGGCATTATTATCAACGCCGCGAAAAGTGTGCTCGGAGTTCCGTAATTCGAATTTCTTGGTCATTGGCTTGACTTCTCGGGCATTCGTCCATGGCTTTCAAACCTACAAGAATTCAAAGATTTGCCGAGGCCGACTTAGACCACCAAGCTTCGCTAGATTCTCGGTTTGGTAAATTCTTACCAACGCTTCGTTCAGAACAGCTCCAAACTTCTCGAGCATCTCAAGATCCTCCTAACGAAACAAGAGCAAAAAAACGTCGTCTTTTCCTTGGAACAAAGATCCGGAACTATACTTTCGGCAAGGTAAAGAACTCACTTGCAGAAACAGCAATGCTTGTATCCTAAGCATGATGCCCCAACATCGGTGATGACTGACGCAGCTGCCACAGCCGTAGGAGCGGTGCTACAATAAAAAGTCGACGGAGAGTGGCGGCCCATTGGCTTCTTTTCTAAGTAGCTCTAGCCAGCGCAAACGCGCTACAACGTTTTTGAACATGAGCTATTGGCTGCCTACTTGGCTGTACGACGCTTTCGACATTTCGTCGAGGGACGGCCATTTACCGTATGGACTGACCACACGCCTCTAACTTACGCCATCTGCAATTCCGAGTCTCCCCGTACGAAAATGTCAGATATGTCCCTGATATATTTTAAATACGCCCAGATATGATAATATAAGTAGTCAGATCGGGAAATATACTGCTATATATGGGAGCAGATACGCCCAGATATTGCCATATAAGTGGGCAAATACTGCTAGATGCGGCCGTATAAGTGCGTAAATACGGATATATCTCGCCAGATACGCGTGCAAATATTGCCCCTGATAATGATATATGGGCCCGTTTCGGTCGTGCAAGTAAGTCATATGTACTCGCCAAGACACTAGTTTATTGATCTATATTGCATGAGTCTCATATAGTTGGTAAATTATTGTTGAAATCGTTAAAGTGAAGTTATTCCAGGTATTTGGACCAATTAACCAATTGCGCATTTTGAAGATTGAAAGACAAATGAAATTTGTGTGTATGTTTGACGTGTGACATTATGACGAAGTGCTTATAAGATCGGAAAGCGAGTTAATCAAATAATGGATTTGAGATCGCAGCTCTTAGGCGCCCGTATCCGAGTCAAGCTGTTTCGGCTTCGCCATCGAGTAACCGCCCCGCTAAATTTAGCGAGAAATTGAATTGGTACTTATGTCACTTGACGAACATTTTCCTGCTAAATCTAGCAGTGAAACTAATTTTGTTCGTGTTTCCCCGCTAAATTGAGTGGGGAAACATGAACCGTTAGCTTACTGAATATGCAAGACGCTACTTCGTCGTTCCGAATCCTTTTTCCTTCGAACGCCTGCGAAGCCGTTGCGCGCGCCCTACGCAGCATGTTTCAAAAACCGTTCGCGCAGCAACGTATAACCATCCGCTTGCGAGCGTCTGCGATTCATCGTGTGTTGAAAGTTGGAAGATGAGCTGTCCGTGGTGTATTTTATGTGCAACTCTTTCGTAAAAAAATTTGAAATTTAAAAACGCGAATCTAACAGTGTACACATGATTTTAAATTTATTGGTAAAAAATATATATACATATATTTATTTATTTGTGGACATTGCGCGCAAAACAAATGGTCGCGCTTATTTCTTCATTTTATATTATGATGTGGGGTAAACGGCGTAAAACATTGTATCTTCAAACTCGCATCGTTTTGGGTCCCTTTCGAGATAGACAGCTTCTTTGGAAGTTCAAAAGTTGGTCTTCATAGAGCTGTATGTTCACTCGGTATTGACAGCAGGGTAGACGCTATGCATGTTTCAGGCCAATCGTGTCTCCGGTTAGGGTCACGTGACTACAGTCTAGAAGCTGGTGATGAAGCAGAACACGGCACCTGCCTGGAGCCCAAGGCCACACTTAGCATTCACTGCACTATCAACCTTGGGTACAAGTGAAAACCCGCGCGTTGATGCCCCATAAGATTAGGCTTTTGTTTGTGGACTTCCGTTTTGGCCTTTCTTTCTCTCCTTTTCTCTCTCTCCCTAAGCTGAAAGCGTGGTGACGAGTTTGACGGATGACACATTAGCCGTTGGCAATCTCAGAAAAAAAAGAAAAAAAAAGAATGCGTTGGCCCGGATCTAAAATTCTAGTTTGGTGTTTTTCCCCGCGTGGCTGCTGCGGATTTCTGCTTCTGCAAGCGATCTCTTCAAAGAAGCCCAAGAATGTTCGGTTCTACAAATGACAGCTTGTACTACATCGTGTTGAATCGTCACGGACACCTTCCTTCTCGTTTTTGTGTTTAAGTGGCGATTCCACCGTGGCCGTGTCGACATCTATCTCGGATTACCTTTCAAGTCTCGTCTCGTCAACGTAAGTCCGCTGCAACCTACTTCGCGACAATAGATCGTTTTCCTAAAGGTACTCTTCCAGATTACCTCTAGAATTAGGCCGTGTCTATCTCCTGGCAGCCAGGAGAATAATTGTGCAGAATGTTTCGGCATTGGTGCGATTGCGCTACAAGCAGAAAGTTACGATATCCCGCCGACAAAGTTTTGACGTGTCGCCAAAAAGAACAACAACAAAAAATTTTAATTGCGCGTTCTAAAATTTGACGAGCGGCTTAACGAGTCGCTTATAGAAAGATTGTTAGGATTTTGCGAAGTACTGGTAAACAACGCTAGGTTACCGTCATAATCTAAACCCTGAGATAAGGATAAATGAAATAACGTACAGCTCTCATTGACTCAGGGTTTATATTATGATGTTTCCTAACCGGCTTGCCTACATACTTTCGCTTCTTGCAAAGGTTACCGTCCCGCAGGCGGCACAAACCAATCCCCTGACGGCGGCGTCTCGGCTAGCTTGCACACGGGGCCGCCGCCGCTCGATCGAAGGGTTCGCGGCGCGACAATCGCTCGAAGCGGGGAAACGGCATTATGTAACGAAAGGCAAAGGGCATCTACACCACTAATGGGCAAAAGCCGATGCAAAGGCGTGCGCGAACGTAAACAACGGTAGAAAAGTGCAGTTGCTCGCCGCTATGAGATGCGTGCCACAAACTCGGTAATCCGCGGACGTATCCCTCTCCTGCCGCTCGTACTTTTTCTAACTTGACGGACATTCTGTCTCGCGGTTCATGCCGACGAAACGTTCGGACGATCGTCGAGATACCGGGTCATTGCTACAGCCGAGCGCAGCACAATTTACCATTGCTCTCGCTGTGCAGGGTCGAAGAGTCAACCACCAGCATGATGGATACCAATGTTCGACGTCATGATGTGACGTACGTGCAATGCCTGAATACCGGGTGTTTTTGTTTTTTTATTCTTGCAGATTTGTTTTAAAAGAAGCCGCGACAACTACACTTATGCGGTCTGTGCGAGTGAGTTATACGCCCAGGGGGACATTGTACAGTTTGCTAATCATTGCGATAAGTCGACTTATTAATTAAAATTCACTAATTTACTTTTAATTAGTGGAAATAGACATATGGTTTCAATTAGAAACTTGCTGAGCGTCGTTCAAAACCCATAAATCAGTAATTTTTAGAAATACTTTGAGCGCGTGCGAAGCGCAGTTGTGCGCTGAAGTTACCACTCGTGGACCGCTGTGGCTAGATAAGAGACGGAAAAATTGCGCGGGTGCCCGACCGAAACCGCTATCCTTACCTGCTCCACGAGTGGTAACTTTCTCACGCGCTGAAAGTCTTTTTGAAAATGACTGATTTAGGGATTTTGGACGACGTTCAGCAAGTTTCTAATTGGAACCATATGTCTATTTTCACTAATTTCAAAATTAAGTAGTGAATTTAAAATCATTACCCGACTTATTGCAAAGATCAGCCACCCACTGGGCACTCACTCGCACAAACCGCATGAGTGTAGCTTTCATGGCTTTTTTTTTAAAAACAAATCTACAAGAATAAAAAAAAAAAAACCTGAATATCAGGGTTGCCTTACCTGAATGGGACATATCTGCCCTGGTATGGGAGGCAGATACACCCCTATCTAACAGACCCTGATATGGATATATAAAAAATTGGGCAGATCTGGCTTGATAAGGCTTATATAAACTGATTTACTTGATATGGCCAGATCTGCCCAATTTTTTATATAACCATATCTATTTTTTTTATATAAGTACAGATATGCAATTTTCGTAAGGGTCATGACAGACCACGTGACATTCGCCAGCTAGCCTTTCTGGCCGAATTCATAACGGATGTTTGGCACATTAAAGGTGTTGACAACGTCCCCGCTGATGTCCTCAGCCGGATCGACGCCGTCAACACGCCACCTTGTTCTGCTGTAAACTTTGAGTTGCTGGCCTGTCTACAGACCACTAACGAAGGATCGCATGCCCTGCGCAATTCATCCACGTCACTGCAACTGCGGGATGTAAGCTTTCCAAAAAGCACCCCGGGGTTTGCGACCTGTCAACGGAAACTGCTAGGCCTTTTGTACCACGTGAACTGCGACGGCAGCTTTTTAAAGCGATTCATTGCCTGTCGCACCCGGGTGTACGAGCATCCCAGAAGCTTCTGTGCAACCGCAACGTCTGGCCCCAGATAAAATCCGACGTTCGTGACTGGGTGCGTTCGTTCATCGCATGCAACTTTGCAAAAGTCCAGCGGCATCCGGTGCCACCAAGTGGACAATTCGTCCAAACAGACAACCGTTTCAACAAGATACATCTGGACCTGGTCGGATGTCCCTTCCGATTTCTCAGGGACAGCCCTACATCCTAACGTTCGTCGACAGATTTACACGATGGCCAGAGGCGACCCCACTGTCTGCTATCCCCGCCGTCACCGTCGCTGAGGCGTTTATCGTTACATAGGTATCCCGTTTTGACTGCCCCTCAGAGATTGTCACCAACAGGGGTCGACAATTTGAATCGGCACTCTTTGCCGAGCCCCCTCGATTGCTGGGAACCAACCGCTTAAAAGCGACTGCCCACCCACCACCCAAAGTCGAGCGGGATGTTCGAACGATTTCATCGACATTTGAAATCGGCTTTTGCAGCTCACAGTGTTCCCTCGGATTGGGTTCGTGATCTTCTCCTTGCGCTTCTTGGAATCCGAACAGCCTTGAAGGTGGACATCGGATGCTCCACCACCGAACTAGTGTACGGCACTGCAGTTCGCTTGCCATCAGAATTTTGTTTTTAATGGAACTGCCTCAACAACAAAGGCAGGTGGACTATGTAGAAGAACTCAAGCATATTTTTATCAATTTGTGACCTGTGCCTAGACGGCAAGGATCGACGAAGTCTCCCTACGTGATTCAAGACCTCCAAGACGC
Source organism: Ixodes persulcatus (assembly GCA_013358835.2). Classification (NCBI taxonomy): domain Eukaryota; kingdom Metazoa; phylum Arthropoda; class Arachnida; order Ixodida; family Ixodidae; genus Ixodes; species Ixodes persulcatus. The sequence goes on from JABSTQ010010853.1 coordinate 171,784, forward strand.
CACTCATTTTTTGTACGACAGGCGCAAAAGAAGGCACTGCACTCACATTACATCGGACCGTTTACAGTGGTCGAATCTAGAAGCGACACGTTTGCCCTGCGTATTAGCGGCAAGAACGACACCATTGCATTTGAAATACTAAAGCCGGCACACATTAAGCGAGCGCATGTGCAAGAAATCACACTATCTGACATCGACCAGACGACGACGGCAACAGCAACACAACACGTTGTCCAACAGTAGGGCAACTTGTTGATCGCGGCCTGTGTTGTCCGACAAACCGGTCACATCGCGGCATCAGCAGCACAACATGGACGACAACTAAAATGTTGCCTCGGCATTACAGCATTCGGCAACAAAAACAGCAGCAACTTGTGTTGGACAATGTGTGTTGCCCTGATCACTGGCTGTGCGAATTTTGGGCCGGCTACACGGCAACATATGTATTTTTCGAGGCAGAGAGACTCGCGATATTACTTTAATATTCAAGTATGCGCTTTCTTGACTCCCAACAGTCCCAACCATATTAATATCGCTACTCGAGATTGTCTCCGCAATTCGCTACGAAGTATTTTTCTTCAAGATGTCGTCGCCGTCAAACATCTCGTCCTTTTTTGAAACCAACCACTGATTTTGCTATGAGCCGGCAGCAGTATTCTTCAGGTTGCTCACATGTTAATACTGTTGATAGTTTGGAGCGCATGAAGCTCATTTATCAACTGCAAATGGCAGGATTGATTGTACTCACAAATCTGTTTAATGTCTAATGGCTTTCGTTTTATGCAGTGGAGGCAATCAAGAGCCGATTTTCGAACCTGCGCTCCCAATTTAACAGGGAGCACAAAAAAGTTAAGTGCTCATAAAAATCTGGGACAAGCCCGGTGATGTGTACGTCCCCAGATGGATTCACTACCGGGCAATGCTCTTCCTGCAGAGCGCATGCTCCCAGCACGGCAGTGAGTCGAATATGGCTCCTCCAGGTATAAGTAATATACAAGAGCAGAATTCACAGCCACATGTTTATTTGTACATAGAGAACCCTTTTGTTCAGGTACTTCCATGGTTGAAAATGATTGCTCGTTGTTTCAATGTTCACAAATGCAGAACTTAAGGCTTTACTGTAACAATAATAAAATCCTACAAATCAGATCTTCAAATCAGACAGTGCTCACACAGTATATGAATCCATTTAATGAAAATTAGAATTAGATAAAAGGCATGCTTCACTTATTTGCTTGCTTTGCTTATTTGCTTGAAATAGCGCTGGGGAAAGAAATATTTCACTAAACAATTAAGCGCCCTATCCAAACCGACAAAAATATGTGCAAAGCGTCTACGTACTACGACAACTATCTGAGGATGTAATTCCAGGTTTATATTACTTTTCAGACCAAAGCTTTGCATTAGGGAATTACTGGTGCTAATGTGCAGCAGAAATATTTGTAGCACAATTAGAATTTTCTAACTTAACATGTATGGGTGAAGAACGTGATGCATGTCAAGCGTTTCGCTAGGCACTATACGTCATCAACCCCAACTAGAAGACACCATGAATGGCAGCGCTGGGTCATAAGCCCTTTTTCAAAACCAGGGATTGATTGCCAGTATTTTTTTTTGCTCTCTGTCAGTTTTGTTTTTTATTTAAAAGATGCAGTAAACAACACATAGTTTTCAATGCATGTGAAGAAACTTAGTAGGGTCAAGAAACGTCTCTATCTGTTCTGTACATTCATTTTCTACAAGCGAAAACGTTGTCTCATTAATGTGACCGTTTTTTCCACATTTACAGGTAGAATCAGGATCTCCACCAGAAGATGACGGAGACAGCCCTTGGGGACACTTGGAGGGCAGTGAGCCTGTAGATACCTCAAGTCTGGACCTGGAGAATAAGTCCAGTAGCTAAGGGACCAGTCAGGGGACCAGGCAAACGAGCAGCCAAAGGACCAGCCACGGTGGCACAACCGGTAGCCTCCGTGGATTCTGCAATGATGGGGCGAGCACCAGAGGGGGCGGCCATCAAAGCCGGGCACCAAAAAGAAAGCAGCCCGAGGACTGCATGGCCGAGAAAAGACTGCTGCAGGAAACAGCTGTGCAGACCTCAAATAAGAGCTGCGCGACAGCAGCAGGCAGAGACGATCGAGTGCGACGACTTTAACGTGTCGATCGCCCACGCGCTCCGCCATGTGCCACAAGGCACTCACAGGCAGGTGGCGAGCTTGCTGGCATATGAGGCTGTTGTAAGGTAAAACCTCAACCTCAACACTAGCCTAGAACTTGTACAGGTGGCACCTGAATATATCAAGGTACAGTGAGCTGGTGCCGGTTCCTTGGTACGAAAGTTGCTGCCATATTATGCTTGTCTGTTGCCTCAAATCAGGTATTAAAAAAGCCATCTGCTTCCTTGCGCATTAATGTCTGCTTGTCCCACACAACATCTTGTAGCTTTGGTCAGTACTAATTTGACTACTAGATTTACAAATTCAGTTGGGCTCAGAAATGGAAACCTCTCAATTCAGACATTTCCCGCCAGGCAGCACAACTGAACAATGTACAAATACAGACTGCAGGGCCTATCGCCAGAGGATGCAAGCTGGGGCTAGAGTTCCATGGTGCTCGCAAATTATGTAGAGCATGCACTGCTGCAGCTCAGATCTTAAACGTTCTGCATAACATGCCTAAATTATTCAGTTTACAGGTTCAAAAATTGTAAAAGGCGTTGCGATACGTGGTGGTAGTAATCAATGTAAAATAATAATGGATATCAACAGGTGGTTTCCTAAAGCGGATGCCATCTAGTAGCCAGTGCATCAATTAGTGAACAGTCGTATCTTAGTATCATTTTAAGCTTGTATTCAACATTAGGGCTCTCTTTATTACAAGCATTTTGCTGTGAGGCTGTTGTTACCTCGAGCAGGCGGTACACTGCGTGCAAGGTCACACGTGAGGCGCAGGTGCTCAGGCAGTACGATTTGGGGGGTTCTATGACAAGCTGATCGGCGATGAAGCCAGTTATTGACTGTAAATAATGTAAATACAGGTGGAAAAGTTTCGCCTCTACATATTGACGACCCGAACCACGCCACACCAGACCTCACCCGCTACACTGTCGTGGATTCGCGTTCCCTCAGCGAGTTAAGCTTCGCGCCCATATTATGAAGTTCTGAGATGACAGCGGCCCTTCCGGGACCCGACGGTATTGGGGGCCACGGCTATGAGCATGAAGTATCCCCGAGTTCTGTTCGTCAGGTTCCAAGCTCTGGTTTTGACCGCGGAATGAATTTTCTATAAGAACCGAATAACATTGTCCAAAACTTGACCACCTAATACCGGCCCTCCCACAGTCAACGGCATCCTTGGTTTCCGACATTCTTCGCTCTCCGAGCGCCGAAGGAGCCCTATGAATCTTTAACACAGCTGATTTGCCGCGCCACAAAGTTGGAGCGACGCCGTCTCCTGAAGCTGTTGACCACCGAAGAGCTCGGCAATCGAAAATCAACGGACTTTTTAGGGCGAATGGAACACCTTCTAGGGGATAAAGAAGCTATGAAGGACACGTCCATCATGACGAGACTCTTCTTCCAACGCCTACCGAGCCAAGTACGAATGATTTTGACCATATCTACTACAGCCTCAATCTCCACACGCGCTCGCAGTGTGAGCGAGAGTGGAGCGGATCAAATCAAGGAGGTAGGCTCCCCGGCCATCTTGGCTATTGGTCAACGGGCCCCAACACATGTATGACACATGGCATACATTTCGGAATTTATTATCCACATGCGCTTAGCCGAGGCACCCAAGGCAACGCCTCAGCTGATGCGCTTTCCAGATTTGTAGTCAACCTCTGCTCCTTGGAATGCCCTGCAGTTTCCTACAAACAGTTGGCGGAAGAACAACAAGTTGATTTCAAGTTGCAACAGCTAAGGACGACCTCAACGACCTTATCCTTCGAAGACATGCACATGTCAGACCGTGACAACACTGTTGCATGCAAAACGTCGACGGGTCGTCCCCGCCCCTTCGTACTAGTAGATTGGCGTCGATCAGTCTTTAACTCCCTGCACTCCTTGCTCCATCCCGGGATGAAACCCAACCATGTGGTTGATAGTCTAACGGTTTATGTGGCCCCAAATCATCGCTGACATAAGGTGATGGAAAACGTGTTTCGAATGCCAATGACCCAAATTTCACGGGCACACCATCACGCCTTTGGGAACGTTTAGACTACTAGACACTTGCTCTGTTCACGTTTACATTGACATAGTGGGACCCCTTCCTCCATAACAAGGCAACCGCTGCATCCTTTCCTGTGTCGATCGCTTTACGCAGTAGCCCGAAGCGACACCAGTGAGGGACATCACAGCAAAAACTGCGGCTCGCGGCTCGCACTCGGATCGAAATGTGGATCAGTCGCTTTGAAGTCCCATAAATGATCACTACCGACGAAGGACGTCAATATATTCGACACTGTTCCAAACTAAAGTCACTGGATCTGGGAAAGTAGCGCCACTGCCTTCCCACCTGCTAGCCGGACACAAACAAATACCAACATACAGACTACAAAGCATCTCAAGGTGATTGACTCATCGCTGCCGTTTGCCATTGTGATCGCCATTTTGAACCCTTTCAAAGCTTCGAAGGGGTCGTTAAAACCAGTCCCAATATGATTGTCTCTGGCACTGTGCATGCAATAAACTTATCACTCGTGGTTATTTCCCTAGATCTTTTACAATTGTGTTGCTCTTCTTGCGTGTTTCAAGACAGTAATCATATTTTTAAATGCCCACAAGCACCGCCGCCGGGTGTGATGCCGTACATCTTTGTACCGCCATTACACGCAACGGCAAATAGTAGTTCGATGGGTCTACCCTTTAATGACAAGACGGATGCAGGTAAGCTGCTGAATTGCACCCATGTTCACAAACCCAGTCCTGACAAAATTTCACATGGAATACCACAAAGAAATGACAGCGTGCAATAACGTCCCAGGCAGCACTGGCTCCAGAGGTTGGTCCAACATTGGCATTCTGGCCAAGTGCAACTTCTTCCAATGTTGGCCCAGCCATTGGCGCCAACGTTGGGCCATCGTTCAACCAATGTTCCAGCCATCATTGGCACCAACGTTGGGCCATCGTTAAACCTATGTTCCAGCCATTATTGGCACCAACGTTGGGTCAACGTTCAACCAATGTTCCAGCCATCATTGGCACCAACGTTAAGCCAACTTCAGCCAATGTTCCAGCCATCATTGGCACCAATGTAAGGCCATCCTTTAGCCAACTTTCCAGCCATCATTGGCACCATTGTTGGGCCATCGTTAAACCAATATTTCAGCCATCGTTGGCATCCACACTATGTCATTGGCTATGCCAATTTTGGCTTTCACACAAATTCAATGGCTTTGCCATCATTGGCATACAAGTTTATTCATTGAATAGTCCGTTATTGGCAGTCAAGCTAATTCATTGGCATGTCCCAATGTTAATGCCACATCTTTAATGCTGGCTATGCAATGACGGCAATGCGTCTGAATCCTGGTTATTCCAACATTGGGCTTTAAGGACCCCTGGCATGTTTTGTATTAGTAGCCCACTGCAAAAAAGCATTCTGGGCACAAATGGCAAGGTCCTGCTAAGATTTGTCTATGCGCTATTTTATCTGGCGTGCAAATGACTAATTCAAGATCAATTAATACTTTTTTCGGAACTTTTATTGAAAGGGGCTAGGGAGGAGGCTCAGGGGGGAGCCTATGCCTGGTCCTGGGGAAGTCCTGGGGAGGGTCCTGGGGCGAGTCCTGGGGCTGGGAAGCCATTACGGCTTCCGCATGCCTCTACCTGCCGCCTCCCCTGTCGCAAGACCCTGGCAGCCACTTCATCACCATTTTTAAGCTGCCGATTCTTCAATTTTTAGCTTCGCACTGATGGCATCTACGAAAAAAATCCAAAGGTGAAGATCAACACTTTCAAACCCACATCGGTCTTAGTAAAGCACACTCCCAAGCAGCACGTTGTGAATGGGCCAAGGCTCTACATAAGTTCACTTGTTTCTGTAGCATCGCGAAATTCTGAAGAGCTTGGCTCACAATGGACTAAAAGTTCTTCCGCGACCTCAACCAAGTCTTCGTGAAATCAAGGATGACTGGCCTCCATTAGCTCTTTCTGAACTATGTAACTGAATATATCATGCACAAGCAAATGAACATACGCGATCAAGCCACGAAAGTCAGTGCTGGCTCACTTGCTCTAGCAGAAGCCTAGCCGCAGCATCCCTCCGCTGACAAATGCTTCCTGAAATGAATCGCTCTCGAGCTAGCATCTGGCACCCATGCGAATTGTTCGTTAACCCTGAATGGGTATCGTCTGGAAGGTTGGATATCTCAAACTTATTTAAAACGTTCCGAACGGAATTAACCTTTTTAATACATGAAGAAAACGCGTAAAGAAGAAGTACTCGCACATGAGTTTGTAAACAGGCAGCAGAACAGACACAAAAGATGCTCTTCAAATCTCCTAGAAGTTTATTACACACAGCATGTTCCGTAGAGAAGTACAAGCGTGCATGCGATCTGGGAAATGTAAAGAGGTACTGTCTAAACTTTATACATCTGAAAAGATTGCAAAGCAAACAGAATCGGGGTAATTCTAGGTCATATTGTAGGTTCTCCCGGCAGCTGGCAAAATATTTTCTCCAAAATTCTCCTGACAGACGCCTCTCATTGGCGGTGGCAATCAGTTCATCGAATGACGTTTTATTGACAGGTCGTTTTATTGACACGCTGTTTCATCAGCAGATTGTTTTACAAAATAATATGATTAGCTTTTTTTTTCTGGTTACAAGTTACCCCACGAAGCTGCGTGGACGCCGCGAAGCTGCGTGGACGGGTCTGCCGGCCGGTGACACACTCGCAAAAAAAGGAAGTGGATATTCTGCCGCCGGCAAAATAGCCCGGGGAAACAAATGCCGGCAGTTGCCCCCTATTGGGTCTCGTATAAAACGAATTGTGAAAGCAACTATTTGAAACTGTAGACTAACTGCCTGGTAAGGTGTCCAGTCTCTTATGCGGCGGTACCCTGGTTTGTATAATCGTCAGTGTGGGATTACTTTTTTTTTCTAAGCATTTGGCGATACCTATGGCATTCCTTTTTTACGATTAACACTGACAAAAATAACGTTGTCAACCAAACTTCGTTGAATTAAATGGTATGAGACTCCCTTTCGGGGGGTGAATGGAGGACAGCGAGGCTTGGACCGCCGGCGGGCCGCTGGGAAGCGGCGTGTACAGGTGGGAGAATTGGGTTAATATTTTTCTAAGGTGCAGCCGCAGACTGTGATACACGCGCCGTCCGAAACTGGCGGAATTTGTTTTCCCTGGGCTATGTCCTCCATTCACCCCCGGGAAGAGCGCAGTCCCATACCATTTAATTCAGCGAAGTTTCGTCCACAACATTCGTTTTTTTCAGTGTTAATCATAAAAAAACAACCTGTTGTAAATATCGTCAAATGCTTACAAAATGTTCGAGGAAACAAAATAAGCCCACACTGGTGGATTGAATCAGGGTCCCGCTGTGTATGAGGCAGACACCTTACATGTGAGCTACTCTAAAGCTTCAGATAGCGTTTTCACAATTCGTTTTATACGAGACCCAATAGGGGACAACTGCCGCCATTCTTTTCCCGGGCTGCCGGCAGAATATCCACTTCCGCGAAAAAATTTCCCCGCAGCGTGCGATTCGCGTAGCGAGTGTCGGGGATATGTCAGTGTCGACGAAACGTGTTTCCACGAACAGCCGGGGGAACAAGAAAGTCAGTATTCTACCGGGAGTTGCATGATTTCAGGGAGCTAATGGAAGGCGACTCTCCGTAGAATTTCGGAAAACTAATTGTCCCGGCTGCCGGGAGAATAGACACTGCCTAATTCTATAGATAATCTGGAAGAGTACCCGTAGAACAGCGGTCACTCGTTGCCAACAAGCAGGTTGCCGTGCACTTAGGAAAGAAATTAGCGGACTTGAAAGATGTATTCCGAGATATTTGTCGATATGGGGACTGGAGAACAACCACGTACACACACAAACGATTTGGTAGGGCTCCGTGAAGATTCAACACGATGCGGTACAAGCTGTCATTTGCCCAACCGAACCACATCAAGAAAATTTCTGTGACTTCTTCGAAGAAATCGCTTGTTGCCGATATACGCGTAGGACTTTTGAAAGATTACGAGACGGAATGTTCAACGAGACGGAAGATCCAATAATGGATATTCAGGCACGTTGGGCATTCCGTCTCGGTTGGACCTTCCGTCTCGTTGGACATTCAGGCTCGTTAAAGGGATACTGAACCAAGGAATTTAGGGTCTATAATAAGTGGCGCACGTTCTTTCCACGAGCCAGCAGTCGCCGGTGTGCGCGAGCACACGCAACAAAAATGACGTCAGAGACCTCCATTCGCGGTTAAGATGACAGTGAAATGTATGGGCTTCGGGCCAAAGGAGAATAAAGACAAGTTTTTCATCTACACAGTGGTGTCTGGTGTAAAAGCTAAGCGATTAATTGGTCTAACAAGCACGTAGCTTTCACTTGTAGAGGTGAAAAGCCGGTCTTTATTTTCTTTGGCCCGCAGCACATGCATTTCACTGTCCTCTTAAGCGCGAATGGAGGTCTTTGACGTAATTTTCGTTGCGTGTGCTCGCGCACACCGTTGGCTGCTGGCTCGTGGAAAGAACGTGCGCCACTTATTACGGGCACTAAATTCTTTGGTTCAGTATCCCTTTAAACATTCCGTCTCGGTTGGATCTTTGGTCTCGTTGGACATTCAGGCCCGTTGCACATTCCGTCTCGCCTGTCACGTGCTAGAATAATTTGTTTTGTTAATTATACAGACCTGTGTGTATATTTAATCCGCATACTGCAGACATTGCTGTATTTTCGTCATACTAAAATGTCGTGCCACTAAAGCCGACGTTGACGAACCGACAGAGAAACGCAGAGAAAACACAAATATTCTAATTTCAACTATATATGAAGGCATGATGGTTAGTTAGCTGACTGCCGATGCGCAGCTACGTACCCGTCGGTTAAAGGGACACTGACAGGGTATTTACGCTCGCCGAGGTTTTTAGTTGTACGTGACATATGAGAGCCCAACTACCCAGAACACAATTTGCGGCTCGAAATTCGTTTTTTTTCTGCCCGAAAACCGCCGATCGAGAACTGGCCGGTTTGAGTCGCGCTCACTCTCTTTTCCGTGGTCACGGGCCGTTTTCTAAGGTATCGAACCGACCACCAAATTTAATCAAAGTCGTGGGTCATTGAAGGCCCACAGTCAGTATTAAAAATAGAAAAAAATATGAAACCCATTTTTTGTGGCTTCCAAAAAGCTGCAAATACGTTGATTGAAAAAAAAAAAGGTAGCACAGACAACCGGAAGCTTTCTGTGCGTTCACTGAAAATTCTCAACATGGCGTCGTTTCGCGTATCGTGGGACTAGCGGATGGCAGCGGACGACGGGAGTTGGACCTCTACTTCAGAACTGTCGTTCACGGTACCGGCGAATTCTGCCTTCCTTCGAAAGAGAAATTTTGGACCGATCAAGAGAACTGATATTCATCCCGTACTTCACGCCCGACCAGCAAGCCGATTGCACGAAGACGCCGCCGAGCCGTCGTCCCTTCTCGTTGCTGAACTGAAGACATCGCTCGCTCAAACTTCAAGCACGAAGTGCGTACTTCGAGTTGAATACGAACGCGTACGGTTTCTTTACGAGGTGCGAATTTGGCCTCTGCGTGGTGCTGCCCGACTTCAAGCCGGGAGTGCATGTAATGAAGGGAAATCGGCAGCAAACCACCGACATACAGTCTACCGGCTCCATTAGTACGCAAGGAACAGTTCCTTCGGTAGCTCAGTGGAAGGACATCCGATTTACACGCAGCGAGCACGGGTTCGATCCCTGCTGTGGGTGTACCATTTTGTTTTGTCAAGCATTTTGCGATGTTTACAGTTATTTTTTTTAACAACTATCAGTAAAAAAAACAATTGTTGTGGACGATACGTCGCTGAACTAAATGGTATTGGATTTCATTTTTGACACCTGCGAACTCAATGTAGTCATTTCCACAAAATGCAAGGAGCATATGAATCGGGTAGCGTCCGCTTTCCGAGCTTCGCGTAACTGTTCTACAGGAATTGCAGCCAGCCATTGACCCCGACCCGTTGATCTTTCGGAAACTTGTGCACTCTGCCGCACAATGCCACCTTCAGATGCAGAACATGTGAAGCATTTCTTCACGCAACATCTTGGGAGTATTCGTTTCGGAGCCGATCACGGGAATTCACTACACTACGGCACTCGGGCACTCACTACTAATCGCCAACACTTAAATGTACAAAACAACTCATCTTGAAGTACAGAACAGCGAGCGGGACAAATATAAATGCAAAGGAATCGCACGGCGAGCGTGCGCATTTCGTCTGCTACACGCGGAGAAAAAAAAAAAAAAATCGCACGGTTGGGTGTAGCCACGTGACTTCCGCCAGTCTCACTATCCTCTCCACTTCCCCGTGTGGTGCGGGAGTTTCGGTTTCGCTTTCGAGCAGTTGCGTTTTTTGGCTTTATTTAAAAAATACGTGACTCTGTAGCAAAATATTAATTGGGTAGTATTCCGACACCATAATGAATCGCCTCACAAAAAAGGAAAAAAATATTTTGAGGGGTGTCAGTGTCTTTTTAAAGGTGTTGATTGTACGACGCCAAACGCTCCTTTGAGATTGACACTTCAAATGTTTCGATGACATAAATCAGCCAATTTGAAATATATAGTAAAACAGGGATGCGGTGTCTGCGTGTTCTGGTTTCAGCAGTTTGCACAAGCGTAATTTTCCACTAATAAAAAAAAATTAAATAAAATGTACATCTAACGCGTTTATAAATGCACGGGGGTGGGACCCGACAACCCATGACTAAATGCAGAACAATTGTGTGAATTTAATACATTTTTATTTTTGTTCGTTTATCTTTGAAACAGACAACTACTTTCTGCACACTGCAGTTGCCAGTAGTTTACACACGCACGCGTTCCCTGCCAGTAGGTTCGTATGGCACATACTAGAGCAAGAATACTGATATCACGCAGTACGCAATTTTGTTTGCATGGGACATACATTGTGGTTCTCAGAAGCCCATGTAATTTAACTGGCTTCTTGAAGCACTCCGAAGCTCGTGATCCTGTCGAGGTAGTTGATGACGTCTCGGTACGTGGGAGATTGCACTTCTGAAAAAGGACGCGAACGCATCCATCTCGGCGTGCAGCAGATGGTTCCTGTTGAGAACGGCGCTGGTGGTCGGCTTGTCTCCAGCCAGAGGGTCCAACAACAAAGCTTGAAAGCGGTTTTGCGCTGCGTGCTGCGATACTTGCAGAAACTGAATTTACTCCGCAAGATCAAGATGGCGGCTGCAAAGACGACTGTACAGCCCGTTGTGCCAGCCCTCTACCATGTGTGTCGTTCTTGTTTCTAGCCCTAGGCCAATTCGCAGAACGGTGATGGGGGGGGGGGGGGGGGGGGGGGGAAGTGCCCATTCGTTGAACTATCGAAAAGAGTTGATTAGGGTGTCTAGATAGCCGGGGTCAGTGGGAATCAACAATGATACCCTCTTTCCAAAAAAAAAAAAAGATGACAAATGAAGCTCTCAGAATTTGCAAACGTTCAATAGGGATTCGTACCCGGGTCGTTCAAAAGTATAAAAGTCGGGTTCTACGTGAATATGTTCACTCGCGACTCTAGCATAATGGAATTCGGGAAGACCGAGCGAGGGGCTGACCTCCTGATCCTGTGGTCATATGTGCACTTGTAATGTGTGCATCTGAATAAATCACGGTCGCACTGTCGCAGCGACTCGGCGACAGAGTTACAACCAGTTGAAATCCGATCGCAGCCTTGATATGGTACCTGGGCGCGTATCGGTGCGATTGCTGCATGCCACGTGACCGAAAAAGGCAGAGCGGAAGCAACGGCAGCAAATGCTAAAAAGTATTATATCAATTATTGAAATTACCTACTTGTTGCTTAACACATGGTTCACTGCGACAGCAATCGCTTTGGTGGCCGAACCATGCGAAACTTATCTTCGCGATAATCGTGAATGTGCCGACTCCTCTGGACAATCACAGGACAAAAACTCACCACCTTAGGACTTCAACTGCACAAACGCTCAATGGAAGGAAGATTGTATTTTATCAATTTGTTTGGTATGAGGATCGAATTTTTGTTTCTGGGGACCGAGAGGTCAAATAGAAAATGTCTGGAAATTTCAACCTCGTTTAAAAACAAAAAAAGCTACAATTTAGTGTAATTACACAAACTACTCTGACTTGGCCTAACAATAATACTAACAATTTGACCAGGCGTCTCTCTTCCATGCGGGGTAGATCATCTTTGCGCGACCAGGGTCAATCGGGAAAATACATTAACCCGTAGAATACGGAAAGAAGACTGGCTGGGGAGAAGCTCGATTGACGATTCTAAGAACTCTCGTGGACCCAGTTGTGGCGGTAACGCGTAACAAGTAATGGCGTTACCGGTAACGCGTTACCTTTTTGGGCAACGTAGTAACGTACTCGCTACCTTTTCAAAACAGTAAAGAGTAACGTATTCACGTTACTTATTTCAAGTCACGTGTAACGTAGTTACGTTACTCGTTACTTCTTTCAAATACTTAACAAAAATTACAATTCAATATTCTTCGTGTTTTGGGGTGCCAAGCCATGTAAATTTATAGGTTTTTGTGTTTTCTTTGCGTTTTTTCTCGTGACTACTTGGTGAAACCGTAAAACAAATATGAACTAATTACGTTCAGTTTCTTCATGAACGTAATGTTTCTTGAAATATGGCTCTTATGCATACCTGTACCGTCAAAACAGTGAAAAGTGTTAATTCACAATTAAGAAAGTAACGCAAAAGTAACGTGCGTTACTTTTCATCGGTAACGAAAACGGTAAGGCGTTCCTTCTATTTTGAAGTAACGTAAGACGGTAACGCGTTCCTTTTATTTGCAAGTAACGAGTAACGTATTTCGTAACTTTTTTTTCGGTAACGCCTACAACACTGCGTGGACCCCACATTTGTTTCCGTGCCAGAGTTACGATCGACGTTCTGAAAGCAAACGCGTGACTTCTTCTACGTCTTTTTTTTTTTTTATTTATAAAAGTTATCTTTTTATTTACATATATAAAACGAACAACAAAATGTATTGTTTTTTTGTGTTATGAAGTCTACGATATACACGAGCATAATTTTATGAAGTCTACTCTGCTGCCAATACCGAGTGAACAGGACAGCAGCACGAAGGCTACTCGGCGACAACTTTTCTTGGCAATGCAGTGGAAGATACAGGCCCGCCCTCCCTCTCCCATTTCAAGCGCTGAATAAAGCTGTGCGCGGGCTCTCCTCCTTTCCACTGCATTGCAAAGAAAAGTTCTCGCCGAAATAGTTTTTTGAAGTCCCAAAGGAACTGCCCTTCCCAAATGTTAAACAAAAACGGGAGGTATGAAGATGCTATGTTTTACGCCGTAAAACCCACGCTCTAAACTAAAATGCAAAAATAACCGCGTCTTCTTTCTGCGCACGATGTCCCCAAGTAAACTAAACTGAAATTACAAGAAAGAATATTACTCAGAAATAAGCTGTGTCGTATAATTCACAGCACGCTAATAACAGACTTTTTGTTTCGCGGGGGTTGTGTACATGTAACAAAAACTGTACCATTTCTTAAACCATGTAATCATAAATGCAACACAGATGCAAAGATCCCCAAAGCTGAAGTTAAAAAAAAACGCGAATCTAACAAAACGATGACAACACATGGAGGGGTTCTGGGCTCGCAGAATAATGAAAAAAAGAAAAATATCAGCAATAGCGTCTGCATATTTGAGGAATTTGCAGAACAGTGAGAAAATAGGACGTCCATAAGGTGGCGAAAAATTCCCGATGAAGTAATTACACATTTGTTTCGGGTGTTAAAAATGTTTTTAATGTATATTGAGCCATGGTTAAAAGCGCTAAAAAGACGTACACAAGATAGAAGACAAACACAGGCAAACACAGTCAACACCAACTAGCCCAACAACAAGTTCTTTTAATGTATATTTTGTCGTTCTCGACGTGGGCGTCGACGGACATAGCGCCGCTGCTTGCGCCCCTGTCGAGGTGAGGACTACTTTTTACACGTTGTAACGACACTATATCGCGCTGTAGACTCGTATATTTGGCCCGCAGGCAGCCTCGAGCGAGCTGTTTCGAATGTCGGTGCAAGACAGAGCAACGGCGTAACAATCGCGACATGAGAACCGACTGCGCCTCGATCTGGCCGACCGCGCTCGCTCTGCTGAAATGTGAGCGTTGGAATTTTGAGCACCGTTAGCTCACTGGTTTTGCAAGAGGCTGCTTTGTCGTTGAGACCTTGCGAACGCATGCGGAGCCGTTCCAGTGCTTGGCCCATCTCCCGCGCAGCATTGCAACCTTTTTGGCGCCTGATAGGCCAAGAGAGAACGTAGCATGTGCTGCAGTTCATTCTAAGGTGAAGCAGAGTAGCCACGAAGTACGTGAGCCGTTGCGACGATGCGTGATGTTGAAAAATAAACAGAAAAATGATCTCGCAGTTCTTTCCAGTTCCAGATGTGGCGATTTGAGACATGGATGCTGTAAATGTCATGGAGGGATCAATTTGTTCACACTATTATTGCGTTCATTTGGCTCCCTCTCTACACTAATAAACTGATCTTTTGACTTTCGAGACTTGAGCTTTTTTAGAGAGCTTCGTGAACGCGCCAGTCGTTTCCTGGCGCACTGAATCCGGGAAAGCCAATAAACTACACCCAAAACCACTCCATTGTAGTTCCGTGGAATCCTGGGGCTGTGAATACAGTGAAGCGCCACAAAATTCTTAAATGTTGGTGGCCGCCCGCCTGTCTACCCTAGTCGGCTCGGACCAAAAAGAGACAAAAGGCGCCAAGAAAATCCCTTCCCTGGCAGGAACTGCCAGGGAAGGGATTTTCCGGGCTGCCAGGGAAGGGTGTTATTCCGGTGAACGGGAAACACAGTGAGACGCCATGCTGGCAGTTCACCAAATTCCCTGGGCAGTCCCGGTCCAGTCTACTACGGCCAAGGCCAAATCTTGGCCCCATAGCTAGTCTAAGCAAGTGTGCTGCCAGGGGTGTACCATGTTGTAAACTCTTTCATCAAGAATCTATTCAAGATACAACTTTCCAATTGACACCTTTGCCCTCAAATAAGTATTTAATAAAGTTTGCCAATTAGTTTTTAATTCATGAATAACTCATTTAATTACAGCGTCTTTCTAGCAGCCTTTTTATCAAGACGCCTTGTTACAACAGTCATTTTCATTGCCTAGAGTACTTCATTCGTTTTCAAAGCTCGGTTCCAGAAAACGAGGCACCCTGATACCTTGCGCCAACACATTTTCAATGTTGGTAACCCATTGGCTAAGACAGGCCAACGTTGGTCAGCCTAAGCTAATCGATTACCAATGATGGTAAGCCATTGGCTAAGAGAGTCCACTGTTGGCCAGACTAAGCCAATCAATTACCTACTTTGGTAGGACACTGGCTAAGGCATGCAAATGGTAGCCAGCTTAAACCAATCGATTGCAAACGTTGGTAACCCATTGGCTCTATTACAGTTTATATTTTAACAGGCGTTGTCACTAGCGTGGTCATTACTCCAGTTGACGTATTTTGTACGCACTTTGAAGTCATTTTTGGGCAAGCAGACATAATGCCCCAGCTTCTTTTGTTATATGTTGCGTGATAACCTTTGTTTGCAGATTGAAATGCGCATCAACTTATGTCACCTCCTACCTCAAACATAGGGTGTTCGAGACCTTAATTCAACGTGATGTTTTATTCGTGAAGACATGTAATTGCTCAATCGATCGCTGGATGTTTGTTTTAAGGTTTTATTTTTTGCTAAACAATAATATAGGTTTTTATTTATTTTTAATTTTGTCCGGTTCGGTCTGAATTATAGGCCTTGTTTTGCGGCTCAGAAAAGCGGGTTGCTTTGAGATTGTTAAGATCACATACAGCTGACAATACACCCGTGTCGTAGATACTGGGGAGGCGGGTGGAGCTTTCGGGGTTGAACCCTGCGTCCCCTCCTCCCTCCTTGGAAACGTTTCCTGGCTGCGTCGCTAAATGGGCATAAGGGAAGAGGCACTATGCGTTTTGCCTTATAAACATACACACAAATCGAAGGAAGTGTGTATTTTGTATTTCGTGTGGAAGTTAGTGAGCATAACTATCAGTTTTGGGATGACGCGCGTTAGTTATAGTCGGTGACAGGTGGTAAAAGCTCCTCCCATCTCTTTCCATTTTTGCAGAGCGAAGGATCAGGAGGAGGCGATCTCCTCCCCAGTGTTTACTTTTAACCTGTCACCGACTACGGCGTTTTTCTTCGTGGATGTTCAAAATTGCTACAGCTCGCAATGCATGCAGCGTTCTAATTCAGTTGCTAAATTGCTGTGCTTGCGAAAACAGAAGAATCGTCCCCCCCCGGAGCCATAGCTACAGACTGTTCTCAGCGTGTGCGATCAGCACATTAAAAAAAAAAACTAAGCCAAATAATTATAACGTTTGTAAGCCACTGTCTAAGAAAGGCCAATGTTGCCCAGCCTAAGTCAATCGATTACCAATGTTGCTAACCCATTGGCTACGACAGGCCAATGTTGGCCAGCCTAAGCCAATCGATTTCCAATGCTGGCAACTCATTGGCGAACATAGACCAATGTTGGCCAGCCTAAGCCAATTGATTACCAATGTTTGTAACCAATTGGCTAAGACAGGCCAATGTTGGCCAGCCTAAGCCAATCGATTGCCAACGTTGGTAAGCCATTGGCTGAGATAGGCCAATGTTGGCCAGCCTAAGCCAATCGACTGCCAACTTTGGTAAGCCGTTGGCCAAGACAGGCCGATGTCGGCCAGTATATATTAGTGTACTACCAATATTGGTAGTACGATGGCCACATTGGCCTAACATTCGGACCATTGTTTGCCAAATAAATATTACTGTTGGCCCGACTTCGTGTGCTGTCTGGGGTTGCCTGTGCGTACTAGTATTCAACCTATGAATACCACTGCGCACGGGCATTTACACTATTTACATAATTTTTCAGGGTATGGTTGTGGTAAACAGGTGTCATCCAACTGTGTTATTTACGGGCTCCGACAAATATGGTGTGCAACCCTCATAGAGTCGTAAAAGCATGAAAGTGTTTTTAAGTAGTACCTTCTTAGGCAACCATCCGCCACAGCAAGCTCACTTGTCCCTCATCGACGAAGTACCGTGTGTACAGCTCTCGCACTGCTTTGGCGTCGTCACTGCTGTTGTTCAGAGCCGTGTATACAGAGAGTTTGGTCAATGGCAGGCGTGGGCAGAGCCAGGGCGTGCACTAGACTCGGGAAGAGGGCTTGGCATGCTCTCTTGACCTAACCAGAAGCCAAAAAGAATCCCCTAGCGGTGGCAGCGAGAAACAGTTCTGATCAAAGCTATAGGTTCGTATATGGTTTTAATAAGCGCGTAAGAGTGAAGTTAGTAACTCTTCGTGGTTGAAAATAGGATGCTCGTGGTGTTTCGATTATGATCATCCAGAAAGATGTAAGAAACGAATGCGGCGCTCGAACTCTGTTTTGCTTGGACAGAGTGTGACCGCTCAGACGGCAGATTCCCGGCCCTCGGCGCTTGGCGTAAGGATTATGTCGATCGTTCCGCTAGTCGCACTCTCCCACCATCATTTTGGATGATCGTGATTGAAACATCACGTGTACCATATTTTCAGTCACCGAGAGTAACTCCGATGCAGTTATCAGGTTTGTTTCTCGCGACCACCACCAGGGTATTGTTTCCGGCTTCTGGTTGGTCACATTCGAATTTCTGAAGACGCCCTGGAACACGCCCATCCCGCTTTCGGCCAATGGCGCCTCCTCATTTGTCTCCTATACTTCCCAACGAATGGCCAAACTCTCTACATATATGGCTCTGCTGTTGCTTCCTCCTCTACGATACTGCCTCATGGCTCCAGCGGGAGTCACTCCCTGTCTCCTTTAGCCGTTTCTTACAGTTCCTTTAGGCCATCAAAATAGCATTGTTGAACCACACACATTTATGATGAGCTTCACTACTGTAAGCATATTTATCGAACTCAGTTACTAGCAATCTTTATTAACCCTTTCCATTCACCACATCTTTCAAAGCTTTGAGACAAACAGGTAACTGAGAGAAAGGTTACTGCAGATTGCTCATGCAGCAGACACATCCTGCCAAAATAAACATAGGTTCCCAGGCAGCACACCATTGTTGGACCCCCGTTGGCCCAATGTTGGCAAAAAATGGTTTCAATATTGGTCTGACGTTGGCATTTTCGAAAACGCCACCCGATCCAATGTTGGACCACTGGTTTGCCAACGTTCTAGCCCACGTTGGACCAACGTGGTTTGCGCTTTTTTTATCCAATATTGGCATAGAGGTTTCTCCGTAGGCTGAACCAACATTGGCATCCAGCGCCTTACACACTGGCTCTTCCAATATTGGCTTAAATATTGGCTATTCCAATATTGGCTTAAATATTGGCTATTCCAATATTGGCATCCAGTCTAATACACTGGCTATTTTTTGCATCCATTGTCTATGACATTATTGGATGCCATTTTTCAGTCAGTGTTCCAACCAGTGTCACAAAAACAGTGCAGAGAACCAAGCAAGTCTCTTGCTCTTTTTTCTCAAGCACTGTTTTCTTTCTGATACTAAAATCTAATAAATGTAGCAATTTTACTATATTTGGACACTTCAGAAATCATTAAAGCATGCAAATGAATTGTTCATAACGTTTGACAGTTCTTAATTTATTTAAATCGAATAAAAAGATTTAAAAAAATTGTGCAACCAGGGGGGCCTAGGCAGACTCGGCGGCAGGCTCGGTAGTGGACAGGGCAGAGGGCTGGGCGAAGAGCTGGGCAAAGGGCTGGGCAAAGGGATTCCACGCAGGGGCCTGGCCACAGGATTCTGAAAGAGACAGAAGCGGGGGTTTGGATTCAGGTGAAGGGTTTCTGAGGCTCTCAGTTCTCTCTTACGCTTGTCAATAATGAATATCAAAATAAAACATAGCTTCAATATTATTCGCCGCCCTTTAATTAACTATTCGATTAATCGGTTTAGTTGCTCTGGAAGTATAAAACCTCGGAAAGGCCTACCGACTTTTTTATGTTTACTTTGCCATACTATAAACTTTCTTTTCCAGTGAATTATTTTTCGTCATTTTGTATGTAAAAAACTTAGTACTGCCTTCTAAAATAAATAGATGCGCAGGTAAGACACCGGGGCCGGCTTGCTGGAATCAGTGTCTCAGCTGAGACTCCGTGAAAAAAAAGCACTGTAAAGGCTGAGACGCACGAGTGTCTTGAGTCGAGGTTTGAGTCCCGTTCGGCTCGTACGCTGGCTTTGACAGTGCTTTCTTTCCCCCCGTCTCAGCTGAGACGCTGTTTCTAGGAAGACGGCCCAGGCGTTTACTTTTGTTTTGTTCGTCCGACTTGTCCTTACTCAGAGCTCGATCGATCTAGATTAAAATATTTATTGTGGTTTAAAAAATTAATGAAATAGTACGAAGGTTATTTCATAAATTGCTTTACTCTTGCAACATCATGGCGTCCCCCAACCTTTCATCTAGCTTTAAGAAGTCTTAAGAATTACAATCTCGCCATTTAAGTTCACACCAATATTTCTACTTTGATTTGAAAAAAAAAAAAAACGTTTTTAAGATTTACGGTACTTGCGGCACGGAAATATGTAGTTATAAATGCACCCATATTGCCTCCATAATATTTACAATTTATAAATCACACCGCCGGCCTCCCTCTTCAGCTCACCAGTGTCAAACACAGTACTAAATTAATAGTTCAATAAATACCTCGTTATACGTAAGAACATGACAGTTGAGCAGAAATTGATGCTTGAATCAATCAAGAGTTTAAAATAAATCGCGCACATAAAATAGCTTGTCGTATAAAGACAATTACTGGCAATTACACTCGCAGAGCGCGGTGAAATAACTGACACTCCACTCGCACCCAACAAGCCGAACCTTGGCAAATAAGGACTACACAACGCTCTGTGGTATTCGGCTTGGAAATACCGGGAAGACTTTTTACTACAGCACACATCTACCGCCAAGAAGACAGTCATATTTTAACACAAAAAAAGATTAAATAAAAATGACTTCGAACACAAAAATAACCAATCAGAACGTCTCTCACGGTCTATTAGAATAAAAAGCATTTGCCAATAGCGCTGTACAGGGCCTTTCGGGCCGATCGCTCTGGATTACACGTTGACCTCGTCGGAGATTCCTGGCACAGAGTTCGACACGGTTCAAACTCATCGGATAGGGACAAAAAGTACATTGCGTAGCAAGAATACCTATCCCCAATGGTCAGGAGGACTTCTCCTTGTCACTCACATGGAAGAGAAGGCGGTCCGTCGTGTTTTCGGTCCGTTGAAGCTAGTGGTCACATGTATGCCCACAAGAAAGGAAGATCACCGGTGTGTAGGCGCTGCCGAAAGAATATCCGTGGTCTTGGCAATCCGCATGTTGAAGATCGCACTTGGCACTAAGACAAAATGTGCTGCTGGTGATTGGAACTCTAGAACTAGATTTACCACATTTACCACAGAAGCGAAATCTACAGCAGGCCCGTAGGCCGCATGACACGCGAAACTAGGTCCGATCTTCGCAGGCATTCCGGGCTTGTCAACGACTAATGCTTCATCCGTCAAACCACGTGATCACGCTTCTGCCGTTACCCGCGCACAGAGAGCGGATTCAAGCGATAAAAAGTATACGGTTCATTGGTCGGGCGAGTACGCACCGTCTACCACGCCTTCAGCTTAGGGCGTGGGAGAAAAAGAGAGAATGAGTAGAAAGAAAGCAGCCCAGAACGGGGGGTGCGCTTACAAAGGCTAATCTTTAGGCCCATCTCAACAATGAACCCGACCAGAGGATTTGTCACTTGTACCCAAGGTTGATAGTGCAGTGGATGTTATGCGTGGCCTTGGGTTTTAGTCAGGTTTCGTGCTCTGCCTTATCACCAGCTTCGAGACTATAGTCACGTGACCCTAACCGGAGACACGATTTGCCTAAAACACGCATAGCGCCTACCCTGCTGCCAATACCGATTGAACAGGGCAGCGCTTTGAAGGCCAGCTTTTGAATTTCTAAAGAAGCTGTCCAGCCCAAAAGTGATTCTAAACGGGGCAAGTTTGAAGACAGCATGTTTTACGCCGTATAACTCACACTAAAATTTAGAATGAAGAACTAAGTGCGACAATGTTTTGCGCACGATGTCCACAAATAAATAAATAAATAAATAATATATATATATATATATATATATATATATATATATATATATATATATATAGAGAGAGAGAGAGAGAGAGAGAGGTATATATTTTTATCAATAAATTTAAAATTATTTGTACATTGTTAGATTCACGTTTTTAAACTTCAATTTGTTTTTACGAAAAAGTTACACATAAAAGACACCACGGACAGCACATCGTCCGACTTTCAACACACGATGAATCGCCGACGCTCCCTGACAGAAGGTTGCGATGCTGCGCGAACAATTTCGGAAAGATGCTGCGTAGGATACGCCGGGCGCAACGGCTTCGCGACCGTTTGAAGGGCAAAGGATTCGCGACGACAAAGTAGCGTCTTCCAACTTCAGTAAGCTAACGGGGCTCGAGAGTACCACGCTCACATTTCCGCAGAGCGAGCGCGGCCGGTCAGATGGAGGCGCAGTATGCTCTCGCGTCGCGATTGCTACGTCGTTGCTCTGCCTACACTGATGACACGTGCACTGGCAGTCGAAGCAGCCCTTTCGAGACTTCATTCGAGTCCAATAGACGACTTTCTAGCGCGATAGACTCTCGTAAAACTGAGAGTAGAAGTCACTTCGTCGACAATGACAAATATGCAAAGAAACATTAAATATAACGCAGAAAGAAATACAGACATGGCAGGGGCACGGACAAAGTAGAAGACGTTAACGCTACGGAATGCATATCCATACAAAATACACTGGAAAATAGAAAAATATTTAAATCTAAAAAACGGAATTAAGTTTTCAACGCCGAGGTAAGGCAATGCGAAGGGAGAGCAGCCGGCAAAAAAACTGCTATAGTCCTATAGGCAGCTAAGGACGTATTTGTGACCGCGGTTATAAAGCACCGGCGACGTACGCCCCATGAAGTTGGCTAAATAAAATTTTCGCCCGAGCGAGCGCGTGAATGACTCTTTTCCACTTTCCTACCTCTGCAATGCAAAAAAAAAAGGGTCGCGGGTTTATAGCCTAGGCGACACAAATTGCAATATTGACCAGCCTATACCATAACATCACCAATATTGGAAAACTCTTGGCTTTGACAGTTTAATATTAACCAGCTTAAGCCAGCGTATATTCAATATCGGAAAGCCATTGGCTCTGACAGTCCAATATTGTACAGGTTATGCCGGCGTATATCCAGTGTTGGATAGTTATTGGCTTTGACAGTCCAATATTGGACAGCTTATGCCGGCGTATAGCCAATATCAAAAAGCCAGTGGCTCTGACAGTCCAATATTGGACAGCTTATGCCGGCGTATATCCAATATTGGAAAGCTATTGGCTTTGACAGTCCAATGTTGACCAGCCCATGCCAACGTATCGCCGATATTGGAAAACCATTGGCTTTGATAGTCCATTATTGTCCAATGTGATTCCAATATTGGGAAACATATGGTTCATTGGGCCATTGTTGGGCCATTCTTTGCCACATCAAATCCAATGTTGGCCCAATACGGTGTGCTGCCTGGGTTGTTGGAGAGCAGATAACAATCCTTTACTGTATGCTATAATCTCGGCAGGACAACAGGACTGTGTTCCAAATCTCACCTGGCTCGGCTGTCTGCTACGTCAGCGGGTAAAGCCACCCGACAATAAAAGTAAAAACAACTTGGTTATAAAATCTTGGTATCAATTACTGGATTCTCTCTCAATTGGCTTTGCCTTTGGCAGAAAGCTAACATAGCAGTCGAGCCCAGTTCTCACTCTTTTCTGTCCTTTCTAAATTTCTTCTGCCTCACCTTGAATCTGTTATATCCATTACTCCTCTTTGGTTGCCGATGGGCACACCGAAAAAAAAGGCATCTTATGACTACTGTAAAATACCGGTCAAGCACCCACTTTCATACAAGCGCCCAATATTAACATTTCCAAAACTTCAGAATTCTGCAAATTATATGTTAAGCGCCCACCCCTTGAAAGCGCCGTCATCAGCGGAAATATTCATCCCTTCCGCAGCGATGAGACCGCTATCGGTGATATCCGCTTCCTTACGGTGAAAAGGGAAAGGCTTCTTGCGCATGGGAAACGGGGGAAAACCATGAATTGTATTTTCTAGGTCACTGGGGTATCATGAATTGTCCCTACAATGCTGGACGTCAGCAGCCAAGTAGTAGCCAAGTTCGGCCTAATGGGAGTTAAGATGACGCAATGACAATGAGCAGTCCTTAAAAAATAAAGGTCGCAGGGCTTTTGTGAGACAGATCTTGATAAAGCGTGTACGCTGCCGCTGTTCCCTCACTCCTCGTGCAATCTGCTAGCCGCATGATGCCCTCCTACCCCGTCGCCAGGACGATCGAAGTCGTCGAGTGGCATTGTGCGGCGGGAAATAATGTGAGCTGCACCTCTCGGCATTTCAAGATAGAAAAAAAAGAACACGCGAGTGGGACTCTAAGTATGACGCTTTAAAACACCGCAACTACGGCAAGCAGAAGCTGATGCGCAAACTCGCAGGTGGTGGTCCCATCGTCAGTGAAGAGTTGTACGGCGCTCTTTTTGAGCACCTTCAAGTGGAACGAGATGCTAACTGTGCCGTCACTAACTGGCTCCTAACAGAGGAACCGCTGAAAATGGCTTTAAGCCTGAATCTTGGCAACTTCAAGGCCTCAAGCATGTATATCAACCGATGGAAGAAGTAATTGGGGGTGACAATGCGTGGGTCCACCACCGATTGTCAGAAGGCCCCCACTGACAGCAAGGAAGCTGTCCATGCATTTTACTCAGGAATCGCAACGTTGAGGACGCGCTACGACTAGACGCCCTTCAACATTTGCAACATGGACAAGACAATGGTTAGAATGGACAGTCCTGCGACTCGTACCAGCGATATCGCGGGGGAAGCCAGCATGCGGATCATAAACACCGGCTGTGCCCGTCACTGTTTCACCGTAGCCCTGGCTCCGTGAGCATCCAGGGATGAACTCCCGGCGTTCGTCATGCTCAAGGAGCCAACAGGAAGAATTCCAGCTCGGGTATTCATGAACCTTAAAATTCTAGGTAAATAACGCCATTCAACATATCCTACTGTTTCATAAATATTCAGTTACTTAAGAGTCCTTAACGCTCGCGACCGCCTTGACTTCCGCACACTGACTCGGACCGGCCATGTTCCAAATCAGACTCGAGCAGGCTCGAGCCACTCTGGTAGAGTGGGTAGGGTAGGTCATATCACGTGGCACCAAGGAGGGACGCTGGTCGCAGGTAAAATTTAAAGTTAAAAACATCTTTTTGTTCATTATATTTCAAAAGTTATAAAAATTAGAAAGCGCACAATCGGCTATAAGTAGCAGATTGCAACAGTAATCGAAAGTGGCAAGCTGCCTTCCGACGTTACACGTCATACCCGCGATCTAGGCACAATAAGTGAGGCGTACTCAGCGAAAAGCCGTCCATAGTCGTTCCTAATTCTTGGGCCCTTTGTCTTTATTTCAACAGCAAATGCACGCTTTACTCGGTACAACAACGGCTGGATGATAACCAAAGGTGCCTGGAGTGGCTCAGCCGCGCTCAGCCTTGCTCGTCGTCAATCAAAAAAAAAAAAAAAAAAAAAAAAAACGAAGGCCGTTGTCGACGCAGCAGACGCCGCCAGAACCGACGTCGTGTACATTCCAGGAGGTTGTACTCGAATCCTGAAGCCTGTGGACATCTACTGGAACAAGTCGTTCAAGAACTCCCTCCGCATTGTCATGGGCGGAGTTCACGAGGAAGGAAGAGAAGACTCCGTAAGGAAACATCCGAAGCCTTCTTGCCAGGACGTGTCGAACTTCGTGTTGACGGCTTGGGCTGCTGTGGCTGAAGAGATGGTCACGCGATCCTTCAAGGGGTGTGGGACCACTGTCGCGTTCGACGGCAGCGAGGACGGGCACTTGCATGACCGATTTGCAGGCATCAGGGAGCCCGTGGTCTGTTCAAATCGCGAGAGCGTCAGCGCCGAATGCATTGACCTCTTATTTTGCACCGACTCGGAAGAATCCTTCTCTGGGTTCAGTGACGATGAGTGGTCACTTCTGAGTCCCCTATCATTCATCATTTTAAAATAAACGTGTTATCTCCAATTTCGTTCATCCTTCCTTGAAGTGTCTCGTTAGCCGCCATCTGCTTTTATCACTTTGACCGGGCAAGAGCTCATGTCTAGAAAAACCGATATCTCAGCGAAAGTGGGGTGGGCACTTTTGCGGCATTTTACGGTAGCGTCAGAGCACCAAGAGGAATGCTGCTCCGAAGCGGCGCTCTCGATAGCACGCGCGGGGTTGGAACGTTTTATACCTGCAAATGGCGGTCGAAGGTGGCCAGCAAGAGCACCCGCGCCCAGTTTCGAAATGCCACCACTAGATAGAGCAAATTTTGTAAATTGTATATTACAGACTTAATGTAGATATAATTTGTAAATACTGCAATTTGTATGTAATCGTCGTGTACATAAATTTAATTTTATTATTATCCGAACTGTTGCAATAGTTTCCTTTCCTTCAAGATAGACGAAACTGCAAGAGCCTTTTGGGAATGAAGACTACAAAATTTGTTATGGGAAGATCTCCTGTGATCTAGTAAAAAATATTTCAACCATGCTCTTTCTGATGCAAGACAAAGTCAGCTTTACTTTATTAACTTGCAGTCATTAAAGGTAGTATGTAGACTGTGTCTATCGCTAGAGTATATATCACTTCCTTCCATGATGGCAAAGCTACAAACCAAGTAGGCATCTTACATTCCGAATATAGAGAGGCACTGCACCCTACAGTCAGCAACTACCGATCCATGGCTAAGGTTGTCTCTTAGCCCATGTTCTGGCAAATCTTGAGCTGGATGAACGACCAGCAATGAATATTAGAGAAGAGTCTGCAACTTTAGCATATCCTAGTGCATATCTGTTTTTATTTCAGTCCAGCTTAGGTAAAGAAAAGCACTATGTGAGAGGCCAGCTTGTTCCAACTATGAAATCCTCAATTCCTTTACTTTTTGCAGCTGTAGATTGGGAACTAGGAAGCTTTTGAAGGCAAGGCTGTTTTTGTTTTTGCCACATTAGCACCTTGAGGACTGGAGCTTGAAGCATTTAGGATATAACATTGGCTCAAACATACTCAGCAGACAGGATATTCTCAGCATGTAGGCCGTCGGGAGGGGTGTAGAGCTGCCGTGTAGTCCTCCTGGCTCGCAGGAAATTCTGAAGAGCCACTGTGGACAGAAAAATATCGATGGCTCGGTTTGGATTGTGGCGTAAAGAATTCTCAAGTTTTGCCAGCGATTGGCGAGCACGCCAAAGGCATTCTCGATGTGCGTAGTGCACATGAAATCCTGAAAGAAATTATGAGATTATTATTTAGGGTTGTGCGAATAATAAAATCGTTCGAATATCGAAGCGAATAGTGCCATATTCGCTTCGCACTTTGAATCGAATAAGACTATTCGGCAATTTTTTCAAAGTATTTCAAAGTATGAAAATAGATCTGCAAAACTTCAGAGCCCCCGAAAAAAATCGATCTGCTCCACCACAATGCACTGGCATAAAGGGGTGAAGCTGGAGGCGCCCCAGCGCAAGAGACGTCTTATGGAATGGAGGCACGTGATAATCGTATGTTAAGTTTTCACAAAAACTAGCGTCTTGATATCATGGCGGTGACGAGAGATCCTCTAAATAAACTGATAATATTCAAATGCTGCGTCGTGAAAGTAAACATATTCGGCAGAAGTCTGCCTGGTTGGGTGAGAGTTAAAGTCCGAAAATGTATCTCCAACCAAAATTTGAAAGGAAACCCGACGTTTCAAAACCAACTCGGTTTCTTAACCTCTTCGTCTTCAAAAAAGAAAAGAAAAGAATAGGAAAAGAAATTAAAAAAAGGAGAAATTAGGAAATTCAAAAATTGTAAAATAACTTTTTTAGCTATGGAGATGGTCGTCTCTTCAGCTTTTCCGTCAGGCCACGGAGGCCATGCGCGTACACAGAGGGCAAAGCGCCCAGCGACCTGTTTAGGTTTCCTGGCGTGTGCTGGATTTGCCACTATTCCAAGAAAAGTCTTCTTCAAAAATTGGGCTCTGTGTCCACCACGTGCGCATTCGCGAAGTCAATGCGATGGTCTAGGGCAGTGATCTCAAACTGATTTGGGTCTGAGGGCCAGATTGCCCGCGCAGGGAAGGTCGAGGGCCAACATAAGACGGGGGGGGGGGGGGGGGGGGTTCAAGAGATTTTAAAGAGGAGAGACCTCGTGCTCTATGCTTCTTGTAAACTCGCAGTTTTGCCAGTCACATCTTTAGACTTGATTTGTTTATATGACTACTTTCGACCTTGACCTGGTGTGATAAAGGAATTAAAATGACACCCTCCGCCAACGTTCTGCCATTTTTAATCGAACACGAGAGCAAGTACGCTGTCGTTCCAGTTTCTCAATTCACTCAGGAATTAATCAAGCTCAACATTACTCTAAAAAAAAAAAAATTTTGGCAGTTATTGCTTTTCTGGAGATCTTTTTTTTTTTATTAAGGCACTTGTCTTTTAATACATATGTCTTTTAATGGTGACATTTTTTTAAGGCAAGAATTCCGAGGTCGAAGCTTTATCTTCGGCTTTCGATCAGCAGGAGCAATTGCTCCTGCTGATCGAAAGTTTGCGTAGCCGAGATTTATCCTTCAACGAACAGCTTACGCTTGCAGCCTAGAAGCGGTATTGTTGTACATTACAAAAAGCTGGGAGGCCAGAAATAAAGCGAAACAAAGGGCAAATGAACACAGATACGTCTTAACTATTACAATACGTTAAAAGGGCAGAGCTACTTTTCGATCGAAAAGTAATCAACGAGATGAGATCACTATGGCGCATGCCAAATTCTAGTGCTCGACGCATGGGAACCGGGACTCGTAACCGGTTGCCGGCGGGCCACGTCCCATGCGAGTCGCGGGCCGCGTGTTTGAGACCCCTGGTCTAGGGTATCGAAATATTCGGCGATGGCGCTGCGCTCACTGTCAAACTTCCGCACGTCGTTCTTGTGTTGGCGGATACGCTCGGGAAAGTTCTTTGTCTCGCCGATGTAGGTTGCGGGGCACTCTGCGCAAGGAATGGTGTAAACCACGCCTTGTGCCCTTTCTTTTGGTAGACGATCTTTCGGTCTTGGCATAAACCTTCCGAGTGTGGACGGGGGCTTGTGGGACACCAGAATACCTTCCTTTCCCAGTACCCGTGCGAGCGCTTCGCTGGTTCCCTTTACGTAGGCAACGCTGATGCGCGCGACTCGATGGGGCTGTCTTTCTTCTACTGGCATCTGGTTTTGCCTGGCGAGACCTTGGCGTCGGGCGATGCGCTCAATAAAGGCTACTAGAGTAGCCATTTTTCTTTAGGTCTTCAATTATGGTCTTCTTCTCCTTCTTTTTATCGGTTTCCGACGAGCAGTTAGTCGTTGCCCTACGCAGGAGAGTCGAAACCACTGAGGCTTTATGACTCGTTTTATGGTTGGAGTCAAAATCGAGGTAGCGTCCGGTGTGTGTTGGTTTTCGGTACACCGTAAACGTCAGATCTTGTCCTCGTCGGTTCACCAGCACATCAAGGAACGGCAAGGTGCCATTCGTCTCGCATTCCACGGTAAATTGAATGGCCGGGTCGATAGAGTTGAGGTGTGCCAAAAAATTAGTCACGTCCTGTTTCTTGAGAATGCAGAAACAATTATCCACATAGCGCATGAATACTTTGGGGCTGTTGGGGAAAGACCTCAGCGCTTTTTGCTCGATTGTTTCCATCGTGAGGTTCGCCGTTGTGACCGAGATGGCCGCACCCATTGTGCCACTGACCTGTTTGAAAAGCTCCCCTTTGAAGGTGAAGTATGTGCTGCCGAGACAAAACTCGAGCAGACGGCACAGTTCCTCCAAAGTGAGGTTCATTCATTCATTCATTGCTTTATTTCCAAATTTGTTTGCAAAATACACAAACACTGTTTTGACCCATAGTCGTTAAGGCTAGTCTGGGTCCACTCGTAATATAGGTTCCAAAAGCGGCAGAATACAATAGATTCATGCAATGCGCAAAAACAACAACAAAAGAAAATCACGTTCTAGAAAGTAATTAGCGTAACTGCATTTCATATTCATGAAAGAATCTTAAGGAGGGCAGAAAATTATTTTCCAACTTTATATTAATAGGTATTTCATTCCAAACTTGAGCACCAGAAAATTCAATCAGCCTTTGTCTATATGCATTATGGCATGGCGGTAAATTAAACACATAATTTGTTGCAGCCCTTGTTTGTCTTCTGGGAAATCGAAATAAGTTCAAGGAAAGGGGTTCCTTACACTCTATGATTTAACGAACTGTTTGAGCTATTTTTTTCAATTTGTATAGCTCATACTGATGGAGTTTATAAAGCAATATACTATGATTTACTGTGTCAAATGCTTTTTTATATCTAAATATACAACAACGGCAATCTTACTTTCATGGAGAGCTCTGTTGAGATGTTGAGTTAGGACAGAAACAGCTGAGAACGTGGATCTATTTGGTCGAAATCTGTGCCGATTATGGCAAAATATTGAGTATTTAGTTATGAAGTCCTTTCCACGTTTGCATATTATTTTTTCAAAGACTGTGTTAATTGTACTTAAAACTGAAATTGGTCTATAGCTGGATGGTGCCGAAGAATCTCCATCTTTAAAAATAGGTACTACTTTAGCTATTTTCAGCTCATTAGGATATAGTCCACTCTCTAACGTGTGATTGAACATATGTAAAAGATGAATACCTAAAATGTCAATATTATCATTTAATAGTTTAATAGTAATTGTATCTAGTCCTGCGGCTTTACCTGTTCTAAGATTCCCAACTACTGATAATATTTCATTAACCTCAATTTCTCGCATTACAAAGCTATTTGTAATTGGTGTCAGTGACTGCTGAGGATCAGGAACGTACGGCAACTGAGCTGCTAAGAGAGGCCCTATATTAGTAAAATAATCATTAAAAGTGACTACCGTGTTCTGTTCGATTAAATCAGGTAATACATGTTTATTTGCACGAAGGCCAATTGCATCATTGACTATGTCCCAAATTATTTTAATGTTTCCATCCGCTTGCCTAATTTTAGTTGAGTAATATTCTTTCTTTCTTTTTCTCAACATAGAAACTGATCTGTTCCTGAAATGTTTAAATTGGCTTAAATAGTAATCATTATTTTTGTGTTGTGTCCATTTATGATACCATTTATCTTTTTCCTTTAGTACCCCTAAAATGTGGCTGTTATCCAAGGACAGACCGGCACATTGTATTTATTAGACGTCTTTTTTACAGCACTCAACGTTATAGCTCTTTTGAGACTAGTAAGGAAGTTATAGTATTCGATGTAAATGTTTTGATTATAAGTGGAGCATATATCTAGTCGTTCTAGTACCCTGCGAAGCTGCGCATAATCTATTTTAGTTCGCTGTTCAGGACGCAAGATTTCCTTTTATGAATGATCTCTTTTTGTAAAACAAGAAAAAATGGCCAAGTGGTCAGCTATCAAGCTTGGGTAAACGCCAGCATGGACATCCGTTTCAGTATTGCAAAGAGCATGATCAATTATTGTACTGGAGGTGCTAGTAATGCGAGTAGGTTCAGTAATGAAGTTACGTAGGTTGAAAGATTCAAGCAGCGTATAGCTATTATGCGTATCAGTAGCCAGATCAATATTAAAGTCTCCAACAACTACAGTGCGATCATTCTGTAAATCAGACAATGCCGTAAGTACTGCTTCGAATTTTTCAAGAAAGGAGTTTACTAATGAGCTTGAAGGTCGATACACTACTCCGACTATTACGCCACAATCAAGCTTTATAAAAAGTGCTTGGTTCTTGTGGTCAAGAAGCTGTCTTTTTCGGGGGCTTCGCGGGCTGCAGCAACTGCTGCAGCCCGCGAAGTAGTATTATGCACGTATGGAATATAAGCCGGGCGTGTGTGGCTGTGTCCTTTGTTGTTAGATGATCGACGGTTGGGGTCTATAATGAGATGCTGAAGGGTAGTACGGAGGAGGTCTGCAACAAAGGACACAGCCACACATGCCCGACTTGTATTCCATACGTGCATAATACTGCCCATCGCCTGAAGAGTCTCGCTGCCCGGTTCGACACGAAGGTGGTATTCACATGTAGAATGAAGCTCAAACAAATGTGCCAAAGGGTGAATAACGAACGTCGTCCACCAGAATGCACGATCAAGCACTCCAACAAATACGTCAAATGCCAAGAAAAGCCAATTTATTCTATTCCGCTCAGTTGTGGCAGCGAATACATCGGCCAGACAGGACGATGCCTGAACGTTCGCCTTAGGGAACACTTTCTCGAAGTCAACAAGGCGTTATCAGACTCCTACCATCCAATTGTTGTCCATGCTCGCACCTGCCAAGATTGCTCTCCTAACTATGAAAACACTACCGTGCTAGGCTCACACAAGGACAAGTATGGGCCAGAGATGATCGAAGCATTTCAGATCAAAACTGCCACAGACAATGTTTCCGAGCCCTCGATGTCGTTATCGACATCAGAGATGAATTTCCTAGCGCCGGAGTTATAGAGAAAAAAGCTTCTCCAGTTTTTTTTTTTCTTCTTCCTTTTCTGGAAGTTAAATTCAGCTATCTTTGTTTTTATCTATTTCTAGAATCTTCTAGTATTTTCGTCTTCACTTAATTTTCTCTGTGACCAAAGTGGTTCACCCTAGTGTAATGGGCATCATTTAAATGTAGTTGCTCGTTGAAAGAACTGTGTGTGTCTGTCCCTCGTATATTTTCTGTGTTTTATTCGTTCCGTGTGAACTGTACTCCATCCAACGCGCTCTGCCACGTGTACCTAAGCCTTCCACTCTGCGGGGCTGCTGAGCAACTGTAATAATAGGTATTTTTGTTCACATTTATACAGCTGCTTGTGTGTTGCACCAGCTTGGGCATAAAGGCCTGGTTGCAAATTCGTACTTCAGTGCCATGCGTTCATCACAGAAAAAACAGATGCAGAATGCTCTTCAGACAAGTAAAAGCGCTGAAAATAGACAAAGACAGATGAGGGAAAAAATACGAAGCACACTCTAAACTAAAGTTTACTTGTACAAAACATGAATGTATGCACCAGCAATAGGCAACCGGCGGCCCGCAAGGCAATTTGATGCAGCCTGCGATTTAAAATCAACCCGCACAAAAAGAAACTAAGAAAAACAGTACAGTTTTATGTTTTTTAATCGAAAGAGATGAGCCACTACAGAAGCTTTCATTCTAATTGGGTGTAGCATTTTATTATTGTATGATTAAAAGGGAATGGGAGGTGGAATCCATGGTTTTCTGAGATTTCGCGTTCAAACGAAGCCAAACAACG
This sequence comes from Ixodes persulcatus, assembly GCA_013358835.2. Taxonomy (NCBI): domain Eukaryota; kingdom Metazoa; phylum Arthropoda; class Arachnida; order Ixodida; family Ixodidae; genus Ixodes; species Ixodes persulcatus. The sequence continues at coordinate 204,536 of JABSTQ010010853.1, forward strand.
AAAGCTACAAAACTTGCGAGCCAATCAGAGCGACGAGCGAAACACGGAACAGCTCTCATGGCACATTGTGACATGCCTATCTTTGAGGCTTTGATTTGCTCGCCCGTGCCATGCTTGTTACGTGTTCGCCATGTTAGAATTTCATATCGAAAAATGTGGTCGGGACGCACCAGACCACTTTACACAGCAATACGATAAGATATATGGGGTGATTTGAACACAAATTTCAAAGTCAGGTTTGCTGATTAAAACAACAGGGCGCTCGAACATCTTTATATTATGGAATCCCTTTAAAACTGTCTGAAACGCAGGACGAAAATGACTTATCTCCAAACAGGTAACAAATTGATGCAAGCATCTGCCGTGAATTTTTAGACCGCTTCCTGAATTGGTCTTTTATTTTTTAACCCTCGCAATAGACGTGGTCGCAATGTCCGGCAACATGTCTGCGATGTGACTTTTCTAAAAATGAAGCCACTCCAGATTTCGTTTGCAAATGGCAAAGGAGCAGTTCCATAAGTTTCTACGACCCTCTTCTATGAGTTTTAATGTTCAACTTCACATCTTAGCAAGCTACACTGAACATCCAAAGTAACAAGCAGAAGGGGCCCGAATATTCCAATGGCCAAATCTCAAAACTCTTTGAAATCTTAGCTCATGTGAATAAATATTGCTGCAATTTAAATCGGGACATCAATTTGTCTGTGTAGTACTGTGAGCTCCACCCCCCATTCTTCCACTTGGCTAAGATTTGCCCTCTAGCCCGCTCTTTCTCCGCTCCACGGCGACTCGGCCCAACTGAGTGCAAACGCTGCCAACCCCTGGTGTACCCTCGTGCACATCTCAGCAAATGTCGTCTTTATATCTTGCCAAAATCTTAATGTCATGCACGGGAATCTGCTGCAATGAATAGCACGATTGCCTGATGGACTGGTGAGTTTCTGTGGTGTGCTCCCGTGTAAGCTCACTGACGCGCCGGCCCGTCTGGCGAATGTACACAGAACCACAGGTCAGTGATATTTCATAAACAACACCTGTGGCACACTCAACAAATTTGTTCTGATGTTTTAGCTGCGTTGATCGCTATTAGGCTCAGGACAGTTGATTCTGCGGCACGGCCATATCATTTTATTGGGTGTCGAGAACACGACTGCAATTTCAGAGTGCTGAGTCACTTACTTCAAGTTATGCGAAACTGCGTGCAAATAAAGGTTGAATGCCGGACTCACTTTTTGCTTTTCCCATACCAGTTGGCCGCCCCTTTGAACCTTTTCAATAAACCTTCCGCAACACCAGTCCACCAACCAATAGCGAATATCGGCACTTGCAGTTGACGAATCCCAGCAGGGGGCACCTGTGAAAGCAGGTGTTTGGAGAGTGGCGTCTCCACGGACCCCGGGCCATGCGGGTTCGCCTGCCCACGTCTGGCTGTGCGTGGCTTTCCCCTGTCCGGGGAAAATGGCATCATGATGGTTGAGTCTAGCCCGGGGTAGGCTTGGACCCTTCGGGGCCCTCCGGGTGAGGCAATACACCACTTCGGCCCCCGCTTCCCGAAGACGGGTGTCCTGGCTTGGGCCGACCAGGATGATTCAGTCAGTCGCCACTTCTACTATCTCCTCCCCTCGTTCACCCTTGTCTTCTCCTTCTTTTCACTTTTCTCATTTCTCTTCTTTCCTTCTTCAAGTCCTTTGGCGACAAGGGCTAACCTTGGGTGGCGACAGACCCCTTGTCGATAACTACATTTGGTTATAATACCTAGGCAGTGCTAACAGCGTAATGTCGCCAGCAAAGCCCTTTTTGTTATGGTGCGTTACCTATTCCCTCGTTGGGCTCCGTGGTGGGTGGCACACCACATGTTCTGAACACTTTCCGCCTCTTATGGCTGCCTCCTCTTCCAGACCCAACAAGGTGCGCCCCCTAAAAGGGGTTGCTCCGTACTTACTTCTGAAAAAGCATCTGAACCACCAAAGGTTCCAAGATTTTTTGTCCTTCAAGCCTTAAATGAAAAAAAGCCACTGGCTAAGCTCTCGCCTTTCCTTGTGTGTAAATGCTGTACTGTTCCGCTGTTTCTTCGGGGGCCTGAATTCGAGCTTCCTCTTTCGCTGTAGTTGGGCGGTCGACCGGGTCCTCCACCCAAAAATAGGCCAATGTTTATGCAAAGCTGATTTATCAAAATTACTAAAGTAATAAAAAAACGAAAGGTCTTTGAATTATGATTATCAGCTATATAGGAGTCTTGAACGATGGTAGACAGCAAAAGCTACTTTGTTTTGAGTGTATATCAAAGCTACCTTTGGTTGTGCACATCTTCCTGAAGAAGACCACCCCAAAGGGAAATAAACTGGAAAGTTTAGTTCACACAATACATATCTCAGCCATATAATGGACATGGCAGCCAATCCGTCTCAATGTCGCCTAACACGCTGCCACTCACGCAGGTTGGCAATAGAAAGCGTTGTTTACATAGCGACTATCTTTGATTGTGCTGCCGTATCCACACACAATTCTTGCTTGTGTTCACGATTGCTTCTCAGTGGTTGATCACTTACTCATAATAGCTGGAGATGTCGAGGAAAACCCCGGCCGATCACCGAAGTAATGTATAATGAGATGATTTGGACACTAAAAGAGGTACTTGAAAAAATTACAGAGGATCAAAAAAAGCAGGCTCTGTCTGAAGGAAATATTCTCCATGAAAGAAAGAAACTACTCACGATAAGAAAAAACTGAAAGGCGTAAGCAAAACACAAAATAAGCTCGCTATTCTCGAAAACACTAAGTGGCTATGATATCGAAATTATACTCTTGCCAGGCAAATCCACGAGTTAGAAAATCGTTCGCAGCAAAACAACCAAATTGTGAGAGGAATCAAACATGAGGGAAACGAAACCGAGGAAGTATCTTTAAGTAAGATGAAGGTTGAGATGTTTCCAACTATAATAAATCAGAAATTGAGCACTATCCAAAGTATACATACACTAAGGAAAAAGACGCGTGGTAGAGATCGTCCTATCATACTCAATGTTAAGGATTTCAAAGAAGAAATTGCCATCTTGAAGAACTGCTTCAAGCTTAAAGGTACTCAAATTAGCATTAATGAAGACCATTCAAAAAAAGGTTGTGGAAGTCAGAAAGAACCTGTGAAATTCAACTGCAAAGAGAAAAAATGGATCTAAGGTCAGACTGGTTTCTGATCGCTTATGGCCTGAATGTCCAACGAGACTGAATGTCCAACGAGCCTGAATGTCGAATCGGTCACGTGACACGCGAGACGGAATGTCCAACGAGACGAAAGATCCAATCGAGGCAATGTCCATCGAGTTTGAATGTCCAACGAGACGAAAGGTCCAATCGAGACGGAATGTCCAACGTGCCTGAATGTCCAACGAGACGAAAGATCCAACCAAGACGGAATTTCCAACGAGCCTGAATGTCCAACAAGTTTGAATATCCAACGGATATGGAATGAACCTTGCATAGAGTTTTGAATAGTAGGATTAGTGATAGTTACGGCGGTGAAAACTACGTTCGATAAAATGTGGAACCGGACGTTTCGGTGCGGAGATCTCGGTACGCGGTCGTTCCGGTATACGTGGTCATTTCGGTACCGGGCTTTTCACTACCGGGCTTTTCGATGCCCGGCTATTTTGGTGTGCCGCTGAGCTTGTCCCGCTGACGTTGCATCTGTGAAGTCCCCCTAATAAAATTAAAATTATGCTCGTGTATTTTGTAGACTTCATAAAATAAAAAAAACAATACATTTATTGTTCGTTTCATATATCTAAATATTAAATAATTTCTATAATTAAAAATGAAGTGGAAAAGGTCACACATGCTACAAGACCAAAGACCGAACTCGTTGACCATTGACAATCGGTCACGCGTTTGCTTTTTAGAAGGTCAGAACTCTGGCGCGGAAACAAATGTGGGGTCCACGAGTGTTCTTAGAATAGTTAATCGTGCCTATCCCCAGCCACAGTATTCTTTCCGTATTGTACGGGTTGCTGTATTTTCGTGATTGGAGTCCCTGGTCGCGCAAAGACGATGTCCCCCGCATGGAAGAAAAACGCCTGATTAAATTATTAGTAGTACTGTTAGGTCAAGTCGGTGTAGTATGTAAAATTACACTAATTTTTTTTTTTTTTTTTTTTACAAAACGAAGGTGAAAGTTTTAGACATTTCTGATTGGACTTCTCGGTCCCCAGTAACAAAAATTAAATTCTCATAACAAAATCAGTGATAAATACAACGTTCCTTCCATTAAGCTTTTGTGCAGGTGATGTCCGAAAGTGGTGAGCCTTTGTCCGGTGATTGTGCGCAGGATTCCGCACATTGCCGCTTGTCGGGACGATTGGTTTTGCATCCTTCAGCCACCAACGAGATTGCTGTCGCAGTGAACCATGTGTTAAGCAACAAGTACGTAATTTTAATAATGAATACAATACTTTTTAGGATCGGCTTCCGTCGTTTTCGCTCTGCCTTTTCTGGTCACGTGGCATGCAGCAATCGCACCGATACGCGCCCACTCGCATACCGAGGCTGCGAGATCGCATTTCAAGTGGTTGTAACTCTATCGCAGACTCGCTGTGACAGTGCGACCGCGATTTATTCATATGAGGAAATTACAAGTGCACATATGACCACAGGATCAGGAGGTCAACCCCTCGCTCGATCTTCCCAAATTTCATTATGCTAGAGTCGCGAGTAAACTTATTCACGTACGAACCTACTTTTTTATAATTTTGAACGACCCGGGTACGATTCACTATCGGACCCTCGTAAATTGTGAGAGCTGCATTTGTCATGCTCTCTTTTTTTGAAAAGAGGGTCTCCTTCTTGACCCTCACTGTCCCCGGCTATCTACACACCCTACCCTAATTAACTAGTTTCGACCGTTCGACAGACGGGCACTTGCGCTCCATTCTCCATTCTGCAAATTGGCCCAGCGCGAACTGCCCTATTCGACGAATTGTACTTCTTCCAGTTGTCCAGAGACCAATGTAATTTCGACGAATTGGCCGGATTCGCGGTGCAATACGCTTATCATAGAAGAATAAAAAGCCACGTCGAACGATCTATTGTTATATTCACACAGGATGCAGGCTATTGATACATCCGGGTGTGAACCTTCTGCTGCACGCCGAGATGGATCCGTTCGCGTCCTTTATCAGCAGTCAAGCTCCCCCGTACCAACACGTCATCAACTACCACGACAGGATCGCGGGCTTTGGAGTGCTTCCAGAAGTCAATTAAATTTCATGGGCTTCTGAAAAGCACTGTGCATGTCACATGCAAAAAAAAAAAAAATTGCGTACTTCGTGATACCAGTATTATCACTCTAGTCTGTGACATACAAACCTACTGGCAGGGAATGAATGCATGCGTTTGTAAACTAGTTCTCCGTTCCAAATATAAACGAACAAAAATAAAAATTTGTCAAATTCACACGATTGTTCTGCATTTACTCATGAATTGTTGGGTCCCACCCCCTTCCACCCCCGTGCATTTATAAGCGCGTTAGATGTAAATTGTTTTTTTTTAAGAATATATCTGTATTTTTTTTATTAGTGGGAAATTACGCTTGTGCAAACTGTTTATGCCTCGCACCCACAACTCCCAAAGCTCCTTTCAAAAATTTAAATATTGACTCTGCGTATAGTCAGTGGCGCTGGCGCGCGGTCATGTGTTTACAATGCGGGTCTCCGTACGTAGCTCATCAATAGATCGAAACGGGCAGGGATGAGAATCGAACAGGAAATTCCTGGGATCTGAAGCGCGGCTTTCATAGACGTCCCCCATTTGCGTTGCACTAGAACACCGGGACACCGCATCCCTAATATATATTTCAAATTGGCTGACCTATGTCACCGAAACATTCGAAACATTTGAACTGTCAATATCAAAGGAGCGTTTGGCGTCGTACAATCGATACCTTTAACCGATCGGTACATAGCTGCGCATTGGCACTCAGCAAACTAACCATGATGCCCTCCTATAGATTAAATTATTATATTTGTGTCTGCTCTATGTTTCTCTGTCGGTCCGTCAACGTCGGCTTCAGTGGCGCGACATTTTAGTATGACGAAATTACGGCAATGCCTGCAGGAATGCGGAATAAATACACACACAAGTTTATATATTTAACAAGACAAATTATTCTAGCACGTGACAGGCGAGACGGAATGCCCAACGTGCCTGAATGTCCAACGAGACGAAAGATCCAACCGAGACGGAATATACAACGAGCCTGAATGTCCATCGAGACGAAAGATCCAACCGAGACGGAATGTCCAACGAGCCTGAATGTCCAACGAGACGGAAGGTCCAACCGAGACGGAATGTACAACGCGCCTAAATGTCCAACGTGCCTGAATTCAGGCACGTTCAGGCACATTCAGGCTCGTTGGACATTCCGTCTCGTAATCGTTTTTGATGAGTTATGGCTAAATAATGCCCAGTACGAGTGGGGTGGATTCAGAGCCTGAATATCCAAGGAGTCAAAAGATCCAACGAGACGAAAGATCGACTAGTGGATATTCAAGCTCGTTGGATATTCAGGCACGTTGGACATTCAAGCCTGGTTGGATCTTTCGTCTTGTTAGACATTCAGACTCGGTGGACATTCAGTTTCAATTGAATATTCCGTCTTGATGGATGTTCAGTCACGGTGGACATTCCGGCCTGGTTGGATCTTCCGTGTTGTTAGATATTCAGACTCGTAAGACATTCCGTCTCATTATTGGTAAGTCGATGGTTTGGTTTGCCTGCAGTCTAGGGTTTGAACCTACGCAGGAAATGTTGTACCATTGTTATATCAAACCAAGAACAAGAGTGAACCTTTCTAACCTGACAAGTGATTTAAGGTCACTAGAATACAAAAGAACTTTGGTCAAAAACCGGAAAGGGGGTAACATGGGACATGTACGCGTAGAAGATAAAGTTTCGAAAACCTCTCTGTTGTACGCCTACTTTTTGGTTTCGGAGCGATCAGTCGCTTTTGCTTTCTAGACTCCGTTTTGTACCCTGTTTAGGAAGTTAACGATGCTTCGCTGCGTTTGAAGACTGTTTGTCACATCCTTTTGGTTTCTGTCTGCAGCGGTTTTTTTTTTTTTTCTTATTAAAATAATTTCTGTGGTGCATATGACTGCTAACCTTCGGTGTTGACTTTGGTCGCTTTTGTTATTTTTATTATTTTTTATTTATTTATTTTAAGCCTGCGGCGCCTGTATCAGGCATTATCGAAGAGGGCAAACAAACAATGAAAAAAAGAACTTTCCGCATTTGTGGCACAAACAATTTCACTAGGCAGCGTATTCTATTTCTTAATAAACTAAAAAGAAAAACAAATTTTATTTGTTTATTTTGTTTTGGCACGTAGATTACGTATATCATGTGATCTTCACGTTGTTAAATATGATTTATAGCATTACATCAAGCCCTTTCACATAGGATACAAAAATGTGCACTGAAAAAAAGGTCCTGACTTATCATATTCATTTGGGAGCAGTATGCTCGATACGTTACAGGAATGAAATAAACAACCCATTAGATATCCAGCCTCAGTGGGCATTCAGGCCTGGTTGGGTCTTTCATCTCGATGGATATTCAGTCATGGTGGACATTCAGGCCTGGTTGGATCTTCCGTGTCATTGGACATTCGGACATGTTGGACGTTCCGTCTCATTTGGACATTTCTTCTCGATGGATATTCCGTCTCGCCTGTCACGTGACCAATTGGATCTTTCGACTCGTTGGATCTTCCGTCTCGATGGATATTCAGGCCGCAAGCCTGTTCGGTGTAGCAACTAATGAAAGATACAGGTGTCACGTTCCTCTAGAAGCAGATAACGAATCGCTAGAACAAAATTAACCAATATGCTTTACAATAATAAATCTGAACGCGAGAAGTATCGTGAACTAAATTGACTCGGAAGCATAACCCTAGAACATGACCCCGAAATAGTTGTAATTACTGACTCATGGCTCCATAAAGATATTTTAGGCTCTGAAGTTACGCCTCCAAACTCTACAATAGTAAGAAAAGACAGAGGGGGGACGGGGGGGAGAGGGGGCGGAATCGCCATTATCATTAAAATATATGGGGTTTTCTTTCCACGAGGAAGTGCGTGATGATAAGGCAGTTTTGATTATACTAAGTTGAATAACCAGACAGTTTTTATTGGTGGCTCGTACAGAGCTTCGAACTGGCCACTTGAGGTGCTTATAAAACTAAGAAAGCAAATGAACCTAAATGTATGCCACGGAGATAACGTGTTGTTATCGGGAGACCCTAATTTACCTGGGATTGACTGTTTTTTACTGTTTATCACATTTTCCTCGAACGGCGGAAATAGCTCACTACGAACAAGTATCAGAACTTGCGTTTTGATATAGTTTAACGCAGGCGGTGACAGATTGTACTAGGATATATGAACAACAACGTCATCGATCCTAAATTTAGCTTTTGTTTCCGAAAGCTTGAAACCTTTCCTTAACAACTGTGTAACTGAAAAGGGATTACCTGCTCATAAGAAGGCACTTGCGACATTGTATGTACACCCAGCAATTTCGCACAGTCATTCCAGAAAGGTGTTCTTGAATTTTAGAAGTACCGATGATGAAAGTATCCTTGATTGCATCGAATAGACGGTTGTTAATTTTCTGTCTTTTCACCAATCGAACGCCAATCTTGTCACACTGTGAGACTACTTTTCTAACATTACTTTAATGTGCGTTACCCGATTCGTCCCTAAGTGCGTTAAAATAGATAAAGGCAAGAATCCTCGGATTAACATGGATGTAATACATGCCAATGACACCTAAAGAGGAAGCAAGCGAGTTCATGCATAGTTCGAACGCAAACAAAAAATACTTGTATTCAACGCGTGAGTCAGGAACTAAGGTGCCTCGTAATAAAATCCAACGATATTTTTTTATAATGTAACACTTAAAAAAAGTTTATAAGTGAGGCACCCGATATGTTCTGGCGTTATTTAACCCTTCGGCTAAATTTCGGCAAGCGTGCCAGTGACCAAAATGATCAACAACAGTGCGTTAAAAATTTTGAATTCCTTTTTCATCCGTATTCACTAACAATGATGGAACTCAGCCTAGTTTTAGTGATATTTAAAATAACCCTCCCATTAATGACATAGAAACGAGTGAGCAAGGCGTTTTTAACTCACCGCTTAACATCGACACAAAAAAAGCCTGGGGCAAGAAGCAACTCTTAATGAATTCCTAAAAAGGTACGCTGATTGAGTCTCTAGATATCTTACTGTAATCGTTAGACCCTCTATTAGCAGTTATTTCTTCCCCGGCGCAAGGAAAATAGCAAAAATTATTCATGTCCACAAAAGTGGTAGTGTTTCAAACGTGAGTAACTTCCGTCTATTTCCATTACAAGTACACGCTCCAAGCTACTTGAGCATATTGTATCGAAACATCTATGGGGTTATCTCGAAATGTATGACTTATTGTTCCGATCGCAGCATCGTTTCCGCAAAGGATTTTTCGCGACAACTCGGCTTATTGAAAGGGTTAATTATCTCTTTCAAACAAAAAATGGCCTCGGCCAAACTGATATTCTATTTCTAGACATTGCGAAAGTCTTCGACAAGGTATCTCACTCAAAATAACTATTAACAATTAATGTCATATTTACAAATAAAGACGTTACAAAGTTTTTTTTTTTTTTTCTCTTCTCAGAAATAAAGGAAACAGCGCGCAAACGACAAGGACGGGAGGAAAAGAAGTACACAGGACGAGCGCTCGTCCTGTGTACTTCTTTTCCTCCCGTCCTTGTCGTTTGCGCGCTGTTTCCTTTATTTCTAAGCATGAACCAACTCGCCCACATCGCTACTCTGATTCTTTCTCTTCTCCTTCATCATGAAGGCAGTATATTGAGGTGGGGGAGTAAATCTGCTATGTCGCCAGTTGTCTCAGGGTAACCACAGGGAAATGTTCTGGGGCCCGTTTTCTATTTTATAAACGTTCTTCCCAGTGACACTTCATTTCAGATCAGTCTTTTGGGGGATGATTGTGTGGTTTATAATAAAATCGAGACAATAGACTACCACATCGAAATAAAACCGTAATTTACGTAAAATAAGATACTGGTGTGCCAGATGGCAAATGGTGCTAAATTCTCAAAAATCTGCATTTATGTTTATAACTGCAAAGCAAAAATCTTCTGGCCTATAAGTATAACATAAATTGTGCCGAGCTTGTAAGTGCTAAAGAACATAAATTGCTAGGTGTAATATTTACTCCTGACTTAAGGTCTAATACCCATATCAACAACCTATGCACCAAAGCTAACAAAGCACTGAGGGGCCTCAGACGCCAGCTTGCTAAAGCGACTCCTGAAACAAAAAAAAATCTAGCTTATAAGACATTGGTAAGACCTTTATTGGGTATTCTAGGATTGTATGAGAGCAATATACTGTAATTAATTGCCGTAAGCTAGAGAGAATCTAGCAAATCCCTTCCAGGTTTATTTTTCATAAATATAGCCGCGTTCATTCAACCACTCAACTATGTGAACTCGACTGTCTTACAACCTTTGAGTGAAGAACAGAGTACGAAAAGCTGGAATTTGTGTTCTTCGAATTATTTACACAGGCATAAAAATCAATAGAACTGACTACATTGAAATAAGTACTTCTGAATCCTCAATACATCGTCACTGCAGTAGATCCGTAATTAAGGAATAAATTATGCTACCTAACTCCGCTGTGTTATCGTTATCTCTTAGTGAATTTACGGACAGTATAAACTACCTTGTTGTCTGTGCGATTAATTGAAAAGTTCGTTTTCTTGTGTCAGTGATTACTAGATCTTATTTTCTCCCCCGTCTTGTGATTAAAAAAACTATATATCATCTTTACATATCTTGTTTAGGCCTTAGTGATGACGTTTCACGTTTTCTTGTTGTATTTTTCTTCTCACCCCGGTAATAGCCCTAAAAAGGCTAAGAGTATAAATTTAAAAAAATGTTTATAAACAGGGGTGAAAAAGCCACGTTACTTGGAGCTTCAGAAGCCCTCAATTATACAACCAAATGTAACACTATTTCCGCCAAATAGTGCATGTTTACAGCATAGAGCACATCTTTAATGCGAAACATTCTTTAGCTAGCTTTATCGCGATGCATCTGGCCTCGTTACAAAGGAAGGAGCTAAACCCTCACCGGTCGTATTTGGAGCGTCAGTACGCATTATTTGGCATTCTCACCCAGGCAATCAAGCAATCACTCAAAACCGATTTCGAAGTGGCGCGCTGCAGTCGCGTTGACATCAATGACTGCGCTGTAACCCATTTATAAAACCCGATATTAAGGCACTCGCCATGACAGATCAAATGGGACCGCGCAAGCAACCACCACCCGCAGAACTCCTCGAAAGCAAACGGCGTCTTGCAGTCGCCCAGCGTCGCCGATACGCAGCGAAGACGGACGATGAGGATGCAGTACAAACAACATGACATAACAGCCCCGACCACCGCGTGTTCGCTAGGGGAGTCGATGTACACACTTCCACGTGTGTCTTATAGTTCGCTTTTACAAACCGTTTGTCTCGGTACTAGTAATAAACCATGAAGACTACAATAACATAGACATCATAGATCAATAAATTGCTTACTCGATATTTGCGTCGTAGTATTTGTCGTGATAATTCAGATTGACCACACCGAGAGAGACAGAACAGCACCAGCGAGCTGGGTTAAGCACGCGCCCCCAACTGGCCGCCCCCTCTCGGGGTTTTATTGAAACGCATAAACGTGATTATTACCACATCCCCCTTTCTCTACAGTGGGCTTGAAACTAGTTTCTGAATCTTTGGGGCCGAATGATTCGTCGCCCAGCTCAAGTGAAAGTGTAGGTCTCCTCTTTCCTTGTGCCGGAGTCGATGACCTTCCGGAACGAGAGCCGTAGCTTGACCTCCCTCTGGGTCGAGTACATGTTCCGAAGTCGGTTCTTTGTCCTTAACGCACGGGGTCTGGACATTCTCGCCTGGATTGATCACTTGTTCGCATATCGTTTCTTCGTCTTCATTGTACCCGGTTTGAGCACTCTTTCTCGGTGTTTCTGCTGGGACTAAACGGTAGGTATTCGGACGAGTTGTCTAGACGGTGTCTCCACCACGACGGATCTCGGGTTGTTCGTTTTCCTCACAATCTGCCCCGGCGTGCCAGGGTCTCTGACCCAAACAGAGCCACCGATGGACGGCTCCTTGTGGCAGCTTACTCCGTGCCGTTGATTGTATCCTTGGGCCTGCCTTCTTTTCTCTTCCTTATCTTTTCTTCGGAAATCCGCGTGGTTTGGCATTTTCGGGGTTAACGTGGATGGCAACATAGGCAAAGTTGTACGTAGTTGCCGTCCCATGAGTAGTTGAATTGGACTAAATCCGCAGGGGCCTGGTGTAGTTCTGTAGATCAAAAGTGCCAGGTCCGGGTCTTCGGCCTTTTTCATGATGTCTTTGGCAACTTTTACCATGCGTTCTGCTTCCCCGTTACTCTTGGTATAGTGTGGGCTGTTTTTTATGTGGCGAATCTGGTACTTTCTTGTGAATTCGTTAAAACTCTTGGACGCGAACTGCGGTCCGTTGTCTGACCTGAACACCTCCGGTATCCCATGGCGGGAAAACACAGACTTTAGGTCCGCCACAATCGCTTCCGATGTTGTTTGCTTCAGCAGACATACTTCTATAAATCTGGAGTAGTAATCTACAACTACAAGGTAGTGCTTGCCGTTCAATTCAAACAGGTCGGCTGCAACACGTTACCATGGATAGTCAGGGAGCTCCGATGCTATCATAGGTTCCACTTTTGGGGTGCGCTCTTGGATGCAGCTTGTGCAGTTGGTAACCACCTCTTGCAACTGAGTGCTGAGTCCTGGCCACCACACTGACATTCTTGCTCGTTCTCTGCACTTGGACACTCCTTGGTGCCCTGCATGTAATTGGCACAGCACTTTCTCTCTCAATAACTTCGGGATTACTAGCCGATTGTCTTTCACGAGGAAATCGCTCTGTACCCTGAGGCTGTCCTTGTTCCTGAAGTAAGGAGGGATCTCTGGTGGGATGTCCGTCTTGTGGGGCCAGCCCTTTGCACAGTACTCTCTTGACTTGCAACATACAGGATTTTGACTCTGAGCAGTCCGTACTTCGTCCAGATAGTGACTCGTAGCTGGCAGGAAGCTTGTCACAAGCTGGACGTACGCCTCTAACTCCTCTTCCATCTTCTCAGGGGGCTCTACTGGGGATTTCGAGAGAGCATCTGCCGTCCACAAATCCTTCCCGGGTACATGTTCTATGGAGTAGCTGAAGTGCATGAGTCTGAACTTGAACCTCTGGATTCTTGCAGGAATGGTATTCAACTCTCGGTCACTCAATAACGCAATTAGGGGTCTGTGGTCCGTTTGCACATGAAACTTGGTTCCTATCAGGAACTTTTCAAAGCGTTCGCATGCCCAAGTGACCGCATAAGCCTCCTTTTCTATTTGCGCGTACCTTCCTTCCGTCTCACTCAGTCCTTTGGATGCAAAAGCGACTGGGCTCACCAGTCCTTGTCTATCCTTCTGCAACAGCACTGCGCCTAGCCCATAGGCCGAGGCGTCTGCCGACACGATCAGCTGCTGTCGGGGATCATAGAGTGTCAGCGTTGTAGCTTCCATGATGTCTCACTTCACCTGGTCAAATGATCCTTGCTGCTGGGCGTCCCAGTTCCATTCTGCGTCCTTTCTGAGAAGATATCTGATAGGTTTTAGCTTCTCCGACAAGTTGGGTATACACCGTCCAACCTGGTTAGCCATGCCGATAAACTGACGAACTTTAGTAACGGTGTCCGGTGCCCGGAAGTCCATGATTGCCTTCACTCTTTCGGGGTCTTACTGGATCCCTTCCGCACTCAGGATGTGTCCCAAAAACTTCAAAGATGTTTTTGCGAACTCGCACTTGTCGTTAAGTGCGATTCCCGCAGCATTCAGTCTCGAAAGGACCTCCTCCAGCCTCTCGTCGTGTTCTTTGAGATCTCTTCCCGTGATCAAAATGTCATCCATGTGACACAACACTAGACCAGGGGTCTTAAACAACACTGTTTGAGACCCCTGGTCTAGGGTATCGAAATCTTCGGCGATGGCGCTGCGCTCACTGTCAAACTTCCGCACGTTGTTCTTGTGTTGGCGGATACGCTCGGGAAAGTTCTTTGTCTCGCCGATGTAGGTTGCGGGGCACTCTGCGCAAGGAATGGTGTAAACCACGCCCTGTGCCCTTTCTTTTGGTAGACGATCTTTCGGTCTTGGCATAAACCTTCCGAGTGTGGACGGGGGCTTGTGGGACACCAGAATACCTTCCTTTCCAGTACCTGTGCGAGCGCTTCGCTGGTTCCCTTTACGTAGGCAACGCTGATGCGCGCGACTCGATGGGGCTGTCTTTCTTCTACTGGCATCTGGTTTTGCCTGGCGAGACCTTGGCGTCGGGCGATGCGCTCAATAAAGCTACTAGAGTAGCCTTTTTTCTTTAGGTCTTCAAATATGGTCTTCTCCTTTTTATCGGTTTCCGACGAGCACATAGTCGTTGCCCTACGCAGGAGGGTCGAAACCACTGAGGCCTTATGACTCGTTTTATGGTTGGAGTCAAAATCGAGGTAGCGTCCGGTGTGTGTTGGTTTTCGGTACACCGTAAACGTCAGATCTTTTCCTCGTCGGTTCACCAGCACATCAAGGAACGGCAAGGTGCCATCCGTCTCGCATTCCACGGTAAATTGAATGGCCGGGTCGATAGAGTTGAGGTGTGCCAAACAATTAGTCACGTCCTGTTTCTTGAGAATGCAGAAACAATTATCCACATAGCGCATGAATACTTTGGGGCTGTTGGGGAAAGACCTTAGCGCTTTTTGCTCGATTGATTCCATCATGAGGTTCGCCGTTGTGACCGAGATGGCCGCACCCATTGCAGTGCCACTGACCTGTTTGAAAAGCTAGCCTTTGAAGGTGAAGTATGTGCTGCCGAGACAAAACTCTAGCAGACGGCACAGTTCCTCCACAGTGAGGTTCATTCGTTCACTCATTGCTTTATTTCCAAATTTGTTTTCAAAATACACATACACTGTTTGGACCCATAGTCGTTAAGGCTAGTCTGGGGTCTAATCGTAATATAGGTTTCAAAAGCGGCAGAATACAATAGATTCATGCAATGCGCAAAAACAACAACAAAAGAAAATCACATTCTAGAATGTAATTAGCGTAACTGCATTTCATAATCAGGAAAGAATCTTTTTAAGGAGGGCAGAAAATTATTTTCCAACTTTATATTAATAGGTATTTCATTCCAAACTTGAGCACCAGAAAATTCAATCAGCCTTTGTCCATATGCATTATGGCATGGCGGTAAATTAAACACATAATTTGTCGCAGCCCTTGTTTGTCTTCTGGGAGATCGAAATAAGTTCAAGGAAAAGGGTTCATTACACTCTATGATTTAACGAATTGTTTGAGCTATTTTTTTTTAAATTTGTAAATACAGCTGAATGGAAACACGTTCAGCGATTGGAAAAGAGGTCTACTAGGGTTAGTGGTTCTTGAAAATGTTATAAATCGTATCGACCGTTTTTGCAGGCGATTTACCGGATCAAAGTATGTAGCGTAAGTATTGCCCCAGGATTCAATACAATAAACCAGCTGACTGTGCGCAAATGCAAAATAGAGTGTGCGCAAAATGAATAAATTAAAACATTCGCGCGCCTTTAATAATGTATAACAACCATATGCAATCTTTGTACACATGTGCTTAATTTGGCTTTTCCAGTGCATATCAGAATCAAACAGAACACCTAAATATTTATAACAAGTAACATGTTCTAATTCCGTATTTTTTAATTTCATAACTATCTCATCGTAATTAATCGCCTTTTTCTTGGAGTGGAACACTGTATACTTAGATTTCTTTAGGCTGATTGTAAGTTGATTACTTGTAAACCATGTCAGTACCCTAGTCAATTCCTCATTGATTTTATCCTGCAATTCGACTATCGTATCCCCAACAAACGTCAGTGCCGTATCGTCGGCATACATTAATGCTTCCGAGTATTTTAAAAACGACGGAAAATTGTTTACATAAAGAGAAAAAAAGGATGGGCCCAAGAACGGAGCCGTGTGGTACACCAGTTAAAACCGTTTGGGGGGTAGAGATAAATTCATTTATTACTACGCACTGTTTCTGGTTAGAGAGATAGCTATTAAAGGGACAATGAAGACGATTTTATTTAATTTTTTTTTTTTAAATGGTGTTTTTATGCTTCTTGGGAACATAGCATGCTGCCCAATTTTTTGTAGACATTTTAGACGCGTATTTCTGTGCCTACGAAAGAAGTAAAGAAACCGAAACTGAACAATCTCCATTCTCGTTTTTGGGCCCCCGAAAACGGAGGTGACGTAGGGAGTGACGTCAAGTGTGAATAGTCGGTATCGGTAGTATTTAGGAGATCGAGACTCTGGTTACCGCGGTGGATTATAGCAGCGCGGTGGCGCGGTTGGCGCGGTCGATGGGGTCGTTTCGCCGAAGCTGTCAACATGGACGGCAATGCCGCTCTCGCGAGCGAGTTCGAGCTTCCGTTCAGTGACCGAACACCAACGGAACGGGAGTACGTGTGTGGCGGCCCCCTACGGAGACCGCAAGGCCAGCCGGCAACGAGCGGCCTGCATGCCGAAGGACGGACGAGGGGAAGATGCCGAGGGGAAAGCGACAGCGATCCGGCCGTTCCGGGTTCCGATTCCTCCGCGGACGTCCTCTTTTCGTCGTCAAAGAACACGAACAGCAACCCACACGTGAAAACTAGCGTCGCCCGAACGAATACTGGTCTTCAGTCGACCTTTAGAACAGCCATCTACATCTACCATTTTGCAGAATCCTTCGAGAACCGTTTCGCATCCAGCGTAGCAAAGAAAAAAACAATTATGTTGCTTTATTTACGGTTTAGTAATCATTTCAGGTTCGATTTATACTTTTCATGGTTATTCAAGCGGAAATTAGAACAGTATTCCTAAAAATCGCGAACCAAAACGTGACCGAGGGCACGTTTCTCGTTTCGACCAATCGCTGACGCGTCTCTTGTGACGTCGCGCTTCTTGGCCCCGCATCGGTCACGTGAGCTCCGCTTCTCCTGGCTTCTCCCGCAACTCTCGGGGCGTCGCCCCAGTCGATCCCGGTACGATTATTACCGTGACTGTTTAATTGATTTCCGAGGCACGCAAGCGCCGGTTTCGGCTGAAATTCGGGCAACGTGGCCTGAGACATGCCTGGAACCAAGTTCAATCGCCAAAAAGATGTCCGAAATTCCCTTCATTGTCCCTTTAAACAGCTCTGACGTTTTCCCCCCAAAGCCATACTGATGGAGTTTATAAAGCATTATACTATGATTTACTGTGTCAAATGCTTTTTTATATCTAAATATACAACAACGGCAATCTTACTTTCATGGAGAGCTCTGTTGAGATGTTGAGTTAGGAAAGAAACAGCTGAGAACGTGGTTCTATTTGGTCGAAATCTGTGCCGATTATGGCAAAATATTGAGTATTTAGTCATGAAGTCCTTTACACGTTTGCATATTATTTTTCAAAGACTGTGTTAATTGTACTAAAAACTGAAATTGGTCTATAGCTGGATGGTGCCAAAGAATCTCTATCTTTAAAAATAGGTACTACTTTAGCTATTTTCAGCTCATTAGGATATAGTCCACTCTCTAACGTGTGATTGAACAGATGTAAAAGATGAATACCTAAAATGTCAATATTATCTTTTAATAGTTTAATAGTAATTGTATCTAGTCCTGCGGCTTTACCTGTTCTAAGATTCCCAACTACTGATATTATTTCATTAACCTCAATTTCTCGCATTACAAAGATATTTGTAATTGGTGTCAGTGACTGCTGAGGATCAGGAACGTACGGCAACTGAGCTGCTAAAAGAGGCCCCATATTAGTAAAATAATCATTAAAAGTGTCTACCGTGTTCTGTTCGATTAAATCAGGTAATACATGTTTATTTGCACGAAGGCCAATTGCATCATTGACTATGTCCCAAATTATTTTAATGTTTCCATCCGCTTGCCTATTTTTAGTTGAGTAATATTCTTTCTTTCTTTTTCTCAACATAGAAACTGATCTGTTCCTGAAATGTTTAAATTGGCTTAAATAGTAATCATTATTTTTTGTGTTGTGTCCATTTATGATACCATTTATCTTTTTCCTTTAGTACCCCTAAAATTTGGCTATTATCCAAGGACAGACCGGCACATTGTATTTATTAGACGTCTTTTTTACAGCACTCAACGTTATAGCTCTTTTGAGACTAGTAAGGAAGTTATAGTATTCGATGTAAATGTTTTGATTATAAATGGAGCATATATCTAGTCGTTCTAGTACCCTGCGAAGCTGCGCATAATCTATTTTAGTTCGCTGTTCACGACGACAAGATTTCCTTTTATGAATGATCTCTTTTTGTAAAACAAGAAAAAATGGCCAAGTGGTCAGCTATCAAGCTTGGGTAAACGCCAGCATGGACATCCGTATCAGTATTGCAAAGAGCATGATCAATTAGTGTACTGGAGGTGCTAGTAATGCGAGTAGGTTCAGTGATGAAGTTACGTAGGTTGAAAGATTCAAGCAGGGTATAGCCATTATGCGTATCACTAGCCAGATCAATATTAAAGTCTCCAACAACTACAATGCGATCATTCTGTAAATCAGACAGTGCCGTAAGTACTGCTTCGAATTTTTCAAGAAAGGAGTTTACTAATGAGCTTGAAGGTCGATACACTACTCCGACTATTACGCCACAATCAAGCTTTATAAAAAGTGCTTGGTTCTTGTGGTCAAGAAGCTGTCTTTTTCGGGGGCTTCGCGGGCTGCAGCAACTGCTGCAGCCCGCGAAGTAGTATTATGCACTTATGGAATATAAGCCGGGCGTGTGTGGCTGTGTCCTTTGTTGTTAGATGATCGACGGTTGGGGTCTGTAATGAGATGCTGAAGGGTAGTACGGAGGAGGTCTGCAACAAAGGACACAGCCACACATGCCCGACTTGTATTCCATACGTGCATAATACTGCCCATCGCCTGAAGAGTCTCGCTGCCCGGTTCGACACGAAGGTGGTATTCACATGTAGAATGAAGCTCAAACAAATGTGCCAAAGGGTGAATAACGAACGTCGTCCACCAGAATGCACGATGAAGCACTCCAACAAATACGTCAAATGCCAAGAAAAGCCAATTTATTCTATTCCGCTCAGTTGTGGCAGCGAATACATTGGCCAGACAGGACGATGCCTGAACGTTCGCCTTAGGGAACACTTTCTCGAAGTCAACAAGGCGTTATCAGACTCCTACCATCCAATTGTTGTCCATGCCCGCACCTGCCAAGATTGCTCTCCTAACTATGAAAACACTACCGTGCTAGGCTCACACAAGGACAAGTATGGGCCAGAGATGATCGAAGCATTTCAGATCAAAACTGCCACAGACAATGTTTCCGAGCCCTCGATGTCGTTATCGACATCAGAGATGAATTTCCTAGCGCCAGAGTTATAGAGAAAAAAGCTTCTCCAGTTTTTTTTTCTTCTCTTCCTTTTCAGGAAGTTAAATTCAGCTACCTTTATTTTTATTTATTTCTAGTATCTTCTAGTATTTTCGTCTTCACTTAATTTTCTCTGTGACCAAAGTGGTTCATCCTAGTGTAATGGGCATCATTTAAATGTAGTTGCTCGTTGAAAGAAGTGTGTGTGTCTGTCCCTCGTATATTTTCTGTGTTTTATTCGTTCCGTGTGAACTGTACTCCATCCAACGCGCTCTGCCACGTGTGCCTAAGCCTTCCACTCAGCGGGGCTGCTGGGCAACTGTAATAATAGGTATTTTTTGTTCAGTATATACAGCTGCTTGTGTGTTGCACCAGCTTGGGCATAAAGGCCTGCTTGCAAATTCGTACTTCAGTGCCATGCGTTCATCACAAAAAAAAAAAAAAACAGATGCAGAATGCTCTTCAGACAAATAAAAGCGCTGAAAATAGACAAAGACAGATGAGGGAAAAAATACGAAGCACACTCTAAACTAAAGTTTACTTGTACAAAACATCGAATGTATGCACCAGGAATAGGCAACCGGCGGCCCGCAAGGCAGTTCGATGCAGCCTGCGACTCAAAATCAACCCGCACAAAAAGAAACTAAGAAAAACAGTACAGTTTTATGTTTTTTATTCGAAAGAGATGAGTCACTACAGAAGCTTTCATTCTAATTGGGTGTAGCATTTTATTATTGTATGATTAAAAAGGAATGGGAGGTGGAATCCATGGTTTTCTGAGATTTCGCGTTCAATCGAAGCCAAACAACGAAAGCTACAAAACTTGCGAGCCAATCAGAGCGACGAGCGAAACACGGAACAGCTCTCATGGCACATTGTGACATGCCTATCTTTGAGGCTTTGATTTGCTCGCCGGTGCCATGCTTGTTACGTGTTCGCCATGTTTGAATTTCATATCGAAAAATGTGGTCGGGACGCACCTAGACCACTTTACACAGCAATACGATAAAATATATGGGGTGATTTGAACACAAATTTCAAAGTCAGGTTTGCTGATTAAAACAACAAGACGCTCGAACATCTTTATTTTATGGAATCCCTTTAAAACGGTCTGAAACGCAGGACGAAAATGACTTATCTCCAAACAGGTAACAAATTGATGCAAGCATCTGCCGTGAATTTTTAGACCGCTTCCTGAATTGGTCTTTTAATTTTTAACCCTCGCAATAGACGTGGTCGCAATGTCCGGCAACATGTCTGCGATGTGACTTTTCTAAAAATGAAGCCACTCCAGATTGCGTTTGCAAATGGCAAAGGAGCAGTTCCATAAGTTTCTACGACCCTCCTCTATGAGTTTTAATGTTCAACTTCACATCTTAGCAAGCTACACTGAACATCCAAAGTAACAATCAGAAGGGGCCAGAATATTCCAATGGCCAGATCGCAAAACTCTTTGAAATCTTAGCTCATGTGAATAAATATTGCTGCAATTTAAATCGGGACATCAATTTGTCTGTGTAGTACTGTGAGCCCCACCCCCCAATCTTCCACTTGGCTAAGATTTGCCCTCTAGCCTGCTCTTTCTCCGCTCCACGGCGACTCGGCCCAACTGAGTGCAAACGCTGCCAACCCCTGGTGTACCCTCGTGCACATCTCAGCAAATGTCGTCTTTATATCTTGCCAAAATCTTAATGTCATGCAAGAGAGGAGTGCATGGGAATCTGCTGCAATGAATGGCACGATTGCCTGATGGACTGGCTTGAGTTGCCGTGGTGTGCTCCCGTGCAAGCTCACTGACGCGCCGGCCCGTCTGGCGAATGTACACAGAACTAGGGTGCCTTCATGTGCGCTTTGCTTGGGGTGATGACATCTGGCCATTTTGTTTCGAACGCTTATTTTTATTTTTTGTTCTCAAGCGCGTGAAAGAGCGTGTCCCTGCACGCGCTCGTGGCGCTGACTGTGCTACGGCGACATTTGGTTTCCTGCGACTTCTTTGTATTTTCCCTGTGAGCGCGTGCTGTCGGCATCGGGTACTACAAACGATGGCATCACCCTAAACAGAAGGACGTTGAGGCACTCTACACAGAACTAGGGTGCCTTCATGTGCGCTTTGCTTGGGGTGATGACATCTGGCCATTTTGTTTCGAACGCTTATTTTTATTTTTTGTTCTGAAGCGCGTGTCTTTGCACGCGCTCGTGGCGCTGACTGTGCTACGGCGACATTTTGTTTCCTGCGATTTCTTTGTATTTTCCCTGCGAGCGCGTGCTGTCGGCATTGGGTACTACAAACGATGGCATCACCCTAAACAGAAGGACATTGAGGTAAACTACACAGAACAACAGTGTTATGTTTAATTGTACGATCTAAATTCTTCCCTCTTTTGTTTGTTCCTTCTTTGCTTGCATCTGTGGCAGCGTCCCCCAAACACCTGCACCGCTGCCCAACGGCACGCGCCAAGAGCGCGCGCTGTGCTGCGCGCGCTCTGTCTGTCTGTTGGTTTGTTCGTTTCTTTTCTTCTCTTTTCTCTCTCTCTTTCTTTCTGATTCGACAATAAAAGAGTTTTGCAATGTAACTCCGACTCGGCTGGTCGCTATCTAGGCCGCCTCCACACATAGGTCAGTGATATTTCATAAACAACACCTGTGGCACACTCAACAAATTTGTTCTGATGTTTTAGCTACGTTGATCGCTACTAGGCTCAGGACAGTGGATTCTGCGGCACGGCCATATCATTTTATTTGGTGTCGAGAACACGACTGCAATTTCAAAGTGCTGAGTCACTTACTTTAAATTATGCGAAACTGCGTGCAAATAAAGGTTGAATGCCGGACTCACTTTTTGTTTTTCCCGTGCCAGGTTGGCCTGCCCTTTTGAACCTTTTCAATAAACCTTCTGCAACACCAGTCCGACCAACTGGCCCAAATTACCACATTGCTGCAGAATTCTGCCAAGCTTGTCCACAAGGTAAGTTTAGAACACAATTAATAACAGTGCAGAACCAATAGCGAATATCGGCACTTACACTTGACGAATCCCCGCAGGGGGCACCTGTGAAAGCAGGTGTTTGGAGAGTGGCGTCTCCACGGACCCCGGGCCATGCGGGTTCGCCTGCCCACGTCTGGCTGTGCGTGGCTTTTCCGTGTCCGGAGAAATGACATCATGGTGGTTGAGTCGAGCCCGGGGTAAGCTTGGACCCTTCGGGGCCCTCCGGGTGAGGCAATACAGCACTTCGGCCCCCGCTTCCCGTAGACGGGTGTCCTGGTTTGGCCCGACCAGGATGATTCAGTCAGTCGCCACTTCTACTATCCCCTCCCCTCTTTCACCCTTGTCTTCTCCTTCTTTTCACTCTTCTCATTTCTCTTCTTTCCTTTTTCAACTCCCTTGGCGACAAGGGCAAACCTTGGGTGGCGACAGACCCCTTGTCGAGAACTACATTTGGTTATAATACCTAGGCAGTGCTAATAGCGTAATGTCTCCAGCAGAGCCCTTTTTGTTATGGTACGTTATCTATTCCCTTGTTGGGCTCCATGGTGAGTGGCACACCACATGTTCTGAACACTTTCCGCCTCTTATAGCTGCCTCCTCTTCCAGACTCAACACGGTGCGCCCCCTTAAAGGGGTTGCTCCGTACTTACTTCTGAAAAAGCATCTGAACCACCAAAGTTTCCAACATCTTTTGTCCTTTAAGCCTTAAATGAAGAAGAGCCACTGCTAAGCTCTCGCATTTCCTTGTGTGTAAATGCTGTACTGTTCAGCTGTTCCTTCGGTGTCCTCAATTCGAGTTTCCTCTTTCGCTGTAGTTGGGCGGTTGACTGGGTCCTCCGCCCGAAAATAGGCAAATGTTTGTGCAAAACTGATTTATCAAAATTACTAAAGTAATAAGAAAACGAAAGGTCTTTGAATTAGGATTATCAGCTATATAGGAGTCTTGATCGATGGTAGACAGCAAAAGCTACTTTGTTTTTAGTGTATATCGAAGCTACCTTTGGTTGTGCACATCTTCCTGAAGAAGACCACCCCAAAGGGAAATAAACTGGAAAGTTTAGTTTACACAATACATAATTCAGCCATATAATGGACATGGCAGCCAATCCGTCTCAATGTCGCCTAACACGCTGCCACTCACGCAGGTTGGCAATAGAAAGCGTGATTTACATAGCGACTATCTTTGATTGTGCTGCCGTATCCACACACAATTCTTTCTTGTGTTCACGATTGCTTCTCAGTGGTAGATCGCTTACTCATAATAGCTGGAGATGTCGAGGAAAACCCCGGGCCGATCACCGAAGTAATGTTTAATGAGATGATTTGGACACTAAAAGGGGTACTTGAAAAAATTGACCGCATCTCCACGTGGTGAATGATGTTGCTTGGGGCGAAGCTCTGGTGGTGCTTGTCTGCGTAGACGCCGAGCCGCAGCATGCCGAGCCTTTTCATTCATGTCAGTAGGAGAATGTGTGGGTTTCTTCTTTCTCTTTTTTTTAACCAGACAGATGGGATGGCATCTCAGAACCCCCTACTCTTTTTTTTCTTCTTTTTCTTCTAGCCTTTTCATTCATGTCAGTAGGTGAATGTGTGGTTTTCTTCTTTTTCTTTTTTTTTCTTCTTTTCCTTTTTTCATAATTTTTTTCATCTTTTTTTTTCCAATTTTTTTTCCCTACACGAGCACGTGAGCATGTGCTCATGTGCTCGTGAGCACGTGATCTCACGAGCAGAAGCACGAGCACCCGACGCCGGCCTACGGCGGACAACGGACGGCGGACGGACATGGCCAGCCCCTAAGGAGCTTCGCCCCTACAAATTACCGAGGTTCAAAAAAAGCAGGCTCTGTCTGAAGGAAATATGCTCCATGAGAGAAACAAACTACTTACAATAGAAAAAAAACTGAAAGGCGTAAGCTAAACACAAAATAAGCTCGCTAATCTCGAAAACACTGTAAGTGGCTATGATATCGAAATTATACTCTTGCCAGGCAAATCCACGAGTTAGAAAATCGTTCGCAGCAAAACAACCAAATTGTGAGAGGAATTAAACAGGAGGGAAACGAAACCGAGGAAGTATCTTTAAGTAAGATTAAGGTATAGATGTTTCCAACTATAATAAATCAGAAATTGAGCACTATCCAAAGTATACATACAATAAGGAAAAAGGCGCCTGGTAGAGATCGTCCTATCATACTCAATGTTACGGATTTCAAAGCAGAAATTACCATATTGAAGAACTGCTTTAATCTTAAAGGTACTCAAATTAGCATTAATGAAGACCATTCAAAAAAATGTTGGAAGTCAGAAAGAACCTGTGTAATTCAACTGCAAAGAGAAAAAATGGATCTAAGGTTAGACTGGTTTTTGATGAGTTATGGCTAAATAATGCCCAGTATGAGTGGGGTGGATTCAGAGCCGGAATATCCAAGGAGTCAAAAGATCCAACGAGACGAAAGATCCAGTAGTGGATATTCAGGCTCGTTGGATATTCAGGCACGTTGGACATTCAAGCCTGGTTGGATCTTTCGTCTTGTTGGACATTCAGTCTCAATTGAATATTCCGTCTTGATGGATGTTCAGTCACGGTGGACATTCCGGCCTGGTTGAATCTTCCGTCTTGTTGGATATTCAGACTTGTAAGACATTCCGTTTCATTATTGGTAAGTGTATGGTTTAGTTTGTCTGCAGTCTAGGGTTTGAACCTACTCAGGAAGTGTTGTACCATTGTTATATCGAACCAAATAACAAGAGTGAACCTTTATAACCTGACAAGTGATTTAAGGTCACTAGAATACAAAATAACTTTGGTCAAAAACCGGAAAGGGGGTAACATGGGACATGTATGCGTAGAAGATGAAGTTTCGAAAACCTCTCTTTTGTACGCCTACTTTTTGGTTTCGGAGCGATCAGTCGCTTTTGTTTTCTAGACTCCGTGTTGAACCCTGTTTAAAAAGTTCACGATCGCTTCGCTGCGTTGAAGACTTTGTTTGTCGCATCCTTTTGGTTTCTGTCTGCAGTGGGTTTTCTTTTTTTTTTTTCTTATTAAAAAAATTCTGGGGTGCATATGACTGCTAATCTTCGGTGTTGACTTTGGTCGCTTTTGTTATTTTTAATATGTATTATTTATTTATTTTGAGCCTGCGGCGCCTGTATCAGGCATTATCGAAGAGGACAAACAAATAATAAAAAGAACTTTCCACATTTGCGGCACAAACAATTTCACTAGGCAGCGTATTCCATTTCTTAATAAACTAAAAAGAAAAACAAATTTTATTATTTTTTTATTTTGTTTTGGCACGGAAGTTTCGTATATTATGTGATCTTCATGTTGTTAAATATAATTTATAGCATTACATCAAGCCCTTTCACATAGGATACAAAAATGTGCACTGAAAAAAGGACCTGACTTATCATTATTCATTTGGGAGCAGTATGCTCGATACGTTACAGGAATGAAATAAACAACCCTTTAGATATCCAGCCTCAGTGGGCATTCAGGCCTGGTTGGGTCTTCCATCTCGATGGATATTCAGTCACGGTGGACATTCAGGCCTGGTTGGATCTTCCGTGTCGTTGGACATTCGGACTTGTTGGACGTTCCGTCTCATGCGGACATTTCGTCTCGATGAATATTCCGTCTCGCCTGTCACGTGACCAATTGGATCTTTCGACTCGTTGGATCTTCCGTCTCGATGGATATTCAGGCCGCAAGCCTGTTCGGTGTAGCAACCAATGAAAGATACAGGTGTCACGTTCCTCTAGAAGCAGATAACGAATCGCTAGAACAAAATTAACCAGTATGCTTTATAATAATAAATCTGAACGCCAGAAGTATCGTGAACTAGGTTGACTCGGAAGCATAACCCCACTACCCCTTTCTAGTATGCGCCGCCTTTTCCGGCGCTTGGTGGCGGGTATGTCGACGGATCATTTCTTGTTTCCGTACTTTCTAAACTGCATTTGTTTCTTTTCTGATCTAAAATAGTCAACAAAAACTACATTTATATACAATTGAAACGGTTCGCGCCGCTTATATTTTGTAGTTCGACTGAAAAAAAAGCTTTTAGCGGCTCTGACCAGTAGTAAGCCCAGGACCAAAGACGTCACATTTCGCGCGCTTTCGGCACCGCGGGTCGCCCCCGTCGGTGGAGGAGGTTTCCGCGTCGTCCGGTTAAAATATGACGCACTGATATTTAGTTACAATCTCCATGGCCGCTGTCTGGCCCGAACCCCAAGAGACGTGGAAACCGCAAAAAAGGTGGACGCTTAAATATGATTGCAGGGCCCCTTTAATTTCACGTCGTATCCCGCAAGTCTCGAACAGGCTCAATTATTTGGAACGCAGGCCGTAGAGGTTCACTTATTAGCAGAAACGAAGGCGCTTTATATATTACAACACAAATGGCATGTTTTGGGACACAATGATAACCCATTGAGCCTCGCGGGACACAGCTACATGCAGGGGTTTCCCCAGGAATTGAAATCAGGGGGGGTGTCTAAATTTTTTTTGGGGGGGGGTTAAAGGGGGGGGGGGGGGCATTGCGAATATAGGAGTCGTTGTGAATTAAGGGGGTGCCTTCGGAAAAACGAGGGGGGTCTAAACCCCCCCTAGGGGGGGTCTGGGGAAATCCCTGGCTACACGCCAGTTGCAGAAACAAGGCCACGCCTCGATGGCTCAGTACAGGCAAGAACGCAGCGCAGCGCCGCCCTGAGGCTCCAAAGCGCTCTATGAATCATTCTCGCAGATGGCACCTCTCTGTAGCGTAGTGAAAGACCGGATGCACCCTCGATAGTGTTGTTTGTCTCCGTGTTTAAAGCTCGACTCCCAGACGCACAGAGAAACCAGTTCAACGTGGTAACCGGTGACGCTGCGAAGGTATTTTGGTGCAATGTGAGTCTGAATATCCGTTCTTGAATCGCGCAAGCTTCATACAGCCAACACCTCTTGACATAATTTTGTTATTGTCTGAAGAATTGCGTGTGCTATAAATACGCAGAAAGCGTATTTATAGCACACGCAAATACGCAGTAAATAGACAGTAATATTTCATCTTCCAAATTAGTTACTGCCGGTGTTCCACAAGGAAGTGTTCTAGGACCGTTCCTTTTCAATGTGCATATTAATTATGTTGTTCAGCAAGATAGTAACGCAGTCTACGTTATCTATGCGGATGACATAAGCCTGCTTATTTCCGGATAGGATACAAATGAATTAATTTTATAAGCTGAAAGGGAACTTTCGAAACTGTGGCACTGGTTCAATGAGAATGGTCTAAAAATAAATACAAATAAATCTAAGGCTATTTTATTCAAAACTACACATAAGCAGACACAAATAAAACACGATTTATTACTCGGTGACACTTCTATTGAAATAGTTAACAAACACAGGATCCTTGGAGTTACATTTTCTGGCAATATGAAATGGACAGATCACGTTGAAGCTTTAGCTAAGTCCTTATCATCGGCGACAGGAGCCTTGTCACGATGTCAACACATCCTTCCATATAATGCAAAACTTCATATTTATCATGCGCTATTCACTTCACACATAAACTACTGCACGCTCGAATGGGGCACGACCACACCAGGAAACGTACACACTATCCTTGTTCTTAAAAAAAAAAGCTATTCGATATATTGCTAATGTGCCACGATTACACTCAACCGCACAGTTGTACACTCATTATGGTATAATAAGCGTAAAAACTATTTATGAATTTTGTTTATTGCATTCTTTGTTCTCGTGAAATGAAAGTTTCAGATCATTTTTAAAAAGGACATCTGACTTATTGAAACAAATAAGTGACCCTCGCACCCGCAGCTGCGGCAGGTGGTGAGTGCCGCGCCGGCGCACTGAATACTTCACGCAGTCGCTGACATATAACTTACCTTTGATTTTAAACATGTATAGAGAACAAAATATTTGTATATCTTGTACATGGAAAAGTTTTGGTGATCAAGCCTTTATTGTAATTTTTGCTAGAAAACAAGCCATCTGGGAAAATTTGATTTATGTCATTTATAATTCCATCAACGGTTGATAATCTTTATATAGTGTTTGGCATGTGCCATATAAAATTGTATATATTCACACGGTGTTTATATGTACTCATATGTAATGCGTCAATTTTTTGTACTTTTTCGCAAAATGTTGCAGTCTGTATGAACCCCCAGGCACTCTCAAGCTGTCAACGACAACTTTTTCACCCGGGAACCCCCAACACTGTGTTGGAAATAAATTTGAGTTGAATTGAATTGAATGTACTCAAGTATACTTAAAGTACTGTCATACTGAAAGTGAAGCTATAGGGCAAATGCAGCAGAAAGGGTGCCGTACAGAAAGAGGACTCGTAAACACGAAACAAGTACATGCTATTGAACTGTTGTCAGACTATACTGTTACCGTGCTCGAATAATACTAATAACATGTACTACGAACATACATCTGTAAGGTTCTCAAGCACACATCTTTGAGTAGTCTCAAGGTATATTTGTTAGTACATTTAGAGTGTACAACTGTGTACAAAGCACATATTGTTAGCTACTTGACTTTTGTTGAGTTAGGTACACTGTAAAAAGTTTAAGTTTATAGAAATCTACGAGCTATTTATCCGATTGAGATGACCTCTCATTACGTAAACATCTGGCTCCAACTACCGGCAACTGGCGTTAGCGACATAATTATAACACTTTAATTGTGTAAAAAACATTAAAAAAAATACCTGGTGGCATTTGGCTCTTTCAAACTGATTGAACAGCGAAGCTATTTTGATACGCTCTGGTCCGGCTACTTCATATTTTTATTTGATTAAATTGTATTGATATATTAATGGGTAAGAAATCCCATATTCTTATCAAAAAGAACATCGATTGTTTTCCTGTGTAAATTTACACGGCCTCGGCTCACGTTATAATAGTAATATTTTTTTTCGATGGCATCAAAACCTGCCCTTGAGTTATATTCGTGGTCGCCCTATTTTCGTGCAAATACGTCACATTCGCGATAAACTATCAAACTTGGTGAGAGCACTCCCTGCATAGCTATTCCGTCGTCATCAACCCCATTCCTCCTTCACCAAAAGCTGCTCGCGCCCCGTCTAACGTTAATATTTTTTCGTTGCCAACACCGAAAGTGTTCATTCAAAGTAGGGCTACATTCTTTCGGCAGTCCTGTCATGCTCAGCCGATATTATCATTTTAACAGGAGTTTTATTAAAGAATTAAAGAAACAGGAAATAGTTTCTTTAATTGTGATCCTTGTAATATACTGAAAACAAACCCCAAAAACGTTTTGGTTCACTATAATTCCAAAGCAGGTAAAGGACTCGGTCAGTTGACGGACACCTCTGGAAAACTTTTACCGACAGCCAAGACTTCTGAGCTGTTTTCTACTTTCTTTAGTGACATTTATATTGATGAAGTATTTTGAATACACCTTTCACTGCCCAGAATATCTCATAACCACCCAAATGGATCAGATCATTATTGAAAAGGACGGAATTTCAACGTTAATATAACATTTATTATCTAACTGGGCTCATGGTCTTGACCTTACGTCTACAAAGTTGTTCAAGTTTACAAGTGACAGATATGGTGTGCCCTTATCTCGCATGTTTAGAAAATGCTTTGATTCTGGTGTTTTTCTAGCTGACTGGAAATTTGTAATGGTTTTTTCGATTTTTATAGATGTTGCAAAATATTTCCTTAGAAATTTCAGACACATATCTTCTCTGTTGTAAATAAATTTATGGAACATGTCATTTATTCCAATGTAATGAAATATTTACGTGAAAAAGTATACTCTTTAGAAACCAGCACTGTTTCCGGCGGTCATATTTCTGTGAATCTCAACTTCTTGAATTTTTAACGGACGTTCACCGTAACCTACATAAAAATATAAAACTCAAGATATCTTCATTGATTAAAAAAAAGAGTTCGATAAAGTACCACGTTGCTGTCTTATTCGAAAACTAAAATCACTCTAAGTAGAAACGTACGCTATAAACTGGTCTGAAAACTTCTTTTGAAACCGAACGCATAACGTTGTAATAGAGTACATATGTTCGTTACAGAAACTTCCTAAATCGAAAGTACCTCAGGAAACCGTGCTGGGTCCATATAGATTATACGCGGACGACTGTGTGATTTGCAGAAGAATAATGAATGCAACCCACTGTATCCTTTTGCAAAATGACTTGTCACATATTCAAGCATGGTGTCGAGAATGGCAAGGGGAGAACAATGTTGACAAAACTATATTTCTGAAGTTTTCACTACAAAAGAAAAACACAACTCCAATAGACTGTTCACTTTCTACTATACCAATTGAAGCCGTAAGATCCTACACGTAACTTGGAATCACCTTTAACCATAACTTCTCATGGGAGCCCAATATAAACAACATATTCGAGAAGCAGTCACATGTTTGGGATTTTTAAAGCGCCATTTCTTTAAGGCCACGCAAGAAACAAGACTCATCGCATATAATTCTTTCATCCGTCCTCAACTCGAATGGGCATCCATTGTCCGAAACCCCCCATGTCGAACACTTTGACAAGGCGAGCGGTGTCGTAGACGTAATCGTCACGAACCGCATGCCTGAAACGCGGAAGGTAAACGGGGAAGCTGAAGCTCGAGACGCCAAGAGAGCCTAGTCTGTGAGTGCGTGCAAGGGGACGCCCCGCGGGAGGCTGGCTACGTCACCAGCCTCCCGTCCCGCCCGGATCCGCCCCTCCGAGGGACGCGCATATAGATCGATTTATCCACGAAATCATCGCGCCATTTTCAAAATAAATTTAGCAGGATTACAGGAACATACAATAGGTCTTAGGAGTATTGTTATCTCATATTTTATTTTTGGCGTGTCATAACCCCTTTAAGTCGAGCAATGGCAGCTCGTTCTTACAAGGAGTCGTCACGTGAAACGTTTCCCTTCCTCCTCAGACGTAATCTAATTCTACTATCCCAAGAGCACTACACTTGGCGACAGCTTTTCTTGCATTTCCGGGAAGAGGAGACGAGCCCGCGCACAGCTTTATTCAGCGCTCGAAATGGGAGAGGGAACGCGTGCCTGTACCCTCAACTGCATTGCCAAGAAAAGTTGACGCCGAGTATAGTTGACCTATTCTCGGTCATTCCTTTCAAGGAGCATTTTTCCCAAACACCCCGAAGAGCCCAAGTATTTGCGCATTGTCACACAAAGGGCCCGGATAATTGCTAAGCAGAAATGTCGCCAGTTGAGGAATGGCGCGTGCTTCCTAAATTATGTAATTTCCCAACAAAGAAGGGGCGATATATACTTGTAGGCTTGTTGCCGAATAAACTTTCTAAGGGAAGGCAGCGAGTCATACTGAGAGCTGCACCTGCTTTGCTCGAGGACGCAAGAAACGTTCTGGGTCTTTGACAAGGCATTTAGAATTAACCATTTATTCGGATCGTTTGTTGTTCGCAATGGTCGAAGCTCACGGTTTGACCTTGCTTGACGAAAGTACAAGACTGGGGATCTGTTTCTACTGTCCTTTCAGGTTTTAATTTATGTTTAACTCACTGGTGATGTGCCCGTCGCCTTCTAGCCTATGAGCCGTTCATCCCTAAGCAGACGCACTGTCGGCTTAGGGATGAACGGTGGAAGCTACCTGTTTCTTGGAGCAGTCACACGTATTTCGTTCGTCACGTAACCACGCTCTCGTTCATACCCACGCGCAGAAAAAGGGACGGGACAGGTGATGAAAGGAAGGTGTTTGATTGGTTCTGGTTAGCTTGCAGCTCCAACCGCACTGTCAGCTTAGGAATGAACGAAGTATAGTATCGTCGCGACGACGCGACGCCGTGAATCTGTCGTACCTGGAGTTCGCAAGCCGTTGCCTTCCAGCGATGTCTACACTGTAAGCGTTTCTCCTTCGCCTTTCCAGCCCTCCTTTGTGCGTCTGTCCAGCTCTTTCTACAATGCTTTGGGCTCAGGTGGCCGTCGTTTATTTCCTCTGATGCTCTTTCACAATATTTAATTATGCAAAATAAATTTTCTTTTTTAAATCTTGAAAACGAACTTTCTAGTATAGGACAAAGGTAATTTCAAAAGTAATGAGTAATTTTCTCGAAATTACTGCCTGAGAGTAATTCATTACATTACTAAATTACTACCCTATAGAAAGTAATTCATTACATTACTCATTACTCTAATTCCATTACAGTAATGACATTACTGCCATTTCTGCTTTGAATATAACCTACCTATTTATACGGTGGGCACAGTGGCACTCTCCGAAGCAAACTTGCAAGAGACTGCACACCATAGATCGCGATTATCTGGGGCAGGTCCGAGGTAGTGGCGGCGTCATGTAGCGTCAAACTGACTTCTCGTTTCATGGTTTCCATGTTTTCCATGCTGTCTCGTCACTTCTTCCTGACGACGCTTCGGACTTTGTTGAACGGCTCAATGGCCTCCGCGGCACGTCTGTCTTCTAAGTAGGCTCGCAAGCTAAAGAAGCTTTATCTTGATGTCCTTGGAGTTGGGGTCCAACACCAGACACTTCTTTCCTTTAACCTTGAGCTGCCCAGCTTGCTTCACCTTCTCCTTGGTGGCAATGCTTGCGAACGTGGCCATCCAGATCTTGCTCATTTGAAATTTGGCGGTCCGTCTCGCAATTCAAGGGCTCGGTACGGTCGGTTTATTAAGTCAGGGTGCAATAAAACAGAATTCATGCACATCGTTCCGTCCGGAAAACCGGGCAGCAAAGTAGGGTACTCATCGGTGCTGCTGCCGCGGCATTGATGCTTCCTCGGCCCAGAGAGGCCGATAACGCACCGTAATCAGTGCGCGCGATACTTCCGTTCGCTCTCGTCGGAAGTCGGAAGTCGCGTCACTAGTAGGTGAACGAGAGCGCAAAACTCTGCACTAAGTACACTGTAACAAAAAAGCCAGTGCGCCTACTTTTTCGCCCAACACTCATAGAGCCAATCACTGCAAGTTACCTAGGCAGCACAGCGAATGACGATGCCGAAACACATGTTTAAACCAAAAAACGCACTCGAGTTGTGAAATTAAGCAATGCAATACGTCACGCTTGCATTGCTTAATTTCACAACTCAAACAGCGTTTTTTAGGTCTAAACATATGTTTCCGCATCGTCATTTGCTGAGTTGCCTCCGTAAGTTGCGGTAATTGACTCTTCGAGTGTTGTGCAGGAAAGTAGTCGCCCTGGCTCTTTTGTAGTGCATGACTTGCCACTGACGGTCATCTGATGTAGCACTAGACTGTTCACGGCGAGTCATACTTAGACCAACATAGGTATGCTCAAATCCGACCACAGCCGACGCTACACCAGAGTACTTCCAAAAATTGAAGCGCCTCGTCGCAGCGTAATGCCACTTTACGATTTATTTTCAGAAGGTATGATCGCAATTGTTCACCGTCAACCTCCATGTCATCCTTAGGGCTTGATTATCTTTCCTTCAGGCGTACTCTCGAATGACTAAAACTTTTACATAGAGCTGTTACCGACGATTGTGGCATTAAACTTACTAACTACATTTCTTTCTCACTTTGTACACGCACAAGACATTCCCATCCTTTAAACATTTTTCCATTTCAGCCTCACAGGAACTGTTTTCAAAATTATTTCTCCCACGCACAATGGCACTTTGGAATAACCCAGACGGGTCAATTCATATGCTCCCCTATGATGCTTTCGTTTCTTCAATTTCCAGAATTAACTTCTGATTAATATGCGACGGTTCCTTTTATGTCTCTTAATTTAAAGGTGAATTTTTTTTGTATATTGTTCTGCATATTTATACCTTTTGTACTTTATTTTGTTCTTTTTACCCACTCCAGCAATGACCTCCACTGATGTCGCAGTATTTGTAAATAAAAATTAATTTCACTACGAACACGATCCCCAGACATGCGTCAGTGAAAAACCAATCCGGTTTCTTTTTTCTTTATTATTAATTATTTATGTTTTCCGAACCTGCCAACCTCTCCGATTGATTGTTCGTGTTGCAGAAGAGGCTGTCGTCATAGCAACAGCTCGCTCTCGCGGAGATTGGGAGCTGCCGGGACACCGGAAGTTCGAGTTTTCCCGTACGTGAACGTTACCTTCCTCATCTCACTTAACAACGCGTTTGTGAATACCGATTTGTCCTCCTCTTCCGATGTTCGCAACTGTCAAACTTCTTAACTAAGTTCCCGTAGCTTAACCCTTTCAGGCTCCATCTGCTGTTTTGAAGTGTAAAAATTGTTTTTGCACCTAAACTAAAAGAAATATGCTCAAAAGTCACAGTCACATTCTCCCGTCTTTTCATGGCTTTTTCTTGCATAAAAAGAAGAACAAGGCAGAGTCAAAAAGCCTGGAAAACAAGCAAAATTGGTTCTTTGACAAAGTTTCTGCCACCTTTGAGGCGCTTTGTACACGATTGTGTATGCCAATAAATTGGGACTTTTTAAGCCCGCCAAAATGCTTCTTGCCATAAACTCTGTTGTAACCGAATATTTATAATGTAGCATGAAACTTGTGATTTTACTTCGGGCAGAAATCATGCCACGCTTGCTACATAAATTAGAAAAGTTGACCTACCTGCCGCTGCCGCTGTGTTCGACGCCATGCTTCTTGTTTACATCGAATCTCCCGAAAATCCCGATAGATGGCACCAAAAACTGTCATGGTTGCTAGACGACTAAAAATAATTATGCCAAATTTGGTTTAACTAAAATATTTGCATTCTAAACGCGAAATTAGGTTTTTTTTTTTTAATGTACACAATTGTGTACATAGCACCTGAAAGGGTTAAGAAGCTCTTCGTGAGTCTGGCCTTTGATGTTTCACTGGGTTCGCCGTTCCCGTAGATTTGACGGCGCTTGTTTCGATCGGGAACGGTTGCCGGTGCGTACGACTAGCATATGATCATAGCACACGCATTACGTCATGCCGCATACTTTTAACTCCCCCTTTGGTGCGTCATCGAGCTTCCAGCTTTTGCCGGCACAGCGTGCATGTGCCTCCGATAGGCCTACGAACCTTCTTGGAGGTAGAGCGTCCTCAGAGCAGTCCAGGGGCCCTATGTTGCGCTTTTTGGACTCCCACAGCAACTAGGGAGAAGGAAGTGACGTCAACAACGCAGCAAACGCAGATTGGATGTTTCTTCTGTGGAAATTATTCATCAGCGACTCTCACCCATCAACATCCAATCTGCGTTTGCTGCGTTGTTGACATCACTTCTCCTCCCTAGTGGCCGTCGGAGTCCGAAAAGCGCAACATAGGGCCCGTGGTCCACGCACGCACTCGCCCAGTAGCGCGCATGAACGTTAAATATGTACCCCAAGAGGGAAACCCGAGGACAGGACACGGTAAGAAGGGTAGGTTCAGATGATGAGCGTCTCGCACACTCCGACTAGACCCGACTATGGCCCCGACATCCAGATTCCCGAATAGGCGCTCGCGCGAGGGCTTCTGGGGCAGCCACCGTCGTCGTTTAGCTCTCGTCGATGATTTTTCGTCAGATACGTCAACGCGCGCTGGACTACGCTGCGCTACGTCGTGTTGTTCGTGACATCGACCTACGCGATTGGGAGCGTGCGCTTGTCGACGTTACGAAGGAGTGTAAACCACGTCGTGGTATAAACAGCCGTTGTCCCTTTCGTATGACACTCAACGCCGACGAATGAAGCGCGGCGGAGACGAACCATAAAGGCCTGTCGCGACCACGCGAAGGGCCGACGAGGTGGAGGCTTGAGAGAATAAGGCGAGGTGGCGCAAGCTAACGCCCGGTATAAAGAATACGATCGATATCTATCGATCCATCCATCCATTCGACGCACTCCGGTAAACATATCACTCCAGCTCCGGCCAAGAAGGCGAGAAAAAGTATAGTTGAACGGTTTCGAAGCGAAATTTCTGTATCATGCCTTTTTCACCATGAACATTTTGCCTTTGACACAATAAAATGCACAACATGCAAAAAACTATGTATATGTATTGAACTTCGTTATCTCCCTTTTTCCAGGGGAAAAAACGCAAGCAAAAAGGGTCCGCATGTTTTTGGTTTTGGTATTGCCGTGAGATCATAAAGCGGTATTGTAATGTGGAACTGGTTATAGTTCATAACTGATAGCTATTACACAACATAACACCAAAAACACTTTAAAGCACTTCAGTGCACTTTTAAAGAACTGGACCTCATCGGCAATTGTCAGGATGCAGTTGGGGCTTGTCATGTATTGTCTGGGCCAGCTTTTTGCCCCTGCTACAATCATAAGAGTAAAAGAAAACATTCTTTCATTCCTGAATTTATTCTTAAGACGAACCCTACACAACCATATTAGTGATACGCGTGTGCTTAAGTTTTGAGAACTGGAATGTTGGTCGATATAATTAACATTAATGGTTTTGTCGAAGTTTAGAGAACAAAAGTTATATGTGATTTTAGTATTCAAAGCACATTTTATATTTGTTTTCAGAAATATGATCGCCCTGAGGGAGTGGCTGAAAGTTGGCACTGCTGCCTTTAAATGTGGGACGCGCAGACCGAAGGCCTTTTCATCAAAGACAAGGTTAGAAGACCTCAATTTCTTCTTTTCTTGCGAGCGAACATTAGAAGCGTGAAAGGTTAAAATGCCACTTCGTAGATCAAGACACCGAGGCGTGAGGAGCACGTCCACTGTCAAACGGGTGTCAAACGTGCGCATCGCCGGGAATACAGCCTCAACCACGTTGTGCCGATGATGGCTTAATGCCAGTAAAGAGTCGGTTGAAGTTGGGAATGGCCGCTCGGTACAGGCAGACCTCGTTCCTGCCTTGGTGTCTTCGATAAGGATGGGATGGGGACGAATTGAATAAAGTCCGAATGGTGATGTATTCAAATATTTCGTTGCACAATTTAGTTTTATGAACTGTGCACATATAATTATTAGTACAAAGATTGGAATTACGGCACCATGGACTCGCGATGAAGCTCTCAAGTCCACACCAAAATAGCACTTCCTCGCGCGTCTGCGACTCATGTAGGGGTTCACCTTCTTTCTCTCTGCCACGAACAAGCCAATCAATATGATCCTGAACGGCACCACATGATGGACTACCACTCAATGAACGCAAGGCGAACGACACCAATATTCCTCGCGCTTTCAACAAGACTACGGAAGTTCATGTAAAATCGGTGCTTCTAGTGCTCGCTGCCATTAAGGCACGAAACTGTGACTGTACATGAATCAAATGGCTTGAGCCTTGAGCAACCGAGATCAAAGCGTAAAGACACAAAAAAAAAAACGACTCGACCTGACAAAACACGTGCGCGCCATATACGGCCTGACACTTTACCCCTAAAACCGAGACAGGGCTTCTAGACAGGATTCGTTCCCACCCAAGGTTGCTTCTGGCCGCCTAAGAGGGTGAGAAGAAAAAAAGAGCGTAGTAGAAAGAAAGATCTGGAAGGAAAAGTAAAATAAGCAAGAAGAGGCCAGATGAGGTGACGGACTGGATCAGTCTGGCCGCACCTAGAGCCACTAAATTATCTGAGCTTAGAGTATCGGCACACTGTTCCCCGACATTGTTGTGGGCGCCGTCATTTTGGCTCATATGCAGAGCAGACGCAACTGCCGATCGTTATGATTTAAAAGTGCGACTTCCTCAGCATTAGATTCGGTGTTAGGAAGGTCATGTAATGTTGCTTTGCTTTGTATCGAACTGTTTAAACATTCATGGAGGGCGGAAAAGCGTTTCCTGTGGTTTCAAATTTAGCTCGATATAACTGGAAACCATGATTTTAAGACTCAATATTGCCAAGCGTCGTTACTCTGAAGCGTAGCTTATTTAGACGCCCTAGCCGGACCTTGCCAGTAAGGACACCGTCTATGAAAAGCAGGGGCCACGGTGGCGTATTGCCTCGCCCGGAGAACCCCGAACGGTACAAGCCTACTCCGGACTCACCTTGCGAGCGGTAAAAACCTACCCCGGACCAGGAAGCTTTTTTACCGTATACGGACATGCCACACACCGCCAGGCGTGGGTGGGTAAACCCACATGGCTCGGGGTTGTTCACTATCGTTTAGCATTCGGTAATTCGTATATATAAGAGATTAAGAGATAACGTTTACTCCTGGAAGTTTAAAGCTTTCATGACGACTATCTTTTTGTTCTTTTATTTACTTATTTTCTTTCTGATAACGATACAGCTCTATGGCCACAGGAGAGTTCAAGGATAAATTCACACGCCCCAAAACAAATTTTTATCTAACCTCAAAACTCAGTTTGAAATATGCGGGAAATCGGCGTGCCCTGCATGGGCGCTGCTGTATACCATCAGGGTTCAGAGGTTCTGGTTCTTTACTTTGCACTTCAGGACTGATGTTGGCGCTTGGCCTGGGCTCCTCAAGGTCGTATTTGGGGTAGTGATGCTCGATGTCCTCGGCATAAACATCCGCGCCGAGGCTGTGTTCTTCAAACTTATAAGTCTTACCTTCAGAGTTGGGATTTCGTTCTTCAGATATCTCAGCACCACCTTCCAAGTCAGGATACTCTCGAAGTTTCCGACCGATGATAGAATCGCCTGGCTCGGGGATACTGATGTCTCGCGTAACAAGCAATTCTTCAACATTGACGACTCGGTCTCTCTGTCGTCTGTAGTATTGTTGTGGGCGTCCGATTCCCACTGTATTTTCACCCAAAGGTTAGGCTACCTCGACTGGCTTGTCTAAGAAGGGGTCGAGAGTTGAAGATCTGGAACCCGGAGTGCAGCACACCGTACCATCAATTTTGAAATGTGGTGTTTTGCGTTTTCTGTCGTATCTACAGTTGGCTAACGTCTGTATCTTCTCTAAGCATTATCTTGCTCTCGTATGCTTGCTGGCAAGGTCGGAGAGCCTCGTGGCCTCGTTCAACTCGTTCTCGACGATAGACAGCAGAAGCTGAGTGCGTAAAGATGTGTCATGTCCGTGAATCCAGTTCGAGCGGTGTGTGCTTCGCAGATATCTGCCTTGAGACGTTTATGGCAAAACCCGCTTCAGGAAGCCTCTTGT
The DNA here is from genome assembly GCA_013358835.2 of Ixodes persulcatus. NCBI lineage: Eukaryota > Metazoa > Arthropoda > Arachnida > Ixodida > Ixodidae > Ixodes > Ixodes persulcatus. The sequence continues at coordinate 244,103 of JABSTQ010010853.1, forward strand.
TTCAGTTAGAATGGTGGTCAATAATTTGCGGAGTACATTCTTCGGTACTCCCACAACCTGTTCTAGATCTTCATTGGCCTGAGTTCATTCAGATGGAATTTTTACATGTTCGACTGCTGAAGCGTCGATGCACAGCTGTAGTCTTCTTCTTGACAAAACCCTTTGCTTGATCAGTCACGATCGTCTTGGGCGCACTGAATCTGGTTATCAAATGGTTCATTAAAAAGTCCTAAATAAAATACCGAAGTTGTCGACGGAACAACAAGTGCCTCCACGTAACGGGTGGCAGGTTTGATGCACACAAGTACGTGCTGAAAGCCGTCTACTTCTGCCAAGGGTCGAAAGTAATCGCATTATATCACTGTGTTAGATTCAATAAGGATATTCACTGGTTGCAACGATTCCTCCTGAATCGTGGTTCTGTGGTTTGTTCTGCGGCAAGTGCGGCAAAACCGCACATGATCTCTCCGGGACGTGACAAGTTGGGCCACCAGTATCTACTTTGGATATGGTTCAGGGTGCGCCGTGAGTCCATATGCAAGGTTGGCACATTTGTAGCACATGGAACGCGACAATTGGTACGTGACAGCGCCCCACTACAATCAACACAACGGGTGTCACTACCCTTGGCACGCTTCCGTCTCGAACGTTCTTCACAAGAAGTTTAGCTTCAATGTGAACTTTGCGGTGCCCATGTCTTCCAGCTGTCGGAATCGTTGGCAGTCCACATCTGAGGCCAGATTCACGAAACGATCTTACGCCAAAAATATGCGTAAGACAAAACTTAAGAACAAATTCGTATTTACGAAACGAAATTTTCGTACGTTTTCCGCAGGTTACGACGAAATCCTACGACAGCTCCGAAGCTGTCTTACGCACTTCTTACGATCAAATCAGCATTGCCGACAGCGTCGCGGTCGCCACGACCGACGGACGTTTATTTTTCTACGTGCGCTTCTCACGCGTCCCGACTTCAAGCAGCAAGAAAAAAGTAATATTACTTGAAACAGACCACTTCGAACAAGAACGCTGGATCCACAAACACCCGGAAACAGCTCCAACGGCCACGATTCAACCAACCCTGACCAAGTGAGCTCGGCAGATAGGCCTAACAGGCACTTCGACCACGGTGGAAGATCGGCTCGGCGCAGCGGTGCTACGGTCCATGGCCAAGACCGTCTGCCCACGACCGGCTGGCGTGCTGAATGTAATATGCCCGCGCGACCTTTGTGAACCCTTCCAGTATCATAGTTTGATCGCTGACCTCAATTTTAGATTAAGAGGTCAATCTCTTCCTCTTGTCATCTCCTAGTTTTCGGAGGAAGCGGTGACGAACGCTGTCGTCGAAAAGGGGCTCTCATCGATTCTATCTCTTTGTTTTGTGTGATATAGAGCTCAAATAAACGCCGTATGGATTACCTTCGCAACACGGTACGTACACTTTGTTATTAGTATTCCATTTTCATTCTGACACGACTGCACCTCACTGTCGATCGCTATAACAGTTCGTGGGTCGCAATGCCGATTCAACCTTTCTTTGCCGGGTGTCACGTCAGCATCGAGTTGCAACCGTAAAGGATCGGCCCTGAAGCGCTTATCAATTCGCGGTCCAACAGCGCGAATCCAGCACTTCGATCAAAAGCGCCCGTCCGCTCCGAGTGTGAACAGGTATTACGTGGCTCTTGCTGACACTCTTGTAGTTCAAACGTATCTTTTTCAACGTCGGCTCGCTCCTGCATCTCCGAGGCCGCGATAAAGTCCGCGGCAATGTGTTTCCATCTACGTCGCTTTGCAAACGACTGACACGGGCCGTGTTTTACCAACGATGACAGTTGTGTTGACGTCGCAGCGATCGAGTTCGTAGCAGTCAACGGAGACGGTTACGCATCCCGGCCTCGGCATTCGGGCGCGTTTAAATCGTGTTAGCGTCGACATATCACTGCACGGATACGAACCCCACACAAGCGGTGGCAGGAAGGCCGCCTGTGTTTGTTATTAAAAATCCACGTGCTCCGAACGGCTCCGAACCATGCCGAGCTCTCCGATTGGTTGTTCGTGCTGCCGAAGACGCGTCGCCATAGCAACAGTACCGGTACGTTCTAGTTTTTCCGTACGAGAACGCCGCTTTCCTCCTCACACTTAAGAACGCGTTCGTGAATACCGATTTCTCCTCTTCTTACGATGTTCTTAACCTACGAACTTCTTAGCTAAGTTGTCGTAAACTAAGAAGCTCTTCGTGAATCTGGCCTCTGACTCTTGATGTCTGCGTAGCCTGTTGCTGCCTGTCACTACTACACTCTAAGAAACGCCTGCGCGTTTACTTACCCGCAGCACACTCAAAGAGCCAATGTCTGCGATCTGCGAAATCAGTTCAGCGAATGATGAGGCGGAACATCTGTTTAGACCTCCAAATGAAGTCTGCGCTGTGGCATTACGCAATGCAAGCATGACGCTTTCCATTGCGTAATGCCACAGCGCAGGGTTCATTTTTAGGTCTAAACATATGTTCCGCCTCATCATTCGCTGAGCTGATTTCCTAGATCGCAGAGACTGGCTCTTTCAGTTTTGTGGGTAAGTAAACGCGCAGGCATTTCTTAGAGTGTACCATGCAGGTCGTGATGCTACTCGTCGTCCTGGTGAATTGCAGAGGCTCTGGCTCTCTGTCTGAGTCATCAAGTCGGAAGAGATTGTCAACCTTGTTGAGTTTTCCAGGTCGATGACAAATATTGAAGTCGTATTTGGCCAGATCGAAGGTCCAACGGGTGAAGCGGCAATTTATTGGCGTCTTCTGTGCTAAGTACGTTAAACTGAGGTTGTCTGCCAACGCTGCGAATTGAGGGCGATCCTTGAGGCAGATGGCGAATTTCTCAGACATCGCCCAGTGCACAGCAATACACTCCAGTAGGTTGGAGTGGCATTGACTGTCATGTGCGCTAAGAGCACGACTTGCGTTCTCGATCAAACGCTCCTTGGAGTCTTGGTAGAATGAGCACTTCAGGGGGTTTGATGGTTAACTTGCTAGAGTCGATCGACACTGATCTGGTTTACTGAGACTTGACTTGCCTGTACAGTACGGTAACCAGTTCGTGGAAACTTCAGGCTTTTTTCTCAACGTCGTGAGGCAAGTGCGGCATGTTTTGTTTGTAGACCTTGGGGTCTACAATCAAAACATTTGCACCTGTGTCGTGAGCTACGGCCCGTTCTGTCAAATACGATCAATGAGTAACAATCCACTCATCCATCCGATGGATTCGGGCAGACACATCACTCTGGCTTCCGCGAAAGACAAGGAAAAATACAGTTCGCTGGTTTTGAACCGAAATACAGTTCGCTGGTTTTGAACCGAAATGTCAGTATTACTCTTTTTGCACCAGGAACATTTTCCGTCCTTGTCAAAATAAAATGCAGAACGTGCCCGAAACTATGCATAATGATAACCTTTCGTCATCAGCATCGGTTCAAAAAAAAAAAAAATAGAACGCGAGGGAAAAGGGTCCGCGTGATTTTTATTTTCTTGAGATCAGCAGGCGGTATTTTAATCCGGAACCAGATATAGTTTTTAACTGACACCTATTAAACAATGTACCCCAAATACAACATTTCTTTTTGTTTTTTTTCAAAATCACTTCAGTGCATCTTTAAATTCGTTGCCACGCTTCCCACGAAGAACGGATGACCCGGTGACTCGCGACCGTTTGTCGACGCAACACAGTCAAACGCATTTAAATGCAACTGTGTGTATCGACCTTATTGTTTGTCGAAATTGTTTATTGCAAATCGCATCGCTGTCACGTACCAAGTGAGACGAAACACCGTGACAGGGTTAATATAGGCGCGTTAAGCTTTAGTAACCCAAGACATGACAAAAGTATGGTCCTACTCGAGGAGGTTCGGCGTGAAAGTGATGGAGTGCTGGGTCCGTACAGGAGCGTTTACCGATGGCGTCGTTCCCGCATATTCGTGCACAACATTTCACTACACCACAGGCGCAGAAAGGTTTCGTTGAATGAAAGGCCGGATGAATGTGCAGGAAAGATCATGTCGTTCAAGACGTAGTGTCACAGATGCATTTTGACATGGACCTGGAGGAGCGCCGAAAACGGCAGCGTGTCATACTGGAGTAGTTTCTGCAGCTCCCTTACGTGGGACCAAGAATCGCGAGACAAAAACCAACAAAACACAATGATGAACCATTTTTGTTTTTCACATGGGAAAATAAAACCCTTACGTTGTTGCCACACTAAAGTCTTTTGGAGTCAATTCTTGCCCACTTTTTACGAGTGAAAAGCGCTCAGGCTTTTTGAGTCCACGCCTCACCTGACTAAAATATTATTTTATTAATATTGCAGTAAACCTTTCACAAAAATGGATGGTTTTCGATGTTATTGAAGTTAAAAAAATAACATGAGTAGCTGGCAAAATCAGTTGACAAGGTCTACTGTAAGGAACAAAATGCACCGAAAACAACACTTACGAAAATGTCTTCTAACTTTTCACTTCATAAAGTGATTGAAATGTTAAACTACATGGCAACCTAAATGGGCAAAGCGATGGGGTGAAGACATTGAGAAAACACGTTGAGCAAAAGAAGAAATCATCGGGCGAAACAATTGCGCTAAGGCAATGAGGCAAAATAAATTGAATAAACAAAAAATCACATTGTCGTTATGATAGGAGTCCAGTAGTTCATATCAATACACTTTCACTCACACACTCGTGGAATTGGTTCAAAAGTTCCTTTAGAGTCAAGCTACTGTCATACAAGCTCACCAAATAGTCTTTAAAACGTTCTGGCAGCCTCCAATACCGATGTGGACGACCTTCGTGCAGGGGAGTTGATGCGTCCGCACCTTGAGTTTTGGGAGGCTCCGTCTTGGGGGAAGACGTGGGTTGTGTCGTGATGAGTTGACGAGACTGCCGTTGCCCCCTCAGCACTGTCAAACGTGGGGGTGGGCGAGGTCCCAAAACACTCTGTCGCAGACTCGGTATGGCTGGATGTCCGGCTGGCATCCGTCGACGACGCAGGCGACTGGACCTCCGCGGCCGCCAAAGAACCTTCACGCTCAGGCACAAATCCCACAGATCCAAGAGGACCCTCAGTAACAGGAAGAAGGCCTTCGGGAACTCCCATAGGACTTTGAGCCGCAGGAGGACTCTCAGCAACTGAAACATGACCCTCAGCCAATGGAGGACTCTCGTGAAACGGACCCGAGGATGCAACCTTGTCCCGTGAATCTGGAAGCGTGCTGTCCAGGCCAGCCGGACCGAAAACCGCTGGATCCGAAACAGCTGGTGGAGGCACAGCAGGAACACCCTTTGCAGCAGAAGAAGGACGCACCAGGGGGAAAGATCTTCCCGTAACCATGACGCTTTGGTCGTTGATGGACGAAGCGTTGTTTGAGTCAGCTTCGCAGCGTTCCACGTTAGACCATCATTTAGCCGGTGGGTGGCTAAACCCACTTGCTCTTGGATATTATGTGGAGGAGCATACTTTATTTGCAACTTGCCCTTGTGGCGAGAATTGTTGACCTTGGTGGCCTGCCCAGGGGTGAATGTTGGTGGCCTGACAGCACGCCTTTTTTTTTAGAATATGCTGTCATGTGGTCTTGATATTACCTGATCGTCTGTGGAAGATCATTTTGCACGGTAGACTGTGGAAAATGAGGTTCGGGGGCTGGCCAACCCAAGGCATGGAGACGTGTGCGATGGTTCCTGCCGTGCAGCAGGAACGCATGAGTCTTGCCCGTCACTCCATGACGAGTGTTACGGTACACCTCAAGTACTCAGTAATGGCTTCTCGAAGACTACATAGCTGTACAACACCCAACTGGATGGTGGACTTCAAGACGCGGTTGAAGGGTTCCACCTGTCCACTCGGTTGAGGGTGGTACAGCGAGGACCTTGCATGCCGGATTCCGCGGGTCTTCACGAATTCGGATAAATCCCTTGAGATATATTGGGGACCGCTACCGGTGACGATCCCCTCTGGTAGCCCCTCTCGAGCGAAGACCAACTTCGGAAAGTCTGTTACAAACGCAGCCGTAACACTGTGGACACCAATAACCTCTGGCCACTCGCTTTGGTAGTCCACTAGGGTTTTAAAAAAACGTTCACTGCGCGGAGCGTGTTCAAACGGACCTAGAATTTTCATACCCTACTTCGTCCTCGGACGATATGGGAAGTCGACTGGCTGTACGTGTGCATGGTAGATCTTGACTGGTTTCTCTGTAGATTGGCAGATGGTGCAATTTTGAACATTTCGCTTGACGTGATGAGATACCTGAGGCCACCAGTAGAACTCTTTGATCTGGTCAGTGTTCCTCGTGATGCCACGATGCGTTTCGTGGCCGATCTGGATGATTTGGTCACACAGACTGGTAGGCACGACTATCGTCTCTGCTTGGAACAGCAACCCATCCACTTGAGGCAGATGTTCTCGGACAGTGATGTAGGGTTTGAACCCTGGAAGCAGCTTGTCTACTGCTGGCCATGTCGATGCGATGTACTTCATTACCTGCGGTAGAATAGGGTCGCAAGCCGTGGCATCCTGGACGTCTCGCTGGTTCAGGTATGCGCAGACGATGGAGACCACCTCTTCAGGAAACTTGGTTCCTTTTTCGGTGTCCTTGACAGGCAGTCGGGGCAGTGCGCCTGCGGCAGTGTTTTCACCTTCTTGCGATACTCTATCAGGAAGTTGTAGTTGAACAGCTGAGCTGTCCAACGACTGATGCGCAGCGGTTGGACTCCAGTACCCTGCGAAGACATGGGGGCGACGCGTGCATGTGGTCGGTGCGGATGGTGAACTGCCTTTCCCGGAGATAGGTGTGCAACTTTTCGCAAGATCCGCAGGATTGCCAGGGCCCAGTTTTCTCCTACAGAGTCAAGGAACGGCTTGCGAAGGCCACCGTTGTGAGTGTCTGCCCGTGCTGTTGCTGTAGAACTGCTCTGAGGCCGTAGTTCAAAGCGTCCTTTAACACGATGGCCGGCAAGGTTGGGTCAAACGACGTCAGGCTCGGTGTCTCTTAGAGAACGATCTTGACTTTCTGGAAGCTTCTCTCCCCGTCAAGTGTCCAAGAAAAGGAGTTGCCTTAGCACAACAGACGGCGCATCAGCTCGGCACCTGTCGCTCAGTATGGAGTAAACTTGCTGTAATACTGAAATGAGAGTTACTGAGCTGGCGGCCTGGAGACCGACCATAGTAAAAACAACCTTAAGAGAAGGAACGAAAAGGGGGGACAACCACAACACCGTCTCTAATCACAAATTAGAGACGGTGTTGTGGTTTTCCCTCTTTTTCGCTCTTTGTTTCGAGTTTTTGTTTCACTATGTTCCTTGTAATATTCCGCTAAGCCGAGAAATTTCTTACGTAGTGTCTGATTGGACGGTAAATATTTCCGGCGACTTCTATCTTGGAAACACGGGGCACGACGCCTTCCGCGGATATACTGTAGGCCAAGAAAAGACAATTCCGGGATTCGAAAAACTGCTTTTCGGTTCAACTTCCTCCAGCAGACTTGATCCTACGGAGGACCTCACGCAGGTTGGCGTCTTCTCCTGGTGGTGTCGACCGGTAGACGATCGCGTCGTTGAGGTACAACTGTAACGTCGGGGCAGTCTCTGAGGATTTTCGACATGACTCGCTTTAATGCAGCCGGCTCAGAGGCCAAGCCGAAACAAAATCGCTTGAAGCGAAACAAACCCTCCTACGTGATAAAAGCTGTGAGGTCTCGACTCTTGGGATCAAGTCGCACATGATGGTAGGTCAATGCAAGGTTGAGTTTGCGAAGCAGGATGCTCCCTTGAGCGAGGTTAAGAGCTCCTGGATATCGCGGAGCGGGAACGAATTTATGACAACCGCTCGGTTGGTGACGAAAGATTTACACACATGCGGAAGCCGCCATCTTCCTTCTTCACGACTACGAAAGGCGAGAACCACTCAGAGGTCTTTACACGCTCGATTACACCCGGACGTTTGAGCTTCTGGATCTTAACCTTTACAGACTCGCGCAAGGGGAAAGGCAACCGACGAAGCTTCGCGTGAACATAATGGACCTGATGACAGACAGTCACTGTGTGTGTCTGGTTTACTACTAGACTCAACTCGGGCGAGAAAAGCTCCTCCAAACTCCTGAAAACCGCGAGGAAGCGTGGATAATTGGTTCATCGGTGGCGCACAAAGGTCACTGTGAGGCCGGAAGTGTCCGACAGTTTTGGCTGCTGTAGTCACAAAGAAAAAGAGCCAAAGGCACCAGACCAGTGGGTGACGGACTTGAATCTGCTGGCGGCTGTGGGACCTCAGCCTTGGCTACATGTCCCGGGACTGCTGTTCTGGGAGCAGCGGAATCGATGTGAAAGCACTTCAGCGGTACGCGCGACAAGATCACCTTGAGGTAATTTACGGCGTCGGCTCCAAGTAGAGAACGATTGTTGCAGACAACGTAGAACATGATCGTCGCGAAGCGATTTCTGAACACGACGATCACGTGGAAACATTCCAAAACGGTTAATGGAATTTATCAGGTAATGTACCAAAGTGCCCGGCGGTCTAGACAACTTGATACCGCTGTTCCGGTTGACGTGGTTAGTATTTTCATCCGAAAGCACCTATATCAATGAGAATAGGAAGATGAAATCCGTTCACCTTCACATCGGCCGTGAAACTTCGATGTCGATGACCAAATCGTCGTTACTGAAGACCACCGGGCGACCTTACGGTGTGAACGCTTGACCCGAGCTCGTGGTTGTCGTCGTCCGGGAAGGCGCCGATGCCCTGAACTGGAGTCCGTGACTGGTCATCTTCCTCTCGTCGACGCTGGTGCTGGCAGATAGAGGTGCCTCGTCCAGCAGGAAGGGCCAGCTGGCGCTGCTGACGATCGTCGTTTGGCCGACTTTGACACACGTTGACGAAGTTGCCCGTGCAGCCACACGAGAAGCACGTTGCCCCAGACGCAGGAAATTCCTCTCGCGCGCGGTATACTCTGTTTCACCTTACTACGGTAGCTTACTAGCTTTCACCTTACTTGGGACGGCTCGTATCATCCAATCCAACCAATCCAACGCCGTGAAATTATCACGTGACTGCTCACCCCGCGCGTCGCTGCGCCCCTCCTGAAGGACACGCACAAGGTAGTGGATTGGCTCTGACGTCTCGTAGCATCCCCTGCGGTCCAACGCGAGGTGGAACCGAGCATAGCGACGGCCACAAAAAGCGCCTTCGCGGACGAGAGCGCGCGCGCCGGGAGGAGGATCACGTGAGCGCCAAACGACCAGACGTTGACAAGAAAGTCTCCACCCTCGCTGCGACGGGGAAAGGAAGAAAGAGGGGGAACAGGACGCTCGCGCCTCCAATGTGATGGCGCGTTGCCATTTTTGCATCCCTGCTCGCTTTGTCTCCCTCGCGAGCAGCTATTTTTACGGCCTCTACCGCGTGCGCCACGTTCGCTTCTGGTTCTAGCGACAACCGCCGAAATAGATCGCAATCAAGAGAAGTCCTCTGGAACTGCTGCGCCAGCGGCACAGCGCGCTCGAGGCCATAGGTGCGTTGTTTCCGGCATACTCTCTGATTAAACGATCCCGCACCTTTTGTGTCTCCGCGAAATGAACATTTCCGCAACGCAGCTCTCCAAAGACTGCCCGTAACTGCAGGACGGTTCCAGACGTCTGAGCACCCCAAGATCCTTGAGGATGGTTTCCCCTGCAGTGTGTTCTCTCGTGATACATTTCCTGCGCTCAACGATGACGTTATGAGCCGAAGCGAAATGGACGTCCAAAGCAGACCTCAAAGTCATTCCGCGTCGAGCCAACAGCCGGGCCCGCCTAGTCATAAACCTTGATGACGCGATTTCCTTCTTTACCAAGAAGCAACCACAAAACCGCTCTTTTTCTCTTTGGCGGAAAACTGTCGGCGTCAACAGCCTCGAGGTACTTCAGAAAACTTCTGATCCACGTAAGCCATGGCATTACCAGCTCGCCGGGTGTGGGAAGGACGTCAGGGTGTTAAGTCATGGCGCGGCCCCCATTTTTCGAACATCGAGCTCAAAGGATGACGCTAAGACTTGCATAAAAAACGTGTTTTACATGACATACACGTCGAGCATTCACGCACGAGTTTGGCTTTGAACGGAAAAAAAAATTAAAATATTAACTATGGTAGGTCACACAGTTACACTGGTCCACGGCGATGCTGGGCGGTATCGTAAACCGCGCGTTCCGAATGCGAAAAGGAAATCCCATTCTCGTTCGCCAGAAATGTTGGAATTTAAAAGCCACAAGTAGATCGCAAGGCCGACGCGGGCCTACGGGAAGCAAAGATGACATCACATTCGAAGACGGAGGTAGAAGGCGAGGAGCGGCCTAGCGCGCCAACGTGGAGAAGAAAGGACACGTCCAGACAGGTTGAGAGTTAGAGCCAAAATGTTTAAACAAACAAAAAGACACGGTCTCGCGCTCTGGTGCCAGGGGCGCCAATGATTAAAGCCCCTCTATCCTGGTAAAAGTGGCGCCATTCCTTGTACAAGCCTCGGCGCACACTATTGGCCAGTCGTGACGTTACGTCCTGTTTTCGGATTTGGACTTCCGATTTCCCTTACTTTCCCAAGATTTTGCTACGCCGCAACTAACCGGCTGCCGCACCTGTGGAAAGATCAACCGGAGAGCTTTTCAGTGTTCCCCCTGAAACGGAAAATGAACCTCGAAGGAAGATCTTGCTTCACCGAATCGGTCGAAAAGATTTCAACCCGACGGGAGCCGCAAAGTTATGCGATGCAGGTGCTCACCGGAATGCAAAAATATAGCTGTTTAGAGTGAGTTATGCACTCCATTCCACCGTAAGCGCGAGCGATGCAATTGTGATCACAACACTGGCGACTTGGCATGCACGAAGGCCCGTGCCGTGGAAGAAGCGTCGTTCAAAAAGGCCTGCTCCTGCTCGTGCTTGGAGCATCGGCGTCGCTGCCACTTACGGGTGCGTGCGGCGGTGCGGGCCTGCTCCTCCTCGGAGCATCGGCGTTGCGGAGTACCTCACTCGTCAAGTGTGCCGTACGTGCTCGCGAACCATACTTTGTTTCGCTCAAAGTTCTTAGGCTTGACACGCTCTGGCGGCTGCGGATGCGAGCATGTGGATGTATATATACTCCGATTCAACAGTGCCAGCGAAGCCAGTGCGACAAGCACGAGTATGCTTTCTCACCACACATTAAAAATATGTAGTGACTCAGCTGAAATCGTGGGGAATATAATTGAAATTTGGCGGTTTGATATGATGAATAAAAACGATTTGCGATTCCTGTGAAGAAAAAGGGGCAGACAGGTACCCACGAGACACTGACCGATAATGCAACTCGCTAGGGACGATTGGGACGATTATACAAAGTACTTTTGAGATCCACGGTTGGACAAACAGATCTAAAGCGGTTTCAGGGAAATCGGATGCGAATGCGGGCTCTAAATGAGGTTATTGCCACACTTATATGACGAGAAACGTCCACACGACCGGCATCGCGTCGCTCCAGCTGACCGAGACGTTGAGACGCTAGGGAACTACCGGAGGGCGCCTCCGTCGCAAACCGAAAGTTAGAGGTGGGGTAAGGATGGTTTTTTAGAGGAGGAGGGAAGAGAATGCGCCAATTTTCCCAGATACAGGGGATTTACCAGTGATGGGGCGGTGACGTCATCTAGGTATGTGTAGACTAACTAAAACAAAAAAAATGAAGCACTATATGTTACAATAAAGTAACCTTCCATAATGACCTACCCACTCGTTTTCGATTCCCTCTCCTGCCAGTATCGATCTAGATGAGCGACGTATCGGCGTGCGGTCGTGTATCACTACTGCGTGGTGCAGGTTAAAGACCCCAGGCTAGAGGCTGTACCGCACTGGCTAAGTTGTTCATCTACAGCTGAGACATCAGACACCCTTTAAGGCAGACTAACTTCCGGCTGTATAAACATACACACACCAATTTTACCCGGTCATTTACAGTATTTGTTCCCCAAAAGTGTCTACAGAGCGGAAAGTAGATGCGGGGATAACGTGGAAAGTACTCAAACCGCTAAGCGCCAATTGCACTATACAAGAAAAAAGTTTATTTCAAATAACTAAACTGTTCAGTGTCGCTGTGAAGTGGACAAAGATATGCTTTAACTTTGCAATTGTTCTCTTTCAGTAGTTACAGTTCGGACACCTTGGGAAGCAAGGCATCCCAGGCTCTGAGGGACTTGTACAAGAAAAGCTTTCTGGCACAGGATTATATGGACATGTATGCGCACTATCCTCCGGAAAGTGCTGCTCGTGCAGGACGACGACTTCGGGGCATATTTCATTCGGGTAAATAATGTTTAGCGTTCGCAATGTTTGTTTATTTTTCAAAGTTGTGCCTCCTCAGATTACCGATCGAGGAGCACGTTGGTTCACTGGCTACGTTTGGTAAATGCATCCGCAATTTGTCTTCGTGATGTAAGGCACGTTTATACCCCAAGGTAGCGTGCTCTGCATGGCGTCGTCACGTTGGTGAACAGCGAGCATTCTGTCGACACCGGCGCGGTAGTGACGACAATTTCTTTTTAGAGCGCAGCTCTGAGGCGCCCGTTTCCGGCTTGAGCGGCGTCGCCGTCGCCGTCGGCGTAACCACGCGGTGCATCATGGGAAATATCCCATAATGCACCGCGCGGGACCCTCGTGACGTCACGTGTGACGTCACGAGGGTTCCGCGTGGTGCATTATGGGACATTTCCCATGATGCATCGCGCGGAGAGGAGGGGGAGGAGGACGAGGGGGAGGAGTACGAGAGGGAGGGGAGGAGTACGAGGGGTAGGAGAGGAGGAGGAGGTTGGGGAGGAGGAAGGTGGAGGAGGAAGGGGGAGGAGGAAGAGGAGAAGAACAGAGGCTAGGAGGAGGGAGGGGAGGAGGAGAGGAGAGGAGCTTAAATGATGAGGGGAGGTGAAGGAGGAAGAGGAGGGAGGAGTATCAGGTAGGATAAGGAGGTGAGGAGGAGAGAGGAGGGGTATACCCTCCCCTCCTCCTCCTCAAGAGCGGCGCTCTATTTCGGCGTTACAGGGAGTTGTAAACGGCTTTCATTTTTTTTTATCCTTCACCGCACTGTTTAATCTAAGCATCGCTCATAAATTGAACAAGCTATCATGATATTGACGCGCGCAGGGCCAAGCAAGCAGCGCTCGGTCACGAAATCCTAGAAGATTCGTATTTATTCTTACTCGGGGCGAAACTTTTATCATCTCCTCCTAGTTTCTTGTTTTCGAAAGTGCCTGCTGATTCTCACTTCAAACGCTCAATGTGCGAACCATCTGGGCCGAATTTTTGCGATGCTCACGCACACTTGATAAGCAGCTGCCCGTAACCTTATCGGCTCCGTGTCGCTCTCGCTTCCTGTTATGCCGCCAAATCGCCGCCCGCTTTTCTGCTGTCTCGACGCTCGTTCTTTATTATGGTTCGCACAAGTTCACCGATTAAACCTTTCTTTTTAGCTCATTATTTATCGCCTCTTCCCCTTACTCCGTGATATTTGTAATGGAGGTGCGGGGTTCCCCATCCCATGAAACGTAGCCCTCAAAGGCCTCGCAGTGCAAGCCCAGTCGACGACTCAAGTAGACCGTCCATAGAGACTACCGAGACCCGAGCAAACCACTGCACCGAAGATCAACCCCCAGAATTCGGACCCCTACCGGACCCCCAGAGAAAGATGTCGACCAAACCAACCCTGACCGCCCGGGGCCTGCAAACTGAGACACTCGCCGCTGCCTCCCGCGTCGTTTACCTGTCCGTTGCCCCTCGAATTCATTTGAACTTTCAGGGCGAGATCTACGAACGCATCGACGACTGGGTTCAGCACTACGAACGCATGGCACGCCACAACAGATGGACACCCTATTGAAAATCGCTCTGATGGGACTTCAGGATTTTTTTAAAGGGTGTGAAGGGGACTTCAGGAATTTCTGAGATGTTTGAAGGGGGCACCAATATTTCCTGGTGGGTTCGCTAGCCCCGTCAGAGGCTCTCCTGAAATGTCTGAAGTGCCCTTTACAATGCCTTGAAATGTCTGACAGCCTGTCAAGAACTTTTCTAATGGGGTCGGGAAAACCTTCAGGCTTCTTGAGATGTCTGTGGGCAACGGCTTAGGTGGAAAAAACACAATTCGGAGAATTAGAACATAGCTGCTTATTGTACGCGACGGGAAAAAAATAAGCACTGTAAACGACTTAATTTCGCGGTCTCAAGTTTTCGCGAATCGGGCCGAAGCTGAGAATTTGAAATTATTCGCGGGTTCTAATTTTCGCGAATTGAGTGTGGCTTCCGTAGCGTTCACATATTGCCCGAATTGTTCGCGGGACGTATTTTTCGCGAAATGTAAGCGATTCGCAAAATTCGCGAAAATTAGGTCCTCGCGAAAATTTAGTCGTTTACAGTATTTGGAGAATGCCGATCGTATGTGTGTACGGTCCTATTTTTATTACTGCTCTTCTATCAAATACGAGTGGGCTCCTGGACCTGTCTGTCACTGCCCGGCTGTTCGGTCGCCAAGGAGGCCACTGAGGGCGACCGCCCCATGTGGAGAAATGACGAGGCGTCGGCCGAGTAGTGTTGGCCGAGTGGCGTTTTGAGGCGAGTGGAATCAACAGCGGTGAACTGATGTAGCACGAGTAACTTTGAAAGTCTAATCAGACGGCACGGTAAGGCGGCGCAAAATGCCCTAACAGCGCTTGCAGGTTTCCTCGTCGAGACCGGGCTGGCCGGCGAGATCTAGGCTGCAACGGACGCGAGCGGTCGGGAAATGCTATAAATGCTATTTTTTTATAGCAGACGACGGCCGCGGAGTTGCGGGGAAAGCTCACCCCACTAGAAAGGCCTGGCCTGGCACTGCGACCCGCGCGCCGAAAACTTTCCTCCTTTCCCTCCTCCGGGGAAACACGCTCAGACCCCGCCCCGGTCACGTGATGGGGAACGCGCGCAGCTTGCATAGACCCGAGCAAGAGATGCTCCGCATCTAAAAACAAGCCAAACAGCGCCTCTCCCCGCCCGGCGATGGGGAGAGGGTGCAGGGCTGCCTGCCTGGTGCCTGGCCAGCGGCCGGCGGGAGAGGGTGGTGTGAGGAAGCCAGGATGCCGCTATAGCCATTTTCTTTCTACTCGTGGGCGGTTTGCTTCTTACCGCTGTGGATATCTGGAACGGGACCTGCTTCCTCCAGAAAGGTGAGCATGGCTTTGAGAGCTCGCCCCTTGATCTGTTTTGATCCGTGCAGTTTCTTCCTTGGTTACGCAGGTGAACTCCAGTTCGGCGTTGGCCGCCTTCAGCACCGCTCGAGCGTCATGGTGTTCAGCTCATTCAAGGAGATGGTGGCCGGTGTCTGCTTACTCGCTGCAAAGCCTGGCAGGCGGGGTCAGCGTCCCACCGCATGTTGTGCCTGCGCACCGGGATTATGGCAAAGTGGGTCCTGAGACGGTGGATGACGGCCGCTGTCCGGACTTGTTCCTTGCGCCTCTTCGTCCGTTCGACCTCAGAAGCATCCAGCGAGCGAAAAATACGCCGAAGACGCCGGCGCGACGTCATCATGGACGTCCGTGACTGTGCTCAGGATTTCGCACCGGCGGCGAGTGCTGCTTGCGAGTTCGTGGTTTTCGCTAAACGTGCTTACTGAGACTGTGTATGTGTCCGTGAGGTGCACTTGCTCGGTTTTATTAGCTGAACTACCGTACATCGGGAATATACCCAGCGGCATTGTGACTCGTGAGTACTTTGAAAGATATTTTTCTTTGTGATAAAGAAGTCAGTTGTCCCTATTTGATATCTCTTTCGTCTACCGCTCCTTGCGCCGGGTTTGAACAAACGTTGCTTTTTATCGCCTTTTTGAGTTATAATATGCATGTAAAACTAAATGTCTGCAATAAATTTTCAATGTTTTGAACTGCATGTTTGTGTATGGTTCAGTCATTTGGGCGTCTAAAAGGTTGAAGGGCTGTGGGGCTAAAGGGTTTTTCTATGGGGTATCCCTGAAGGGTTTTTCTGTAGGGTATTTTTGAAGGGTTTTGAAGGCCTGTGCGGTCCCATAATCCTTGAAGGCTGACGGGCCCTTTAGAAATATTTTCAATAGGGCAGCTGAACAGCGGCTGTAAAAACTTCTATTTTTTTGGAGAAAACTGCGAGGCACTGGTTTGAGAACCATGAGGCTTCCCCTGCTTCATGAGATATCTGCAAGGCCGAACTCAAGACAACTTTCACGAGCCAGCAACAACGACAGCAAGCGGACGATCTTCTGTAAATAAGGACTCAAGGCCCAAAGCAACGGTCACCAGTTTCGTTGAAGACGTCCTCCGCCTGAGCAACCGCGCCGACCCTCAAGCCACCGAGAAGAAGCTGCGCGTCCTAATGAGAAACGTGAAGAACGACATCTTCGGCGGCCTTGTTGGCAACCCACCAAATGCTGCCGACGAATTCGTTACCGAAGCGACAAACATCAAGCGTGTACTGTCGGTCAGAGCCAGCCACTACAACTGACACAGCAACACGCCTGTTGCTTCGACTCTGGCACCTACCCGATTCGACCAGGACGGCATCGGTGCTGACGACCTTCGGGAAACTGTCCCCGATGTCGTGAGGAAAGAGCTCCGGATAATTTTACCCTCTACTGATCGCTCCACTTCAGTTTTCATCCCCGAAGTCGCACGAGACGAGGTTCGGCGAGCCTTCCAGCCAGAAGCTCCCGTCACCGTGGCAGAACCAGAAGAGCCCACTCTCAGCTACGCGCAACTGCCCGACGACCGCCACCTATTGTTCGCCCGTATACGGCGCCACCGCGACGCGAACCTCCAGCGTCGCGGTACTTCCGGCACCCCGAAAAACGGCAGTACGTCCGCCCGGAACAACATGCAACAAGGAAGACCGACGTGTGGAGAACGGCCGACCGACGCTCGTTGCGCTACCACTGCGAAGAAGCGAAACACAATTATCGCGGATGCCCATACCGACAACTTGTGCCGCGCGGGTTGCACCCGAACGACCCGCGCCCAGCGTACGGTAAGCGCCCACGAGACATCCATGAGTATCTTCGCCGCCCACCGCCTCCTGCGGCCGCTTCACCCCGAGGAGCTCGCTCGCATTCACAGCGACGCTCTGCATCGCCACAGCGTAGGTTCCACCGGGAAAGCCTGTCTCCCCTGCCTCGACGGGAAAACAAAGTGCGGCAATGCCGGGAGGTGGTATTGCCAAGGACGAACGACGTCAATATCCTTCACAAACGTCGGAGGGCTCCCACACTAGCGACGAGACGCATCGGAGCGACGCTTCTGACAGTGTCGAATACCTTCGACGTTACCATCGACAGCCACGACGCGACGGCACCCATCGACACCGGAGAACACTATTTCATTTTTAGTGCAAAACTCTCTCGCCGCCTTCGGAAAGCAATGATGCCGGGGGGTGGCCCAAAAATACGAACCGCCGGCGGACATCTCATCACACCAGTGGGAAGGTTTACCGCGCAAGTGGACATCTACGGGGAGACCTGTGCAGTGAAATTCGTCATCCTCAAGGCCTGTTCGAGAGGC
This sequence comes from Ixodes persulcatus, assembly GCA_013358835.2. Taxonomy (NCBI): domain Eukaryota; kingdom Metazoa; phylum Arthropoda; class Arachnida; order Ixodida; family Ixodidae; genus Ixodes; species Ixodes persulcatus. The sequence goes on from JABSTQ010010853.1 coordinate 261,659, forward strand.
GCCATCGTTGGCATCAACTTCCTGTGTGAATACGGTGCCGTGACCGACCTTGGGGCAGACAGGTTGACGCTGCGAAAGCCCGTCGTAACTCTGGAAAATCCCAAATGACGTCAGCAGCTGTCTTAGTCATTGCTGACCACCTGCACCTGCCGCCGCGGTCGAGTGTTTTTGTGCCCGTCGTGACCGATGCACTTGCCTGCGGGGAAGCTCTTGTGGAAGGAAACGTCCAGCTTCTTCTGGGAAGAGGAGTAGGCGTCTCAATGGGCGTAACAGAGCTGCAAGGTGGACGCTCTGTGGTTTGTGGCGAGCTTTCGACAGGAGGCGCAGCACCTCACAAAAGGTGACACTGTAGGCCACTCCGAGGAACTCCGGAACGACGCCGAAATCACCGCGATCTGCGATGAGCCCTCGACATCTCAGCCGTACAAATACGTCGCCGCCGCAGCTTGACGTTAACCCCAAGCTCAGTGCCACGGAACGACGACAGCTCAAGGACCTCCTCGCCGAATTCAGCGACTGCTTTGCGACGACTTCGACAGTGCACCAAACAACAGCTGCGAAACATCGCATCGTTACCAACGACGCTGTGCTCCCTGTGCATTGATCGCCGTACCGAATCTCCCCAAAAGAAAGAGAGGCGATTCATGAGCAAGTACAAGAGATGCTCAACGACGACATCATTCAGCCTTCAAGCAGCCCGTGAACATCTTGAGTCATACTGGTGAAAAAGAAGGACGGAACGCTTCGATTCTGCGCGGACTATACCGGCGGCTCAACTCGGTGGCCAAGAAAGACGTGTATCGGCTCCCCCGCATCGACGTCACACTGGACCGGCTGCGCCACTCCCAATACTTCTGGTTGATTGTGCTCAATAGCGGCTACTGGCAGATCGAAGTCGACGAACGGGACCGAGGTAAGAGTGCCTTCGTCACGCTCGATGGACTGTACGAATTCAAGGGGATGCCCGTGGGAGCGTGCACGGCGCCAGCAAATTTTCAGCGTGTCATGGACACCGTACGGACAGGCCTCAAGCGGCAGAGCTGTCTCGTTTACCTCGACGACGTCGTGGTATTCCCCCCCAACTTCCACGAGCATTGCGACGCCTTCCGGTTTTTCTTCAAACAATCAGGACCGCCGGACTCGCCCTCAAGCCGACGAAGTGCCGGTTCGCTTACGGCGAACTGAAGTTCCTAGGCCACGTTGTGAGCAACGAAGGTGTTCGTTCTGACCCTCAGACGACTCGCGCCGTAGTGGCATTTCCATCGCCTATTGACGAGGCCGTCCGGAGATTCCTAGGACTTGGCGCGTACTACAGGCGGTCCGTTCAGTATTTCGCCAAGCTTTCTGCGCTGCTCACGCACCTGACGAACAACATCGTGAATTTTGAATGGGGAGAAGAACAACAGCAGGTATTCGACGAGCTGAAGCGACGACTCCAGTCCCCACCCATTCTTGGCTACTTCGACCAGTAAGCCGAAACAGAAGTTCCCACGGAAGCCAGCAACATAGGACTCGGCGCGGTACTAGTCCAACGACAAGAGGGTACACGGCGCGTAATCGCCTACGTCAGTCGGACATTGTTGAACGCGGAACAGAATTACTCGACGACCGAAAAGGAATGCCTTGCCGTCATTTGGACCATCACGAAATTTCGCCCATACTTATACGGAATTCCTTTTCGAGTGATCACCGACCACCATTCGCTATGCTGCTTAGCGAGCCTGAAGGACCCATCGGGACGCCCCGCTCGATAGAGCCTACGACTGCAAGAGTACGACGTGACCGTGGTCTACAAATTAGGCCAAAAGCACAGTGACGCCATCCACCTGTCCAGAGTCCCCGTCGAGTCAGCTACCGGCTGTGCCAAAGACGGCGACAACGACGACGACCGCTTTCTTGGCACAGTGAGCGTTAACGGTATGGCAGCGCTCCAGCGGGACGATGCTGAGTTGCGCACACTGATCGACCACTTGAAGGCACGAGGGGGTACGATTCCCCGAGCCTTCTCACGTGTCCTGTCGAGATTCGCCTCCCGGAGAGGGATTCTCTACAAAGAGAACTTCGGGGACAGTAACTCGACGTGGCTCCTGGTAATTCCTACTAGTCTTCTAGAAGAGATATTCCAAGCCTGCAACGAAGACCCGACATCCGGTCACCTTGGCTAGAACAGGACTCCCACAAGGATCCTATAGAAGTACTACTGGCTGAAGCCCCCAAAGACTGTCTACCTCTACACGAGATCGTGCAACAAGTGTCAACGACAGGAGAAACCGCCGACGAAGCCGGAGCGCCTCCTGCAGCCGATCGCGCCCCCGTCTGCGCCATCCCAGCAGGTTGGAATGGATCTACTTGGACCTTTCCCGCCGTCGACGCAGGCAAACCGTTGGATAATCGTGGCAACTGATAATCTCACCCGGTACGCCGAGACAAAAGCACTCCCGTCGGGAACCGCTGTGGAAGTAGCAAAGTTCTTCGTTGAGTCTATCGTCCTCCGACAGGGCGCTCCTCAAGTCCTCATTACGGACGGAGGCTCCTCGTCCTTGGCGCAGCTGACACAAAAGATGCTCCGCCCGAGCCACAATCACCACCGTCGAACCACGGCATACCACCCGCAGACCAACAGGCTGACGGAGCGACTAAACAAGACCATTGTCGACATGATCTCGTTGCACGTTAACGTGGAACACAAGGCCTGGGATGAGGTGTTGCCCTATACGTCAAGTTAGCGTACAACACGCCGGTTGAAGAAACTACTGGGATTACAGCTTTTCAGCTGGTGCACGGCAGGAAGGTGGCGACGATGCTCGACGCCATGCTGCCTCACGACCCGACGAGGGACGCCACCGACGACATCCAGCTGGGTACCTAACGGGCTGAAGAGGTATGCCAGCTAGCCCGCCTTCGCATAAAGGACCAACAACGTTTCGACGTTGACCGGTACAACTTTTGTCGCCGCGACGTGGAGTTCCAGCCCGGAGACTTTGTGTGGTTATGAACGCCCATTTGGCGCCACGACCTCAGTTAGAAATTGTTAAAACGCTACTTTGTACTTTACAAGGTCATTCGCCGCCCTGGGGACTTGACCTGCGAGGTGCTTCCGGATGAAACCCGACCTTCAGGATGTCGCCAGCGACAACCCGAAGTGCTCCACGTAGTTCGACTCAAGCCGTCCTACTCGGGTTAGGTCTGTGACGCTGCATTTTTATGTCGACTCATTGTATTTTCTTTCTTTTTAGCCCCCTTTGTTTTCTTTTCGCGTTGCGTCAGGAAGATACGCCTTTAAAGGGGGGATAATGCCGTACGCTGGGACGAGGAAGCAGCGCTCGGTCGCGGTATTCTAAAAGATTCGTGTTTTTAAGGCGAAAGCCTGATATGTCTTATCGTTCAGTTTACCTTCAAAGTCTTTGAGCGAAAACACGTCGGCGACACGAAAAGTACCAAAACACGTCGGCGACACGAAAGGTACGAAAACACGTCGCCGACACGAAAGGTACGAAAACACGTCGCCGACACGAAAGGTACCAAATCCCACGGTTTGCCACCGGACAACGAGATGGCGTTACTTGTGCCAAAATCCGCGGAGGCTCGCGCCCGGCGCAAACCCAGCGAGAGAGGAGGACACTCTCGATCGGGCAGCGGTGAAGAGCGGGCGTGCGACATGCCGTGAGAAAAGAAAGTTTTAGTGGACCGTGTTTCCCCCTCCGCTCACCCTCCGCTACGAAGAAACCGCCACTGCGCCTGCGTGCCGATGGCCTTGGCTGTAGAGTTCCGGGTAGCGGGGGGGATGAGCTGAGGGGGATACACGGTCTGCTAAAACTCGCTCTTAACGGAGCCAAAAGTGCGTGGTAAGAGATCGCGCTGTCTTTGGAGGTTTGCTATTTATTTATTTATTTATTATTTACTTAGAGTACCCTCAAGGCCATCGACATTACAGAGGGGAGTGGGGGTTAGTGGCAGTAATACACTTTACAGCTCAATCAGAGCAGCATAGATTATCAATGGCAGTTCTAAATAAGTGGTCAGGAACAATTGTTGCGATAGATGCGGGAAGGTGGTTCCAATCCACTGAAGTTTTCGGAATGAATGACTCTCGGAGTGCATTAGTGTTACATTTTAGAATGTTTACTTTATACATATGATCAATGCTTTATACATGTGATCAATACTTTATACATATGATCAACACCATGATATGCGCTTGGGCTTTCGCCTTCGAGTCGTCTCAAGGATATCATAAAGGACCCTGTGAATTTTCTTACTCGGGGTGTGACTTTTATCATTTCGACGAATTTTCTGGTTTTCGAAAGTCCCCGTTAATTCTCCCCCCGAACGCTCGTCGCTCGCACCTTCTCGGCCGACTTTTCACGAGGCCGACACACACTAGATATGAAGCTGCCCTAGACCTTGTCGAGTCAGTCTCTATCTGGCTTCCTATTACGCTGCCAAATTGCCGCCCGCTTTTCTGCTGTTTCGACGCTCCTTTATTTTGTTTGGCACAAGTTCGCCGATTAAAGCTTTCTACTCAGCTCATTATTTATCACCTCTTCGCCTTACTCTGTGGAAATATTACCTTGCAGGATGTCGAGTAAGTGTGTGCGTTTGCGTGTGGGGGGGGAGGGGCACTGGGGGGGGGGGGGGGAAGTGTGACATCAAATAGTGTACAGCGCAACTTATACAGTGGCTGCATAAAACTTTGGCTGCTCGCTTTTTCTAAAGATGTCGGGGGATTTACCCGTGATTTTTTGTAGCCTTTTCCTCATAGATGGCGCGGACTTTTTCCCGAAAAAACGAGTTGCATGTTCGCAGCTGCGCATGCAAGTCTGCTGCTTGGGATGGGCTTGGGCCAGACTTGTACATAGCGTAAATACTCTACACAAGTTACTGTATCTTAAATAAGTTTGAAAGTAGCTCGGTATTTTGAAAAAAAAAAACCTTCAAAATTTAGTATTGAGTACTCCAACTGATATACTTTTCGCGACCAGCTCGTACTTCCATTTTTATTGTACTTGTAATTTACTTCCGCCTTTTTTCAGAAGGCCGAGGGTGACCTGGATTTAGCTTCGGACTGTTAAGAGTATCCGACAAATGACGAGCTAGTTTTATGAGTTTTTAATACTGTACTCAGATGCTTTTCAAATTTAGGTATTTAGTACTCTAATCAGTACCTCTTTTTCCTGGCATTCGGTAACTTAACTTAATTTATTTTGTATTTCGCACAAGTCTTACGCGGGCCACGGGCTGTGCGCCGCCGATCCATGCGAGCTTGATTTCGTTCACCTATCGTCCGCCACTATCGGCAGGGGCGAACGGCCGGCACGTGGTCTGAGCTATATTGTCAAAGAAATGGCTCTGATTTCTGACTAGCTTCGAAGTTGGAGCCCCGTCCAAACCATACAAACGTGTTTTGTGAACGCCCTATTTGCTGATGTTGTGCGTTGGTAGTGCACTCTCGTTTTCAGCGTTTGTAAGTGCGTCATTTTTGTGCAGATGAAGACGCTCACACTACTTATGCTTTGCTTTGGCGGCGTTCATCGCTCGTTTGTCCCATAAAATTCGGTGTCGACGATTATGTAGCGGTGTGCTGTGATAGATATTCGCAGCGGCTCTAGCAACGGTTTGTTTGGAGCGCAGTGCTATGTCGTGACGTCATCACCAAGTGGGCCAATTGTGGGTAGAAAACACGGTACGTTTGTGAATCGTGGTGATTTTTTAAACAATAGGATGCGAAGGCTATAGCGGAATTTGTTGGCAATATGGCATGGGTCAATATAAAACTCTGGTCTGCTTTCCATAGATCTGGTTCAAGGCGATACTCTCTTGGAAGTGGGCAGCGGTCCCTCGCTCTGGTGCTCGCTCGTGGCCTCCTGTCGATTCAAGCACATCGTTCTGAGCGACATAGTAGAAGACAACAGGCTGGAACTTGAGAAGTGGCTCAGAAAGGATGCAGATGCCACCGACTGGACCACGCGTGCCGAGGAGATAGCTGACTTGGAAGGCTATAGGTAAGTAAGGGTCTAGAAATTAATACCTCAGTGGTGTACCTTAAGGAATCGCTTGTTTATTCATAGCTTCTTGTATACTGATAAAGCCTGCCCAATCGCAGTTTGCCAGCTATCACCACAAGGGTGCGTCGCTTCCCCATACAAGACAAACTGTGAACTACGTGAACGAAGTAATTAAGCCTCTCTAGTGCATTCGCACATTCTATTTGCTAGTTTTGGCATTTGGCGTGATAGCTGTTGGTCACACTTAGGAAATTAGTTAGTTTTTATTTCCTCGCTTTTTGCAGCGCCTTAGGCGGACTCGCATAAGAAGGTGCGGGGCTGTCATTTTCTGAGACACCAACCAACACCCGGGACCACGAAAAGGGACGAAGCTGACTTTGATAAAAAAACTGAGTCCCAAATTCTACCTCCTCCTGCTACCCAAGAGTATGCAGAAGTCACCCTTTTGCAACAGAAAATAAGGAAGGCCTGCCTTGACAGGCCTTTCTTAACGCATGCTTCAGTGAAGCCTCAGCATACTGCCGATTGAGGCTTCACTCAAAGCCCAACTTGTTTCGGGCCTCCCTGAAGTCAAAGCTGGATCAGCCCATGAACCCTTCCACGGCCTCTTTGGTACTGCTTCATTGGCATACTTGCCCAGCCCTCTCTCTCTCTCTCTCTCTCGCGCCCCTCTAGATAGTGACGGTTGACTGACGACACGCACAGTACGTCACACACGAGACGTGAGCCTCGGCAAAGCTAACACCTTCCACACTGCTTAGGGCACTTCGTAGCGGTTTTAAGCCCAGATCACTCTGACCATTGCAATTCCTCTTCCCCTTCTGCTCTTTGCCTGGACCTTGGCAGTCAGCAATAACAACTTTCAGTGAATGATGTGTCAACATTGTAAAGGTTTACCAGCTTGTCCGCCTGCCCTGTAATTCTTGTTGGAGGATACCTAGCGTCCACCACACTTTTTATTCACTTTTTGAAGCTACATAACCTGCTGCTTAATCACTATAAAATATGCGTTCGAAAGTATTTAAAACACGTACGTTGCCGTAGTAGCGGTGTGCAACGAATAACCATCGTCCTCATTGTACGGGGAGGTGACTCTCCTGGCGGTGGTGATGTGAAGCAGGCGCAACGGCGCCAAACCATGGGGAAGCCGGAACTTGGACAGACATTGTTAATATTTTTATTTATTTATTTATTTACGCATACTGCTAACCTCTTTTTGGAGGTTGTGGCAGGAGGGGTTAAAGACTAGTTGATGCACACGAACTTAAACACACAAAGGACATGTTATGAACTCAACAAAAAAACGCTTGGAAATGCAATAATAAAATACAAAACAGTAGAATAAAAACGCGAAGGCAAGAACCTTTCGTGAACAACTCTACAGTGTGTAGTTTGTGGGTCGCCTATCATCATCGCCCGATCAGGCCTAGTTCCATTCGCCCCAAGGAAGCCACACAGGGAGCGCTATCATCGAGAAAGGTTTAATTGATACTTAAGGCCTCGCCGTGGTCCGGGTCTTCCTGGGCTCGTGAGGTCCGACTCTTTGTGGGCTCCTGAGCACCGTCTCCTCCGTTGGTCTCTGGCTTCCGAACTGCCTGTGTCCTCGCGCGCACCCCACGAGCCTCCACCTTCTTCGTCTTCGCCGCTCTCAGCGCCGTCCCTCCGCGTGCCGTGCGGCTCACTGTCCCCCACAAGTTATTCCTCGTCGCCGAAATTGTAGTGATTAGAAAAACGAAGAAACCCGTCAAAAAGAAAAGAAGGCGGAGAGTCCGCGCGGGCCTGCGGAACTAAAGAGGGTCTCACGTGACACAGACGGAGGTAGCCGAAGGCCGGGGTAGGCTCGACAACGCCGGCAAGGAAGAGACGACCGACGCCATTGGAGGTTCCCACCGCACTCATATAATAACAGTCAACATGCATGGAACTGAGCACCCTGGGGAGAGGGTGAACATGATGGCCAGTGGCGCCATCTGGTTACTGTAGAACTTTAAAGGAAAATGTTCAAATACTACAGTGTACACTTAAAATATTTCAGCAGATGTTAAATTAACATGCTCTTGAGTAAGGTTATTGCACTCCTCTATACTTCATGGGAATAAATAAACTTGGTAAGAATTGCAATGACAAAAGAACGGAATCAACGTCCAGTTATACAGTTTACGCGTAGCACGAACCACTTGGGGAATAAAATACCTAGAGGTGTCAATGTTAAAATCACATCTTAGCAAGGAGTTTAAGTATTTGAGTCTCGCTTTGCGACGCCGGGAAGATAAAAACGCAATGTGAGCTTTCCCATAGAGTGGCGTAACAGAATCGTTTTGTTTATACCGGATGTATATGAATCGTAAAGCGAATCGTAGCACTTTTTTAAATTGTCAATGTCTAATGCCGTATAAGGGCCCCAAACCTCAGAGGTATGTTCAAGGACAGGCCTAATGAGGGTTTTGTATACAGTGGGTTTTATATCATACGAAGAGTGCTTTAGGTTGCTCCTCAAGTACCAAAGTTTACCATAGGCTTTACAAACAACAGAGTCAACATGTATATTCCACTTCAAATCAGCCGAAAAGATCACACCTAAATATTTGTACGTAGAGACACTTTGCACAGGGTTGTTATTAATTTGATAGGAGAGAGTGAGCGGCAAAAGTTTTCTAGAGAATGTCATTGGCACACACTTTTCAACATTGAACGGCAATTGCGAAGTCGTGCACCACTCAGACAGCCTTCCTAAATCGCGGTTAAGTAATCGTTGATCGTTAACATCTCTAACTTCGCTAAACGAGATGCAGTCGTCGGCATAAAAACGCATGTCAACGGCAACAAACGTTTCAACATCATTAATAACGACGAAAACTAAAAGTGGTCCCAAGACGGAGTTCTGGGGGACTCTGACAAAACATCTGCTGCATCAGAACGAGCTCCGCCCTGCCAGACGAAAAAACGACGAGCAGTTAAGTAATCTTCAAGCCAAGAGGTGATATTTGGGTTATTTAGAATGCGCGCAAGTTTTAACAAATGTTTAGGATGAGACAGCCGGTCGAATGATTTCAAGCAACCAATGACGATAACGTAAACTTGCCACTGTCGGTCCAGTATCTTACCAATGACATGCGTCGTTTCTATAAGTTGCGTATTAGTTTAGAGCCCGCGTCGGAAACCGTGTTGGTCACGTGGAAAATGCTATGTTTCAAGAAAAAAGAACATGTGCTCAAACACGATATGCTCTAAGGTTTTTGCACATGACAACAGTAGCAGTAGGGGCCTGTAGTTGTTCAGTGATAACGTATTTCCAGATTTGTAAGCAGGAAGCGCCTTTGCATTCTTCCACCGACCGGGAAGGGATCCCTCTTACAAGGATCGCGTAAATAAAACAAAAAAACAAACTTTGAACACCATTCTGCATATTGTTTTAACAATGCATTGGGAACGTTATCTGGCCCTTGTGACTTTTTATTATCAAGGTTCAGCAGCAATAAAAGTAAGCCTTCAATTGATACTTCAGTATCAGGAACACAAAAAAAAAATGACTACACGACACAGGAACCTTTATCATCTGTGAAGAGTGTCGAAGATAGTCTCGGTTTCTACATGAGGATTGATTATTTGGGAACCTTTTGGCGATACGTGTCTTCAAAACTTTCATAGATTAGACTTTAGGAAGTGTTAAGGATGGAGTTACAATACATTCGCTTCGCAACACGCACTTGCATCCGAAGATGTGCCTTCAGTTTCTCGAGAGTTACGGACTGCTCCTGGCACTTCATTTCCGAGTTAGTGAAATGTTTCGCGTTCGGCGAATAATATCTCGATTAATCTGAGGGTTGTGTTTATTTGAGTGTTTTCTTATCATAGGAAAAAGAAATTGCGCAAACCTTCTTGCACGGTCGACTTAAATATATCGCACAATGCATCGATATCAGTGTCAGGAAGTGAACTGAATTGAGTAAACTCGTCGAAACGAACCTCGAGCAGGTCAAGGACACATTGATCATTTTCCCGTAAAAAATCACGCCACCTGGCGGCAATGCTCTCTTTTGTAGTTATTCTTACAATGATACACTCGGCAACAAATAATTTGGAATAGGATATTCCGTCTGCCACGCTACAAAAAAAAAAAAAAAAATCACGTTAATTAACAAGGCGCTGAGAAATGAAAAGTAAGTCTAAAATGTTATCTGTACCTCCTTGAATACTGGTTGGGCTACTGACTAATAGCACAAAATTCTTCCGAGAGGTGATTTGTACAATCAAGTCAGAGTTCGGACAACTGGAAGCCAGCAGGCGCATGCTTGGCTAATCAATGAGCGCGAGATCAAAATCCCCAGTCAAAATAATGGATGAACCACGTTTCAAACTATCGTTGACGCAATCGGACAGCTCGTCAAGAAAAGAAAGATCGGTGCCGTGGGGGAAGGTACATCGTGGCGATAATTATCGGCCCCAGTAACGAGTTAACCTTTAGCCATACTGCTTCAATATTCTCGAACTTTTCGAACAGAATAGCATCAATATTTTTACTAATGCAAAACGCAACCCTCCTTCACGGCAACCCCCTACTTTTCGAAAGATACTGTAACTAGGGGACGTTACCTCGCTGTCAAGAAGGCCATCGTGAAACCATCTTTTCGTTACGGCAACTAAATGTGATTTGTTTACAAGGAAAATGTACGCAACGTCTACCGCTCTATTTACTAGACTTCCTGCGTTAACGATCATAATTTTAAGAGAGCCGAGCGAGAGACAAGCTGTCAGTCAGAATTAGTTACAGTTTGTCTGGGGTTAACTTTTATTCTAGTACTTTTGTCTTCATCCCAGTAAAAAAACTTTTACAGTAAATCCGCAGCTTATTCTTTACGTGCTTCACCTTATATCCGCTTTGCTTACACTCCCTTGCACTTTCCTAAAGGCTCTTCCGTTTTGAGAGCCTATCACGTGAGTAATCACCACTTATTGAAATATTTGATCCCTTAAGTTTTGAACAGTGTTTAAATACCGCAGTCTTTTCGTTAGAGTTATACAATTGCATGATTACCGGGTGCGTGTTACCCTCTCCTTTCTGTCTTAATCGGCGAAGACGCTCCACCGAGGTCACCGGGACGCCCATTCGACTATAAACTATAACATCAATAATTTCTTTCCGAGTTGAGCTTGGTTTTTGCCAGATTGTTGCGGCGGCTATGGTCCTCAAGATCAGTTTTTTTTTTCCTTTATTTGGAGGATATGGTTTATTATATATCTGTCCTCCTCGTGGTCGTCTTCTTTCGTCCGCTTCTTTCGTCGTCGTCATACTACTTTATCGGTAATGCACCTCACATCCCATTTTCTTCGTGAGTTGTTCCTCCTGGGATATACACTCGAATCTTGTTAATTCAAACTCTCTTAATTCAAACTTGCGCATAATTCAAACTAACATGCTGGTCCCATCCTATGCGTCTCTATGGGAGCAAACTCCCGGTAATTCAAACTTTAATTTATTCAAACAACTTCTCGGTCCCCCTCGAGTTTGAATTAATGACATTCGACTGTAATACTAAAAATATTTACAAATTACCGGTCTCCAACCCTGGCAGTCGTACAAAAAAAAAAAATGAAACATTTGGTTACGGTTACAATTACCATTATAACTAAAACTCACCTGCACAAACCGCATTAGCGATGCGGTTTGTGCAGGAGGACGGATATAACGTCACGTGCAAGTCAAGTATACACCAACTGATGTTTACAAACAAACCGGAGCGCCCCTAGCGGACGCCACCGACGCCGCGCATGCGCGATGGGGGTGTGGGCAAGAAGCTCTCCGTCGCCCTTAAACAAACCATTGGAATGGGACGTCGGTGTCGGGGTGAGTCCCCGCGCTCTTTTTCGCGTTGGAATTGTTCATTCTGCGTCTTCCCTGGCGATTTCTGACTACTCGAGCGGCCTCAGCGAAAATAACGAGGCTCGTTACACCGCAAAACTTGGCGTGAATGATGCAACATGCGGCGATTCATTCCGCGTGGACGCCGCAGAATGGACGATAACGCCTGATTCACATGGTGAGGTTCTGCTCGCTATTTTCAGTCATGACGTCGCTCGGGCTGCAAAAGCCTGAGCCGTAACTGAGATGTCGACGTCGATACTGAAAATCGCAAGCAGAATCGAACCGAGTGAATCAGGCATAGCAAGTCGGTGATGGCCACTGGTAACAATTATCAACATCTCCTTTTATCTTCTGTTTACACCGAGCCTACTTACCCGAAGCCACCTTTAAACTTAAATGTCTTTAGAGGTCTGCACTTCTTATCGCAATTGCCGGATCAACGTTTGGTCTATACGGCCGCTGTCGTTTGAGAGAACAGACGACAAGCAGAAACGTTTGAGAGAGCAGACGACAGCTCGAACGATGAGGCGGCCGTTTGAACGTGATGAAGCATTGAACGTAGTCCGCAGGTGGTCCGTGCAACTTGACGGTTTTCCCGCGTTCATGTTGGAAAAAAAAAAAAACAAATAAATCTGACGATCACAAGTATACGTGATTTCAATCCAAAGTGCTTTCCGCCCAAGCAGACGTGGTCCGACGGCGTCTGTTTTTCCTCTTTAGCGGCCCCTGTTCACGTTCTCGGACGAACCGAGCAGGCAGAAAACCCATGAAAACTGACCTTCAAACCTTTCCCGACTCTTTTGGTAAAGCCCCAGTCGCGGCGTTTTGACGAGACGGCAAGTTTTTGTCCGGTTTCTTCTGAAGTAACACAAGAATGCACGTGCCCTATGGCCGCTTCCGCCCACAGCCCCAGACCGGAAGTGCGCACGACGCGCCACCACCGCGCCGTGACGTAACAGAGATGAGTTCGTGTATACGGTGTCAAAAAGCCGTTATATTAAGCAATGAGCCGGCGTGGAGAAATACATTGGGGTTAGTCATGGTTAAAACAATTCGTGGATGTATTCGCCAATTCTGACTGGTCATTACTCTCATACATTTGGAACTGCAGGGCTCTTCCCTATCGAAAAGACCACAAAAAAAAATCCTGATGGTCTGATGGTTTGATGGTATGACGGTTTGGTGGTCTGATGATCTGATGGTCTGAAGGTGTCGTATTTTGAGATGTCTGATTCTGACAGCCTGATGGTCGAATGGCGTGTCGTATTTTGGGATGCCTATTTTTTATGATTTGATTATGGTGGTTCGATGGCTAATCATAATTTGAAACGTTGAAGTTTTAGTTAGCCTCCATTTAAACAAATGGTCGAGTGGAAAGCACGGGAATATGTGAATGTATAATGCTGGTAACTTATATGTTTATAATTACGCCATGTTTGGAGCATGATGAAGCGCATATCCCATATAGAATTTAATTATATCATCCACTGCACACTAGTGTTATGTAATCGCCAACCTGACGTACGAGTACGACAAATGCAGCTACTTATAAGAATAAAGTCAAACGCGCTGCGTAGCTTAATATGTTTACTACGAAGTTGTGAACTGTTACATTGTTTCATTGGGAGGAATGGCCAGGCTGTACAGAGCAACCATAAACATTTGAGGAAGTTCTATCGTGGCCAATATGAGCTAAAACGCCATGCCGTGTGGCGTGTGGTGCTATCAGAGCCACCTGTCGGATGTTTCAACGAACCTCAGTGTTTGCTGAGGTTTAGACACATTACTTCTTTCGCTCATTGCCTCACTATGAGCTGGTAACGGACACAGAACGGCATAGTGGTGAAACGAGTGCAAGGAGCGATTTGTCTCTACCTCTGCGCATACTGAGGTTCGCTGAACAATCTGAGACGGCTCTCATAGTATCGCGCGCCATGCGTTTTGGCGTTTCAACTCGTATTGGCTGCGGTAGTACGTTTGTTTAATTTCTAATAATTGCAATATATAAATTAAGCCAATTAATCTAAAGAGATGGGTGAAAAGGCTACAACATGGGGTGCAAGTGACGACAGACGTGCAGCAGCATGGACAGTCCGCGGCGGGACTGCGCATCGGGGAAGGACAGGCAGTAAATGGATGAGCCTGGTCGTATAAAGGGCAAGTCAGTGAACAGCAATGAAACATGGGACGACTGTTGACATACGTTAACAGAAAAGTGGTTCGAGAGACGACTAAGGGACAGCAAGAGCGACATGCTTCATTGTAATTGTGTGACCATGCGACTTTTGAGGGAGTGAGCGAGCACGGCCCGATAAGGCGGCTGTTGCGACCAAGCAACCCACAGCCTTTTTTCAAGCGGTCAGCTGATCAACACACTACTTTAAAGTTGTTTGCATAAATATTTTGAGATATATCAACCTCTAAATATTTTTTATATTATCATTTCAAATATTTGTAAACTTGAGACCCAAAATAGTATCTAACGTAATTAAGTAAATTATAGTTTAGAAGCACATTCCTTTTAGCGGTATCTCCGGAGGTTGGACAACTTTTCCGACATGTACCCCCGTACGTTCTGGTGCCGGGCTGCCCTTTCAGCCTGGCGGTATCCCTTTTGCCTCAGGTACAGCCAAAAGCAGCCTGGAATATAGAAAATCCAGGGTAATAATTTTTTGCTGTGCTCAGACTTAATACATTATAGAACATCATACATACAGACTGCAGGGGCATAGTTTAAAAATATCAAGTGTAAAGACAGACTGGAGGGTCATAGTTTAAAAAGACCAAGTGTAAATTAGTCTCGATGGAAGCAGTTAAGTGGCAGCTGGTAACTAACAAACCTTCAAAGTTTCTTAAAATTTTCACAGTTCAGCGGCTACCATAAAAACAAAAGTACCGCAATATCCTGATGCGTATGCTCCACTTCCAATAGGCAGCACACCCTGGCTTTTGTTATACCCGTGCCACACGGGCAACGCAAATGCCATTTACAGCGAATGACATTCGGGTGATCGAGGAATCGGCTGCCGATCTGTCGCGCGTGGAACGCCCCACGCTCGGAGTGTCGCGCGCTGATTGGCCGATCGTTCAAATGTCATTCGTTGTGAATGGTATTCGAGTTGCCCGTGTGGCACGGGTATTAGATTCTTTCTTTTAAGCACAAAACAGGTAGCCCATGTCTAAAAATCTCGCTGCTAGGCCAGTAACTTTGTAATAAATAAGAGCTACAACCGGAGATAAGTAGACAATGAACACTCAAAACTGCTTATATTTGGTTGTCATCATTGCTATGGTAACAACTTACACAGGCCAAAGAATTTAAAAATAGCATCATGAACTGAAGAAACAATGAAGCAGCTCTATGTAAACAATCTTTCACATTTCTTGAAAGAGCTCCCACTCATGGTCTGGCTACAATATTTATAACCCTTTTAGGTAGCACTCTACGAAGTAGACTACTTTGCATTTTCACCTAATTTCTCAATTTTAGGTGAGGCTACCCTCAGGATATTATGGCAATCCTCGTTTTTAGTTTATCTTCGAAACGACGCCAAGCCGTCATTTCTTTACTTATTGCATAATGTGATGTTTGCTTCTAAACCACTATCATGACAGTAGACATGAGTATCCCCGTAACTGATATCACGATCCGACATCTTCATAACAAAGAAATCCTTAGGTTGGGAGTTACTCGAAGAAATAAGAGAAACTGATGGTTAAAATGAGTTCAGAACATTTACCCCCCTACAGTTGACATAAATCATGAAAAGAACATTTCAAACCTGCATTAAAATTGTCAGCAAGCTGAATATGACCATAAGAAACTTAAATGCAAATGCTAGGAGGACCAGTTTATGTCGCCTTTCTTCCCTGAAACTAACAGCAAATGGAATTGAATGCCTTTCGCAGTGTGGGCTACTAAAGACAATAGAACGTTTGTTGCTGCAGTTCTAGACACTTATCTTTTACGTTAATACGCTGCTTTGATGTTTAATAGGATGCATGTGTCTCCGCACTGCGAAAAAAATTAAATATAGATAAACAAAGCGAAACATGCTTTTGTGATGCCGAAGTTCACTTCCCCTAGAAATTAATTGGTGCTTTTTGAACAAGTGTGCTTGCACAATAAGTTACACAAATGCCAGAATGTAGCTTACAGCAAATCTTTAAGGGGTACGGAAACGAAATTCCGGCGCTTGATTGCTAGCTTAGATGTGGGCTATGTTGCAACATCACCTAAAAAACAATCTTTCGTTGAAAGGAACAAGATAACTAAATTTGAAGCTAACTAAACGGTCTTTCAATGTGCAACTGGTGGATGCCTCCGAAGCTTCGTTGGGAAGCAATCCAGCAAAGTTGGGAATCTTGTGACGCAGTCGTGACATAGCAGGAACCCCTACGTAGCTGCACTACACATCGGAGCAGCGCCGCTCTTTGGAAGTACGCTCAACTCTTGGAGTAATCTCGCCCTAAACGCGATGACCTCGACATGACTTATCTCACACGTGGGTGCTTCGTAGGCTTAGTCCACGTTGGTCCAAGTAAAGCCCACGGGTATTTTAAATGGCTAGGCTGTGACACGTTGACGCCACCACTATGCATCCGAACGGCAAGGCTCGTAACCACGCCAGCTTCGCCGGATACCCCGTGACGCATCGCGCTCCCCGTTCGGGTCTCTTCGAGTAATTGCTCGAGTTCGCCGCTTGGAACGAAAAATACAATCATTCGTTCAAAATGCAAATTCGTGATTATTAATTACAGTTATTATTTGTCACGCTTGACCCTTTTCTGAACGAAATATGTATATTTCAGTTTTAGCTTTCATACCCCTTTAATGTAACTGCGAATAAAAGCAGATTGATTAGTTCAGCGATCGTGAAGGTCAAACTATATACTTTAGAGGGCTACTACGCCAATTTATTTAATCGTCATAGATTTGCCTCAAGGATAGCTCAATACAGAAATAGGCACGGCTGAACTAATAACCACAACAATCTTTAAAAAAGTTGTTTTACAATGTTATTGCGTTTTTTTCGCCGTTCTTTAAGACTAAAATCGGGCACCACTTATGAAGTGATGCCAGTGGTGGACTCAGACTCACTGTTTGGACAGTATAATTTGTTCTCAACTGATCGCAAAAAGCATGATGATGAAAAATCAATGCTAAGGAAGCTCACTTCACCGCACACTGAGCAGCCCGAAAAACATTTCCAAAATACCTATGCCACCTACAAGCCTGCTCATGATATCCAGCTACTGTAATGCGTGAGAAAACTTAATTCTTGGTTTGGAAACGCCTTCATTTGTCATTTTATTACCCAGGCAGCAGAAGACGTCAAGATGACGCCGAAATAAGGTCCTAGACGTTGGGCGACGTCAAAGTCCTTAACAAACTTTTTATCGATGGCATTGGTACGTCCATATGAGAGGTTCCGGCAACGTCAAACACGCGACGTAGTGAGAACGTCATAAGCTTCACCTCGACGTATTCAACAGTAATTGACGTCTGTTCGACGTCTTGTATGAAAGTTCTTCGAACGTCGAGCAGGAGACGTCACAACAATGTCCTGAGCAACACGTTAACGTCTTCGACATTAATCGATGTCAGTTCTACGTTTTCTCTCGGAAGTTATTTGAACGTCGAGCACGAGACGTCCCAGCAATGTCCTGAGAAACACCTTGACGTCATCGACATTATTCGACGTCAATTCTACGTTTTTTTCGGGAGGTTCTTCGAACGTTGAGCGCGAGACGTCCCAACAATGTCTGAGCAACACCTTGACGTGATTGGCAATAATAGACGTCAGTTCTACGTTTTCTCCTGGAAGTTCTTTGAACGTGGAGCACGAGGCGTCCCAACAATGTCCTGAACAACACCTTGACGTCATCGACATTATTCGACGTCATTTCTACGTTTTCTCCGGGACGTTTTTCGAACGTTGAGCGCGAGACGTCCCAACAATGTCTGAGCAACACCTTGACGTCATTGGCAATAATAGACGTCAGTTCTACGTTTTCTCCGGGAAGTTCTTTGAACGTGGAGCACGAGACGTTCCAAGAATGTCCTGAGCAACATCTTGACGTCATCGACATTATTTGACATCATTTTTACGTTTTTTTGGGGGGGAGGTTCTTCGAACGTTGAGCGCGAGACGTCCCAACAATGTCTGAGCAACACCTTGACGTCATTGGCTTTAATAGACGTCAGGTCTACGTTTTCTCCGGGAAGTTCTTTGAACGTTTAGTGCGAGACGTCCCAACAATGTCTGAGAGAACATCTTGATCACCCTGGTCAAGCGCCTTATAGAGCCCAAGGTGCTGTCACATCATTTTTAAAATTTCTCATCAGTGTCAGCATTTTTTATACTGTGCATGCAATCCACCTTTCAACCTGGCTGAGCTGCAGAAATGTCTTACAATAATATCATTCTCGTGATCGTTGTTTTGCAGGAATGGCTTAAAAAGCCGAGAATTCACAACAGCAAAAACCAGGATTTAGCTCGAAGTCAGCGGGGCTGTTTATAGCATTTTTAGCGTTTCTAACTTCATATCAGCATCTTTGAAGCTGTAAGAGAATTATAATAATGCAAGAGATTTCTGCAGCTGAGCCAGGTTGAAGGGTGGACAGCATGCACAGTATCGAAAACGCTGTCATTGACGAGAAATCTTAAAAGTGATAGGGCAGGTCCTTGGGCACTACAGGACGCTTGTTTAGGGTGACTCCGAATTACACCCAAGACTGTGTATCCATGGAAGTGGCCGAAATTACCGATCACTAGGGAGGAACGCCGTTCGCATGATTCCTGGACTGCGGGCCGGGGCGCTTGGGGGATTATGCAAATGATCTATTCCGTCCGAATATACATGCTTTCGCGAACATACCTTCGGGCAACGAAGCCAGATCCGGTTGACTCCATTGTTCCACGGTGACCCAAATCGAGACCGTTATCAATTGACGTCCCGTTCAGTCTCGACGTATGCTCGGTGTTTTATTGTCGTTAAATGGGACCTTATTCAACGTTGACAAAACGTTATCACAGACGTACGCTCGACATTTTATGTCGTTAAATGGGACGTTATGATATCGTTAATATGACATTCTCAATTGACATCCCGTTCAGTTTAGACGTATACTAGACGTTTTATGGTCAATAAATGGGACATTGTTTCAATGTTGAAATAAGGTTATCAATTAACTTCCCGTCCAATTTAGACGTGCACTCGACGTTCCAAGGTTGTTAAGTGGGACGTTATGTCGACGTAAAATCCACGCTTTTTTCCAGACATTAGCCTTTCCATATTACGTCGAAGGGACCTGACGTTCAGACTTTCGACGTTCTTTCGACATGTGGTTCCTGACGTCATCGACTTTCTTTCGACGTTTTTCCAACGTATCTGTGCTGCCTGGGTAGTAGCTACCCTGAATCTTGAGACACTAAATAGCATGCCAGGAAGAGTAAAACCAAAATATTAAGAAAATACAGTTTGATCAGGTTTATAAGCACGTGTGACGGCAGGGTACCCACGCCACACGTCCAGCTGTTAGCAGACAACCAACTACAGTGAAATTTCGGGTATTCTGTCATGGCTCGTAGGAATTTCAGAATGGAACAAATTCGCGAAATTCCCCGGCCGAAGCGCATTGTGTACAACGCGAAAAATTCCTGGTGTTGCGAATACCTTGACGCGATGTTACGGCTGATATTAATGCGCACCTCGCTACCGATGGTAGCGAGGGACCGGCAACTCTAAGCTCCCAAGGCTCCGCGTGCCTGATCCCATGCTGCTGCCGGGGATGAGCCGCACTTTTCTTTCCCAAAACCCTGAGCTCAAAATTACATCCGCGTTACGATCGGACCCCAAAAGCGACACTAAAAAACTGAAAAAAATGTGCAAAATGGCCAGCCCCATCGCCATCGACTCATGTTTCAAATCCAGTCCAATCTGAATCCAAATTCGCTGTTTTGTTTTTTGCGATCTTGTGGAATGGTGTTTCAACATTGAAAAAGCAAAACCGATTCTACTATGAGGTTACCTTTAAAGCAAAAGTAATTGCGTTGGCAAAAAGAGAAAACCGAGTGGTGTTGGTAGTGTTTTCGGTGTGGTCTACGGTGACGTGCGAGCTTGGTTGGAAAGACAAAAGTACCGAATTTTCCCTCGCAAGTTTTTGATGTAGGGCTTCAATAGCACCCAGTGTGGGCACTTTCTGAATATGTGCCTTTGATAAAATGTGTTGTACGAGGTGTATGTTGTTCAGCCGTCATTATTTTATCTGCACGGTAGAATCGGCATATTTTTTTTTAAATATTTGTGGATTGAATATAACTGCACGTTACAATCAGAGGCGTGTTGGAGTCCTTCAAATTCCATGCGGGATTTTTTCACCCGTAAATAAATGACATGCAGTTCTTGTGCTTCAGAATATAAATTTGGTTTCTTTTTTGTCGATACGAATTTCACGTGATACGAATATTTTACTGTACTCCAACTGGAAATTAAGAAAATGTTTGCTTACCGGAGAAAGCCTCCACCTTGACCGGAGTGAGTGAGGCAAACGCCTTCTCTTGCCCTGCCGCCTTTGCCTTGTTGGAGAGGGTGCCGGCCACCGACCTCTCCAAAAGCACTTCCACTGCCCATTCGGAAGAAGCCGTAATCTTGCAAAACATGGAGTCACACTCTGCTTTCCGCGTGTTGCCCCAGGATTCCCGGTTGACGTGCACACCTTGTCTGACAAGGATATGTTACAAACAAAAGCGAGAAACAGTTTCACACATTC
This sequence comes from Ixodes persulcatus, assembly GCA_013358835.2. Classification (NCBI taxonomy): domain Eukaryota; kingdom Metazoa; phylum Arthropoda; class Arachnida; order Ixodida; family Ixodidae; genus Ixodes; species Ixodes persulcatus. The sequence continues at coordinate 282,303 of JABSTQ010010853.1, forward strand.
AAGTCTAGTTGACGCAGAGTGGTACTGTATTCTCCAAGAAGATGCATCTAAAATGCACTAAGATAATTACATCCATAAAATTTAGGCCTTTAAATTTAAAACAGCACTACCTATGAATTCCTATCTTTATGGGCATCTGTAAACCTGATGAACCCACAAAACTTAATCGCATTTGCATCAAACAGGTACTATGTAATCCCCAGTTGCATCAGGTGAGCATGACAATAGAATATTTTTCAGGTCCTGGCTATAACTACAATTATGAGCCTGGCTACAAAAATGGTTTAATGACTTCTGATAGCAATCGATTCAATCTACTATGCTTACACTAACCCAGGAGCGACCTAACTGGTGCTCGCGAGCCGCACGCGGCTCTTCACGGATCCAAGTGGGGCTCGTGACTCCCTGGTAAGCGCGTCCCCAAGACGTGTGTCCCCTAGACAAAAAGAGTTCTAGAATTTAAAGAAAAGCTCACAGTCTTGGCAGCCTTGCACTACACTACGCGCATACAGCTGGAATTATTTTTGCCATGTAGATGCGTTCAGTAACCCTGTTTCCTTTATTGTTCTACAAAGACTTTCAACCATATACTCAAAACGGTTGTCGGGGGCAGTCACTGGCTCGCAAATCATGTATTAATTTTTGCTTAGCGGTGGTAGAAACCTTCTGATACCAAGTGTTATTTGTTTTAGTCAACCATTATACTTGTCCTCTTTGGAAAGAGCTGTTCGCTCCATATCGTTTCTTGTTAAATGTAGCCCCCCCCCCCCCCTTTCATTTTCCTGCGACTCTCTAAGCGTTTGTAGTTTTGTCTGTGGCTCTATCCACATGTCACTCTGGCCACCCCTGCACTATCCTAAACTCCTTTAATGTATATCATATATTTAATGAAAGTGAAAAAAAAAATTATTTCACCCTTCCATCCTTATTCTGGAGGCCGATGGTAAGGTCCACAATATCATTCTTCGCAAGGGTGTCCTCGTCAGCAACTGAAAAACAATTTCACATTAACTGAAGTAATGACAGTGTAACGTTTCTGAATTCGCACATAAGTACAAATTCAAGCAAGATCTTGTTAACAGTCAAAATTTCTCTACTCTAGGGGTGTGCAAATACTTTGTGCAAGCACTTCACTGGAGGTACATGCAGTAAAACCTCTAGTAGAACCTTGGTAATTCAATCTCGGTTGATTCGAAATCCTGGATAATTCCTGATGATTTCATGGTCCCCTAACTTCTTATGAAATTATGATCCGGTAATATGAGCGCTCCACGTTTGCCTACCCGGCCGATTTGGTCTTCCAGTTTAACTTTTTAGTTGTTAGGTGGCGCTAGTTGGCATCCATATTCGGCAACGAAAGCGAAAATGGCGCATGTCTTCGTTGTTCTGTTTTCTGGTCCATGTCCTTTGTATTATTAGCTTAGGCAGGCTTAGCAAAGGCGCCACTGTAACCTCACGTAGAGTTCTTGGTCTGCGTTAGTGATCACGCTTTGCACCGTTCTCAAGAGCAAGGCGAGGATGTTCAAGGCGTGCAGCAACATGCGCTCTGCAGGGTGGTCGCGGATTTGGTTCCCCACATACCCGGTTATCTATGCCACCCCAATTGCCTGGCTCCACAATGCCACAAGAGCACATCTTCTCGTTGACAATACAACCTTACTCCAGAGGGTCAAGGATTTAGCTTTGCAACCTTGGTGCGAAGAATTAAAGTGCAGCAAGGGATGGCTCTCCTGTTTCAAAGAATGGGCAAACCTGCTACGCAGACATTGAGAGCGAAATCACTGACAGCGCGACAGCCAAGACGAATGAGCATGAGCTGACCCGGGCTCTCGCTCTTGGAGAAATTGTACAACAGCTAGCTGTCGTCCGCAGCTTCGTGCAATGTAACGGCGGCGAGTCGGAGAACTTGCGCCTTGTTAGCCTTCCTGAAAATATGACGGTTGGCACCGCTAATTACAGAGAGCGGCAGTCCTATATCGAAGATTACTTTAAGTGATCGGCTCTCGTTTTGACCACTCGGTCTCAATCAAATGTTTCATTCAAGATTCATGGCCTTGCACACAGTTTTTCTCCTGTTTTTTTTATATATATAATTCTCAAATCTGTTTTTTTTTTCGCATAATTTTCGCCGTCCGACCGACTTCGAATCAACGAGTTTCTACTGTAGTTATGTAGTGCAACATGGAATGGTTTACTTCATGGGTAGCTCTGAGAGTGGGTATCTTACGCTCAATGGAGACCGATACCTATGAGGAAGGACATTCCTCGGTCATCCTGCTCTGCAACAGAGTGCAGCCACAACGGTAGAGTAGAGAGCCCTTTGCCGTTTATGCCTTCTTTCTCAACATTATTTTTTCTAGCCTTTATGAATGAATATCCTCTATGCAAGATAAAAGCGATGCGTTGCATATGACATGTTCGGCTCTATCACCGCACCGTGAACTTCTGTCATATATGTCGCAGGTGCATTAAAAAAGTTACATTTTCAATGCTAAAGTATTGGTTCTGTTAGTCCGGTAAACATACGAGTACCCAAATATCAGGCCATAAATGATTTACGTGTTAGGCAGTAGGGCCCTACACCACTTCCCGCGTCAACTAAAAGCCGAGCCGCAGGTGGTCCTGCAATTGATCAAAAAGGGTGGGTCAGAGAAAGTTGTTTCTACCAGTTCTGGTAAGTAATTAACTTAAAGTCATGAAGTTTGGAGCTAGGAAGGACCATATACACCAACTCTACAAAATATCCAGCGTGCCCCTAGCAGCGTTACTCATGCGCAATGGAGTGTAGGCAGAAAGCAGGGCATTCCTCGTCAACAAATCATGACAACAGATTGTTGTAGGTGTCAGTTTAGGTCATCATGCTATTTTTTGCGATTTAGTTGATTCTTTGCCTTCCTTGTAACGCCCGACTGCTTTAGTGGCCTGTGTGAAATGGAGAAGGCTCGGTAAACTGCAGAGCTTTGTGTGAATGGCGAAACAGAGCAATCCCAAGGAATTATAAATGTTAAGGACTCAGCATGACATTACGCTGAGTGTTGGCGTTCGCAAGCTGCTTTCCAGACTCACATTTTGTGCATGATCGGCTCTCTTTCGGTGTCAGTTGGACCGGTCAGTTGCGTGCTCGTTTTGGTCGCTGCTAGCCATATGTTGCTGGCGCTGTTTTTGAGAGCACCACAACATCGTCAGTTTCAGCTTTTGTCCTGGCATAGACCACATCTAAAAATTGAATTAGCGCTAAGATTTAGCTTTCGAACACTTCCAGCAAAATAGGCTGCACCACATAACATAAACAGGTCATGATATTCTGGTGACAGAATGTCCACAAAAACTGCTTTGCGGTAGAGGGCACAAGGGCTGACCTTTTCGGGAGGTTCAGCTTTGTGTGAACTTGCGGATGCCTCAGCTGCCCCTTCCTGCCTGGCCGGTTCAGCTGTCATTTCCTCTTGGGTGTCTAGTAGATGTATTTGTGGTCATGAATAAATAAATCGGTTAGGAAGCAATGGCAGTTGATGAGACATTAATGCAAGCCATGTATTACATGACTTGCATGGATATACGTCGAATCAGCCACGATTGGACGCGTTGTTCGTGCTCCGGAGCGCAAGAGTTTGGCGCTTCGTTCACTTAACGGACAGGGGCGCCACCATAGTCTGACGCTCGGGCGCGCTCTTTGTGCACCAAGTATTTCTCGAAGTGCAAGTGACTTCTTCGCGCTGACAGAAACGTTGTCGAGACAACGAGTGCAGTGGAACGTTGCCTCTTTTCAGCTGACTACTGCTTAATTCAGCAAGTAAAGATGATTTCATTTGAAAGCCAAGACAGCAGTAGCGTATGATTGTACAGCGACAGAAAAGTTGTCGAGACAACGAGTGCAGTGGAACGTTGCCTCGTTTCAGCTGACTACTGCTTAATTCAGCAAGTAAAGATGATTTCATTTGAAAGCCAAGACAGCAGTAGCGTATGATTGTACAGCGACAGAAACGTTGTCGAGACAACGAGTGCAGTGGAACGTTGCCTCTTTTCAGCTGACTACTGCTTAATTCAGCAAGTAAAGATGATTTCATTTGAAAGCCAAGACAGCAGTAGCGTATGACTGTACAGCGACAGAAACGTTGTCGAGACAACGAGTGCAGCGGAACGTTGCCTCTTTTCAGCTGACTACTGCTTAATTCAGCAAGTAAAGATGATTTCATTTGAAAGCCAAGACAGCAGTAGCGTATGATTGTACAGCGACAGAAACGTTGTCGAGACAACGAGTGCAGTGGAACGTTGCCTCTTTTCAGCTGACTACTGCTTAATTCAGCAAGTAAAGATGATTTCATTTGAAAGCCAAGACAGCAGTAGCGTATGATTGTACAGCGACAGAAAAGTTGTTGAGACAACGAGTGCAGTGGAACGTTGCCTCTTTTCAGCTGACTAATGCTTAATTCAGCAAGTAAAGATGATTTCATTTGAAAGCCAAGACAGCAGTAGCGTATGATTGTACAGCGACAGAAACGTTGTCGAGACAACGAGTGCAGTGGAACGTTGCCTCTTTTCAGCTGACTAGTGCTTAATTCAGCAAGTAAAGATGATTTCATTTGAAAGCCAAGACAGCAGTAGCGTATGATTGTACAGCGACAGAAAAGTTGTCGAGACAACGAGTGCAGTGGAACGTGGCCTCTTTTCAGCTGACTACTGCTTAATTCAGCAAGTAAAGATGATTTCATTTGAAAGCCAAGACAGCAGTAGCGTATGATTGTACAGCGACAGAAACGTTGTCGAGACAACGAGTGCAGTGGAACGTTGCCTCTTTTCAGCTGACTACTGCTTAATTCAGCAAGTAAAGATGATTTCATTTGAAAGCCAAGACAGCAGTAGCGTATGATTGTACAGCGACAGAAACGTTGTCGAGACAACGAGTGCAGTGGAACGTTGCCTCTTTTCAGCTGACTACTGCTTAATTCAGCAAGTAAAGATGATTTCATTTGAAAGCCAAGACAGCAGTAGCGTATGATGTTACAGCGACAGAAACGTTGTCGAGACAACGAGTGCAGTGGAACGTTGCCTCTTTTCAGCTGACTACTGCTTAATTCAGCAAGTAAAGATGATTTCATTTGAAAGCCAAGACAGCAGTAGCGTATGATTTTACAGCGACAGAAACGTTGTCGAGACAACGAGTGCAGTGGAACGTTGCCTCTTTTCAGCTGACTACTGCTTAATTCAGCAAGTAAAGATGATTTCATTTGAAAGCCAAGACAGCAGTAGCGTATGATTGTACAGCGACAGAAACGTTGCCGAGACAACGAGTGCAGTGGAACGTTGCCTCTTTTCAGCTGAGTACTGCTTAATTCAGCAAGTAAAGATGATTTCATTTGAAAGCCAAGACAGCAGTAGCGTATAATTGTACAGCGACAGAAAAGTTGTCGAGACAAATAGTGCAGTGGAACGTTGCCTCTTTTCAGCTGACTACTGCTTAATTCAGCAAGTAAAGATGATTTCATTTGAAAGCCAAGACAGCAGTAGCGTATGATTGTACAGCGACAGAAATGTTGTCGAGACAACGAGTGCAGTGGAACGTTGCCTCTTTTCAGCTGACTACTGCTTAATTCAGCAAGTAAAGATGATTTCATTTGAAAGCCAAGACAGCAGTAGCGTATGATGTACAGCGACAGAAAGTTGTCGAGACAACGAGTGCAGTAGTAAAGGATGATTTCATTTGAAAGCCAAGACAGCAGTAGCGTATGATTGTACAGCGACAGAAAAGTTGTCGAGACAACGAGTGCAGTGAACGTTGCCTCTTTTCAGCTGAGCTACTGCTTAATTCAGCAAGTAAAGATGATTTCATTTGAAAGCCAAGACAGCAGTATCGTATGATTGTACAGCGACAGAAACGTTGTCGAGAACACGAGTGCAGTGGAACATTGCCTTCTTTTCAGCTGACTACTGCTTAATTCAGCAAGTAAAAGATGATTTCATTTGAAAGCCAGACAGCAGTAGCGTTGATTGTACAGCGAAGAAAAGTTCCTCGCCAACAAATCATGACAACACATTGTTGTAGGTGTCAGTTTGGCTCATCATGCAATTTTTTTGCGATTTAGTTGATTCTTTGTCTTCCTTGTAACGCCCGACTGCTTTAGTGGCCTGTGTGAAATGGAGAAGGCTCGGTAAACTGCAGAGCTTTGTGTGAATGGTGAAACAGAGCAATCCCAAGGAATTATAAATGTCAAGGACTCAGCATGACATTACGCTGGGTGTTGGCGTTCACAAGCTGCTTTCCACACTCACATTTTGTGCCTGATCGGCTCACTTTCTGTGTCAGTTGGACCGGTCAGTTGTGTGCTCGTTTTGGTCGCTGATAGCCATATGTAGCTGGCGCTGCTTTTGAGAGCACCGCAACATCGTCACATTCAGCTTCTTTCCTGGCATAGACCACATCTAAAAATTGAATTAGCGCTAAGATTTAGCTTTCGAACACTCCCAGCAAAATAGGCTGCACCACATAACATAAACAGGTCATGCAAACAGAAACGTTGGCGAGACAACGAGTGCAATGGAACGTTGCCTCTTTCAGCTGACTACTGCTTAATTCAGCAAGTAAAGATGATTTCTTTATTTGAAAGCCAAGACAGCAGTAGCGTATGATTGTACAGCGACAGAAACGTTGTCGAGACAACGAGTGCAGTGGAACGTTGCCTCTTTTCAGCTGACTACTGCTTAATTCAGCAAGTAAAGATGATTTCATTTGAAAGCCAAGACAGCAGTAGCGTTATGATAGTACAGCGACAGAAAAGTTGTCGAGATGAGAAGACAGTCAGAGCACTGCCCTTTGTAGAATACATAGCCCTGTGAATAAAGATACTTCGATTGGAAAGCCGAAACATCAGTTAGCGTTGCGGAAAAGCTTTGTTCGTGCATCTCGTTTAAAAATTAATTGACGTGCTACTTCTTGTACGGTGGTGTGCCAGTAATGGCGTAGCACATCGACGGGTTCCGTCTCGCGCTGCAAGATGGAACCACGGAATATCTGACAAGTTTCAGAGTTTCTTGATTCGAAGAGCGAGTTCAAGGATGTTGTTTTTCAATTAAATCTGAGCAGCATGCATGGTCAATAAATAGACCGGTCGAAGTAACTTTCAGCATATGTGCTCGAAGCGAGTCTTCAAACCTTTCAGGAATATTGAAACATTCGTAAAACTTCCAAACGTCAACTTTTTCTGTGTGTTTTTTATTTTACATTTTCCCGTTTTACAGAGCTTTTAATTAATTTATCTTCAAAATAATTTTGGCATCCACGAGATGCTGGGATCGTTACAGACGTGCGGTCGCAAGTGGCTCATACAGCTTGTCGCTAGTTTCGGTGTGTCGCGCTCCTGAACGCTATGCTCTGTCTAGTTGCTGCGCTCCGAGTGTGAAGCTCGGAACTTTGGAGTACGAGTAAAGGACGGTACGGAGCAATGACGGCTGGTTGGGTGCCATATGATGTCACGTGCAAGGAAGTTAAGTCCACATATTTCAACTCAAGTTTTAGACAGCCCATGCATTCATCTGCTTAGCTTGGTGCCCCAAATAAGCGCAGTCCACAATACTTCGTGTTAACTATAGTCGGAATGCAGTGGAAGAAACGTTGCCTCTTTTCAAGCTACTACTGCTTAATTCAGCAAGTAAAGAGATTCATTGGGAAAGCAAAGACAGCAGTAGCTATAATTGCTACAGCGACAGAAACGTTGTCGAGACAACGAGTGCCAATGGAACGTTGCCTCTTTCAGCGACTACTGCTTAATTCAGCAGTAAAGAATGATTTCATTGAAACCAAGAACAGCAGTAGCGTATGATTGTACAGCGACAGAAACGTTGTCGAGTACAACGAGGTTGCAGTGGAACGTTGCCTCTTTTCAGTGATACTGCTTAATCAGCAAGTCAAAGATGATTTATTGAAAGCCAAGACAGAAGTAGCGTATGATTGTACAGCGACAGAAACGTTGTCGAGACAACGAGTGCAGTGGAACGTTGCCTCTTTTCAGCTGACTACTGCTTAATTCAGCAAGTAAAGATGATTTCATTTGAAAGCCAAGACAGCAGTAGCGTATGATTGTACAGCGACAGAAAAGTTGTCGAGATAAGAAGACAGTCAGAGCACTTCCCTTTGCAGAATGCATAGCCCTGTGAATGAAGATACTTCGATTGGAAAGCCGAAACATCACTTAGCGTTGCGGAAAAGCTTTGTTCATGCATCTCGTGTCAAAATTAATTGACGTGCTGCTTCTTGTACTGTGGTGTTCCAGTAATGGCGTAGTACATCGACGGGTTCCGTCTCGCGCTGCAAGACGGAACCACGGAATATCTGACAAGTTTGAGAGTTTCTTGATTCGAAGAGTGAGTTCAAGAATGTTGTTTTTCAATTAAATCTGAGCAGCATGCATGGTCAATAAATAGACCGGTCGAAGTAACTTTCAGCATATGTGCTCGAAGCGAGTCTTCAAACCTTTCAGGAATATTGAAACATTCGTAAAACTTCCAAACGTCAACTTTTTCTGTGTGTTTTTTATTTTACATTTTCCCGTTTTACAGAGCTTTTAATTAATTTATCTTCAAAATAATTTTGGCATCCACGAGATGCTGGGATCGTTACAGACGTGCGGTCGCAAGTGGCTCATACAGCTTGTCGCTAGTTTCGGTGTGTCGCGCTCCTGAACGCTATGCTCTGTCTAGTTGCTGCGCTCCGAGTGTGAAGCTCGGAACTTTGGAGTACGAGTAAAGGACGGTACGGAGCAATGACGGCTGGTTGGGTGCCATATGATGTCACGTGCAAGGAAGTTAAGTCCACATATTTCAACTCAAGTTTTAGACAGCCCATGCATTCATCTGCTTAGCTTGGTGCCCCAAATAAGCACAGTCCACAATACTTCGTGTTAACTATAGTCGGAATAAAATTTAAAAAAAAACGGCGATCGCTTGTGGCACATTCACCCATCAGTTTGAGGATCTCGGCGTCGTAATAACCTCCTCGAGTGTTCACGTCGCCGTCCCAAGACACTTTGTACACCGTCCTACGCTCAAAGTCGGCCACATTCGAAGGAGAGCAGTTCTTAACCAAAGCCCTATGAACTACGCTTATTTTTACGTTTTCGCGATGTCTCACCTTTGCATGTCTATTACTCAGAACAAACTGAAAAAAAAAGATCGAACAAAGAAATCTAACTGCAAGCACCCATAAAAAAAAGATACAACCAAGATACAAAACATGACACACGAGGTATGAGATACAGTAGCGACTCGAGGAAAAGGAAGTACGAGCACGAAAACAAGTGAAGCCTACTTAAATGTCGAAAACCTCTAAAACATAAAACCAAGTTTACGAGGAAGGGCACGGCTGCCAAGCAGTGTTGCCAGGTAGGTTCTAGCTGAACCCGCCAGATGCTTAACGGTGTGGCCCAAAAGTAGCCAAACGCGAGAGAATTTAATAACCCAAATGTAGCCATATTTTGCAGATCCCCAAAAAACGTGCGCTCGAATGAATGTGCGAGCTCAAGGCGAAGGCACTGCGTCTGCATACCTAGGGTTTAAGAGCAGCTTGCAAGATCTGCGACAATTTGAAATGTAGGGAAAACGTTTTATTTTAAACACAAAAAGGTACCAAACGTTTCCACGTGTCTTCTTTCATAGTCACTTAGTTATAAAACACTCGCTCGTGCTCGGCTGACTCGCCCGTACATGATTTCCGTGTTAAAACGGGCAAACAATTCTTCAGTAGGGCTGACGTCCCTATAGCACTCGTTCTTTCCAAGGAAAACAAACTTTACATGGAGGATGTTTTGAAGAGTTGGAAGGGACATCCTGTTCTATGGGTCTGACTTTGTGAGGGACACAAGACTGAGTACTCTCCAGAGCGGCATTCGACTTGACCAGTGTCAGGAGAGCGATGGCAAGCTCGGATAGCAACGGAAACATGTCTGCTCCTGCGCTTCGAACTTGGCCTTGTTCGGAACATTCATTCTTGTAAATCTGGTGTATTTTGTGATGGCCCCTTGTGCTTTAAGAAACTTTTATATTTCGCGGAAAAGCCTCCTTTTGTTATATCCGGTACACCAAGCGTTATCGGACGACATCGAATTCTGCTGGATGTATTGAGTTGCCTTTAGTGTCATTTTTCCTCGGAAGAGGTGCCTCTTGTAATAGGACGGTTGGTAACTCGAAGAAATAAAAGACGCCAGTAGGAAGGAGAAAGAATACAAAAGTGATATCTTCGGAGCTGAATCCAGGTCCCGATAACTCACTGGAGCTAATAGGATCTGGCATCACGCCCACGCATCTCAACACAGAAAATCCCGAAGGCCTAGTCACCCGCTGGATTGACCAACTCAGCGAATATAAGTTCGTCGTTTCGCATCGGCCGGGAAAGCTACATGGTAAAGTAGACTCGTTGTTCCGACAGCCTTCCCCGGCGAATGATGGCCAACACGTCGTTCTCATGGCAGTTGCAGAGTCCACATGCACCATGGCAGACCTTCGAAAAGAACAACCACGTGACGCGCAGCTTTCTCCCATCGACGACCTGCTTGCAGGTATGCCGGCAGGAGAGACATGGCAGAAGCTAAGGCTCGTTGACGGCTGCCTCATGTGGGCAAAAACACCAGAGTCAACCCCCATTCCCGCGATCCCTGAGACATGATTATCACTGGCCCTAGACTCCGTTCATAATGCACCGGTGGGCGGGCATATTGGGCGCGCAAAGCCACTTAAGAAGGCCGTAGAAAGGTTTTTCTGGATTCAAATAGCACCAAGTGTAGCCGACTGGTGCACGAGCAATATTGATTCAGGAAGCGGTCACCTTTCTTCTTTTGCGCGCGGCTATTGCCATCACTGGTCAGTTTCCAACGACGGAAAGTGACACAAGTACATCTTGGAGGTGAGCGACTGTTTCCCTCGATGTGTTGAAGCGTTCCCTCTGAAGACTCAATAAAGCAAGGAGGTCGCCAACTGCTTCGCCCACAACATCTTCAGTGCCTACGGGATACCATCAGCACTACACCCTGACCAAGGCAGAACTTTCAAGAGCCACGTCTTTCAAGAAATGCGCTCAATTTCGGGCATCCGAAAGACAAGGACCTCCCCTTACCACCTCCAGTCGGACGGATTGGTTGAGCGATTTAATCGCACGCTAATGAACAGCTTGAGTGCGTACTTCAATAAGACACAGACTGACTGGATTATCAAGCTCCATCTCGTCATGATGTGTTATCGCTCGAGCGTGCATGAGTCGACTGGTTACAGTTCTCATTACCTGCTCTTCGGTAGAAACATGACTATCCCAGCTGACACGGTTCTCAATTTGCACGGCCATACTAAGATGGCGTCGACATCCGGTTGCGAACAACACCCATCGCGTCTACTGAGAACATTACAAAAGGCTCGCGACCACGCATTCGCGAACGACATGAGAGCAAAGAATGCACAGAAGCGCCAAAACGAGAGCACGATCAGTGAAGGAAACTACCACCCTGGCGACAGAGTTCTTCTACATTCTCCCGCTGTGCCGCAAGGACAGTCCTCGAAGTTATATTTTCCATCGTTAGGTCCATGTGCAGTCCTCGAGAAGCTACCTAACAACACGTACTAAATCCAGAAACAAAGAGGAAAACGAAATCGGCGGGTTGTACACCACAACCGTCTGAAGCGGGTAGCTGGTGAAAAGGAGCCAGTCTTGTTGCCTGCCAAGACGTTACCGCATGTGTTAGCGATCAGGAGATTTGAATCGGAAAACAAATCGAAAGCTTGTAGGTGGCCTCCGACCCCGGCTTCTCCCAGACAGAAGTTGCTATACGGTCCCTGGAGGATTCCCCAGCCCCCAAGACTGGGGCCTCTCTGCCGTGAAACCCGAGCCGCCCGGCGCGCGGGCCTGCAAGCAAGAGCTTCGCAGGCGATCGTCCTCGCCCCTGGAGAAGAGCATTTTTTCCGGGACGGCGAGCCCGACACACCGCTTTGCGGACGGTTCATTCTCATGTATTACCTTATGTAATCAGTGTAGCCTTTTAAGTTTGAATCTGAATAAACAGTTAAAAGTAATCGCACTAGAAATGATTATTTAATTGAAACAAATGTTCTAACACATGTCACAGATAACGACATGCCTCTACCTGCACCAGCACTCAGACTTCCCCGATATAATCATCGCAGTAACCGAAGATAATGACCCGGCTCCTACTGCCCCAGCAGTCCCAGACTACCCATACATAATAGATATCGAAGGTGATGATCTGTACGTCAATGCGGTCGAACGTCTACCACCGGTATAAGCAACAGAGGATCCGTAAGTGGCCGACGCTTTTGAGAACACACCGCTGTTAGACATCCTCGACAACGAGCTTCGAGTTGACGACCAAGCAGAGGAGACCAGGGCACTGACGGAGGCAGGCACAATAAGCCCCCGGCGAACGATTCCGACCTCCTGGACGACGATCCACTTCTAGTCGTTGTTCTTTTTCTCCCTGATGACGTGACTCCAACGGACTTGCCTGTAGACGTGCCGCAGCAGGCAGAGCGAGAAAAGCGATACGTGCTTCTGCCACGAAAAACATTGCGTCGACCCACGCGGTATCGCGATTGAGTGCCCCTAGCCTGACAAAAAAGAGTTGCGGGACGGCAACTTCCTTGCGAAGGGGGATAGTGTGATGACCGCCGGTATCGCCACGGCGAAGAAGAAGCGCGCTCTGGGAGCGCGACCCAGGGGAACGCTGATCGAGATAAAAAAGGTAGCCTAAGACTGAACGCGCTCGCTTTTTGGCCATCACGCTACACTTAGAACGGCCCGAAGCCGGGCCCAAGGTGCGTCTCTCTTTGTGTATTGTACTGGCAAATATAATAATGCCTTATTCATGTATTTTTACTGACAAACTAACAAAAAATCTTCTCATTCGAATACTAACATCAATACCAATTTATATCTAGGGCTTCACGATAACGAAAATCGGTACGCGATCAATAAATAAGCCACAGAAACAATCCAGTCCAACTCATTAAGGCGATTCCCAGGTTTCCATTCACTCTTCCAGCTAATTTAGTTTTGATTTACTGCACTCAGTGTGCCATTGCACAGGTGGAGCCTATGTAAAAATAATAACTAAACAAGAGAGAGGACATAGAAAAAAAACTACTTATAGAGCCGTCTATATATTATTTTGCAATACAGCAGTATATTTGCTAAATCTTCAATAAATAAAAAAATCAGAATATGGCAAACTATAATACATACTAGTCGCTGTTTTATTATATATTTTTTTCTTTTCTTGCTACACTGTGGGATAGGAAATATCGCGACGCCTTCTCCGCGGTTTTCACTTAACTGTTCTCACCTCGCAACTCATTGCGAGGTGAGAACCGCACTCAATGAAGCACGTAACTCACCAAAACAGACTAAGATGACAAATATTGTGCGACTTCCGAGTAATGTCAGCGTTTGATAAAGATAAAATTGAGTAGTACGTTATTGAAGGCGATAATCGAAAGTTCTCAAAATGGAAACAAGCCTATTGTAACGATCCTGCAGTGCCTCAGCTTTCATATTTTCACCATTGATAAAGTTAAATTATGTTTTAGCGGAGTGTTGGCGCAAATTATTAACATTTCGTCGAAATGTAGCAGGATGTATCAGATAAATGATTTTGCCGCAATGTAGCGAAAAGGGTGGAGCAGTCGCAACACTGCATATGTGTTACTTGCTCTGAATACTATGACTTACATGACGGGATAACGACTGATACGGAACAAAGACACGTTTTAGGATGATTGACTCTACAATCAAACTGGTGGCATCACGATCTTTATACTATAATATAGAATTAAGTGCCGGCTTTGTGACCGCATCCGGCCTCACAGGTCTAAGGACAGCTTGAAAAAAAATCCCCCAAAACCCTGATACTTTTAGCTCTCTGCACGCATTTATACACAGTATCTGCCATCATATCTACCTAAAAGCTGACCGTTACTTCCCCAATCTGCTCTGCAGTGACAAGAAAAAGGGGGCGTTGGAAATCCTCGAGCGCACACGCTCGGCCATCCGCAAGGTTCTCCCCTGCGACGTCCTGAAGCCTGGAGTGCTCCCGGAGGAACACAGGGAAACCTTCGACGTCGTCCTCTCCTCCGGATGCTTGGACTCGGCCACAGCAGACCACGAATCCTTCGGAAGTGCGCTTAGCAACGTGGGAGATCTCGCAAAACCCGGCGGCCTGCTTGTTCTCGTGGGCGTTGGTGGCGTAAAGAGCTATCCTGTGGGAAACGTTGACTTTCCGCACGCGAACCTCACGAAAGATGCGTTATATCAAGGCGTAGCAGGTGCTGGTTTTCAGATGAAGCTATATCGATCCGTTGCACTTGGGGCTGTACTGGACAATCCAGACGTATTTCGATTTGTTCTGGCGGCTCGTAAAGCCTGATTCGGTTCATGAAACTGCGCTTCACTTTGTGCGAGACACTTCCATTTGCCAGGTGTTGCCACTTAACTCTCAACTTGCGTACCTGCTGAAGTAAATGGTTAGTGATTCCAAATTCGGTTTTAAATCGCATTGAAGTGAAATCACCTTTTATTCATTCATTCATTCAATGCTTTATTTTCAAACTTGTTTTCAAAATACACAAAAACTGTTTGGACCCATAGCCGTTACGGCTAGTCCGGGGTCCAATCGTAATATAGGCTCAAAAAGCGGCAGAATACAATAGACTCATACAATGCGCAAAAAAAAAAGAAATCACGTTCTAGAAAATAATTAGCTTAACTGCATTTCATAATCACGAAAGAATCTTTTTAAGGAGGGCAGAAAGTTGTTTTCCAGCTTTATAATAATAGGTATTTCATTCCAAACTAGAGCACCATAAAATTCAATCAGCCTTTGTCCATATGCATTATGGCATGGCGGTAAATTAAATATATAATTCGCTGCAGCCCTTGTTTGTCGAATGGGAAATCGAAATAAATTCAAAGAAAGGGGTTCATTAGACTCTATGATTTTACGAACTGTTTGAGCTATTTTTAATTTGTAAATACAACTGAATGGCAACACGTTTAGCGATTGGAAAAGAGGTCTACTTGGGTTAGTGTTTCTTGAAATTGTTATAAATCGTATCGCTCGTTTTTGCAGGCGAGTTACCGGATCTAAGTATGTAGCGTAAGTATTACCCCAGGATTCAATACAATAAACCAGCTGACTGTGGACGAATGCAAAATAGAGTATGCGCAAAATAAATAAATCAAAACATTCGCGTGCCTTTAATAATGTATAACAACCATATGCAATTTTCGAACACATGTGCTTAATTTGGCTTTTCCAGTGCATATCAGAATCAAACAAAACACCTAAATATTTATAACAAGTACCATGTTGTAATTCCGTATTATCTAATTTTATAACTATCTCGTCGAAATTAATCACCCTTTTCCTGGAATGAAACACTGTATACTTAGATTTATTTAGGTTGATTGTAAGTTGATTGCTTGTGAACCATGACAGTACCCTAATCAATTCCTCGTTGATTTTATCCTGCAATTCGCCTAACGTATCCCCAACAAAAATCAGTGCTGTATCGTCGGCGTACATTAATGCTTCTGAATATTTTAAAATCGACGGAAAATCATTTACATAAAGAGAAAAAAGAATGGGCCCAAGAACTGAGCCCTGTGGCACACCAGTTAACACCGTTTGGGGGGTAGAGATAAAATTATTTATTACTACGCACTGTTTACGGTTAGAGAGATAGCTAATAAAAAGCTCCGACGTTTTCCTCCGAAAGCCATACTGATGGAGTTTATAAAGCAAGATACTATGATTAACTGTGTAAAATGCTTTTTTTATATCTAAATATACAACAAAGGCAATTTTACTTTCATGGAGAGCTCTGTTGAGATGTTGAGTTAGGACAAAAACAGCTGAGGACGTTGATCTATTTGGTCTAAATCCGTGCTGATTATGGCAAAATATTGAGTATTTAGTTATAAAGTCCTTTATACGTTTGCATATTATTTTTTCAAAAACTGTGTTAATTGTACTTAAAACTGAAATCGGTCTATAGCTGGACGGTGCCGAAGAATCTCCATCTTTAAAAATGGGTACTACTTTAGCTATCTTTAGCTCGTTGGATATATTCCATTTTCTAACGTGTGATTAAACAAATGTAAAAGATTTTAGTGAAAAACCCGAGACTGAGGTAAAGATAGACGACGACAGGGAAGAGAAGGAGAACGTCTCAAACACAGCTAAACCTTTATTAAGGAAAGAACCCTTTATATAGGGTTGAAAAAAGAAGGAAGGAAAGGCAACTCTTCTTCACATCACCCCTCTCCACAAAAGACACGACACCACTTCTCTCTACAAAAGACAAGACATCGGACCTCTCACAATGGGGTCAAAACAACAAAGTAACTGACCGCACAAAGATAACACATAAAAAAAAAAAAAAACTAACGCTGGGAAAAACACAGAATGCACTGGACCTTTCACCGAGAAAGTCAGCTAAAAAACTATACACAAAAAAAATTGTTAACATTATTATTAGAGATTTAGAAATCGCTTCCATTCCGCGAATGGAAGCGATTTCTAAATCTCTAATAATAATGTTAACAATTTTTTTTTGTGTATAGTTTTTTAGCTGACTTTCTCGGTGAAAGGTCCAGTGCATTCTGTGTTTTTCCCAGCGTTAGTTTTTTTTTTTTTTATGTGTTATCTTTGTGCGGTCAGTTACTTTGTTGTTTTGACCCCATTGTGAGAGGTCCGATGTCTTGTCTTTTGTAGAGAGAAGTGGTGTCGTGTCTTTTGTGGAGAGGGGTGATGTGAAGAAGAGTTCCCTTTCCTTCCTTCTTTTTTCAACCCTATATAAAGGGTTCTTTCCTTAATAAAGGTTTAGCTGTTTGAGACGTTCTCCTTCTCTTCCCTGTCGTCGTCTATCTTTACCTCAGTCTCGGGTTTTTCAATAAAATGTTTAATATACACCAGCTCACTTGCGCCCTTACGTTCTGCTCAAATGTAAAAGATGAATACCTAAAATATCAATATTATCTTTTAATAGTTTAATGGGAATTGTATCTAGTCCTGCGGCTTTAACTATTCTAAGATTCCCAACTACTGATATTATTTCATTAACTTCAATTTCTTGCATTACAAAGCTATTTGTAATTGGTGTCAATGACCGCTGGGGATCAGATACGTGCGGCAACTGAGCTGCTAAGAGTGGCCCTATATTAGTAAAATAATCATTAAAAGTGTCTACCGTGTTCTGTTCGATTAAATCAGGTAATACATGTTTATTTAGACGAAGGCCTATAGCATCATTGACTGTGTCCCAAATTATTTTAATGTTTCTGTCCGGTTGCCTAATTATAGTAGAGTAATATTCTTTCTTTCTTTTTCTCAAGATAGAAACTGATCTGTTCCTGAAATGTTTAAATTGGCTTAAATAGTAGTTATTATTTTTATGTTGTGTCCATTTATGATACCATTTATCTTTTTCCTTTAATATCCCTAAAATTTGGCTCGTCATCCATGGACAAACCGGTACATTGTATTTATTAGACGTCGTTTTTACAGCACTCAACGTTATCGCGTTTTTGAGACTAGTAAGAAAGTTGTAGTATTCGATATGAACGTTTTGATTATACGTGGAGTATATATCTAGTCGTTCTGATACCCTGCGAAGCTGCGCATAATCTATTTTGGTGCGCTGTTCAGGACGACAAGATTTTCTTTTATGAATAATCTCTTTTTGTAAAACAAAAAAAATGGCCAAGTTGTCAGCTATTAAGCTTGGGTAAACACCAGCATGGGCATCCGTAGCAGTATTGCAAAGAGCATGATCAATTAACGTACTGGAGGTGCTAGTAATGCGAGTAGGTTCAGTAATGAAGTTGCGTAAGTTGAAAGATTCTAAAAGCAGCGTATAGCTATTATGCGTATCACTAGTCAGATCAATGTTAAAGTCGCCAACAACTACAATGCGATCGTTCTGTCCATTAGACAATGCCGTAAGTACTGCCTCGAATTTTACAAGAAAAGAGCTTACTAACGAGCTTGGAGGTCGATACACTACACCGACTATTACGCCACAATCAAGCTTTATAAAAAGTGCTTCAATGACATCATCACTAATAGTGGCAGGCGATAGAACCTGTAAAACAATATTTTCTTTCACAAAAAACGCAACGCCTCCACCTCTCGTATGCGTATCACGTGGAAGAGATGATAAATTGTAGCCATGCAGAAGAATAGTTTCATTGTTTTTTAACCAAGTTTCACTAACAGCGATTACATCAAAACCCGGCACATGCTGGGAAGCATGCCCAACTAAAGAGTTAAAGTTTTTTCGTAAACTACGTACATTGCAATGGAAAATCGAAAGCTTATCTTCGTTCTGTATCAGTTGTTCAACATGCTGAAAAGTGAAAGACATGATAAACGTAGTAACACAAGTATTTGCGTCAGGTTCAGAACAGTTACACCACCCTGATCAAATCCCCCTCACACGTGATCTGCAAGACAGGAGAGTTCTCGGCCTTCCGCATAAGGACCTTGCCCTGTGACACCCAAACATATTTCCAGTTTTTCTCTCGCTTTGCCTGGCGAGCTTTGTTTAGTAATACCTTGTTTTCGACACAAAGATGTTCATTTATATAAAGAGGGTCATTGGCCTGAAATCCAAGGTGGGTGGTGTTTAACCTCGTCTTCTTAGCCGCTGATAGCAGCCTGTCACGCACCCCACGAGAGGCGAACCTTACCACAACATTGGGTTTCTGTTTGTCCCTCGACTGTACCCGATGTACAACGTCGATGTCACTCTCAGATACCTCGGTTCCAATACATGTAGCAATTGCCCTCACAGATGCTGTCAGGTCCTCGTTTGCAACAACTGGAAGCCCTTTGATTTCAACATTCATGTTCCTACTGTATTGTTTCATTTCTACTATTTCCCTCTTTGCTTCACTGAGCTCCCTGCCGAGCTGCTGGTTTTCCTGGAGTAGCCGAGAACTTTGTTTTTTTACTTCCGTTAGCTCTTGGCGAAAGCCCACAACATCCTTCTTGACTTGCTCAACATCCGCGTTCAGGAATGTGATTGATTCTCGTATACCAACGAGCTCGGCATGGATCTCAGTGTTCGAACTTGACACCTTCGCGACATCTTTTTTATGTCTGTCGCAAATGCATCTAGCTTAACTACTAGGTCACTTAGAACTCTGACGATTTCCTTTATGCTATTGGGTGGCTTCTCTCCCATAGCCTTGACGACATCACTCAGGTTTCCAGGATCTGAGTCTGCCATAACTCTGAGTTCAAAACACAGTAAAAATAGTTGTTTTGCGCCCCGCTACAATAGTTACACAAGGCAAAACACGGCGCACAGAGGACACTTGTGGCAGCAACAGCGACAGCAAAATACAGACTTTTAAGGACTTAGAAAGGTAAACCACCAACCTGTAAAAATGCAGAGACTCTTATGGAACGTCCTTCCGCTGTCGCTGCCGCCACCAAAGTGATCGTAACACCCGCAGACACCGCCCACTCGGAGCGAGCGATAACAAGTTCCGTAGTTACGAGTAGCTTGTGTAGATGGCAGTCCTAGAGTTGCAATGTAGATATGTGGTGGAAGGCACACCGTCGTGTCCACGAAGCTTGGCTCAGGAAGCGTAGCAATGCCGCGCGGCGAACCTTGCCCGAAGACGCCTTAAGGGTCACCAGCTGTAAAAATGCAGAGACTGTTATGGAACGTCCTTCCGCTGTCGCTGCCGCCACCAAAGTGATCGTAACACCCGCAGACACCGCCCACTCGGAGCGAGCGATAACAAGTTCCGTAGTTACGAGTAGCTTGTGTAGATGGCAGTCCTGGAGTTGCAATGTAGATATGTGGTGGAAGGCACACCGTCGTGTCCACGAAGCTTGGCTCAGGAAGCGTAGCAATGCCGCGCGGCGAACCTTGCCCGAAGACGCCTTAAGGGTCACCAGCTGTAAAAATGCAGAGACTGTTATGGAACGTCCTTCCGCTGTCGCTGCCGCCACCAAAGTGATCGTAACACCCGCAGACACCGCCCACTCGGAGCGAGCGATAACAAGTTCCGTAGTTACAAGTAGCTTGTGTAGATGGCAGTCCTGGCGTTGCAATGTAGATATGTGGTGGAAGGCAAACCGTCGTGTCCACGAAGCTTGGCTCAGGAAGCGTAGCAATGCCGCGCGGCGAACCTTGCCCGAAAACGCCTTAAGGGTCACCAGCTGTAAAAATGCAGAGACTGTTATGGAACGTCCTGAATTCAGAATTCTAGAATTTAAAGACTACGATACCAGTAAACGTGCTGTTTCCAAAGTTTCTGCCTCATTTGTCCTTCCACTCACACGTGGAATCACAGCTTTCAGTGCCTAAATGTTTTACCTTGTATTCCCGTAATGACGTATTATATTAAACTAGTAATATGAAAGCTAAACACAAAGGAGGGGCCAGTAGCCTGTACATTCCCGTCCTCGAACGTCCTTTCCGTTTAGTTTTGCTAATATTTGTAACCACGTAACCACGCTCGTCAAACTCCAGGTAGAACAGTTCTTTGCGCTAACATTCGATCTCTCGCAGTTTAGGGTTATGAACGCCCCAAAACGTCAAGGAATGGCCTGACTTGTAATTGTATGCGTGGTTATTTGGCCCCGGAATTGCCATGCAAGTGCCACAGTTAGGCTTCACTACCAGGTTACTCTCCTGCCATCTGCCCTGTTTGGGCTTCAGTTCCCCAGGACATGCAAAAAAAAAATGCGCTTAATTTATGCTTGTTCCAATTTCATCTGGAAACTTTTGGCCTAAAAAGCCTCCACTGCTGGTTTTTTGTTGATGAGTGGCATTTTGTGCTCATGTCTAGTACTTTGAAAATTATCTGTAGTACTAGATAAAAGCCATAGACGAGAGACGTTCGTTGGCAATAACTAACACCCTTGAACAAAACCCAATTAGGCTTACCGTATGTCCTAGCATTGCCAAACTTCAGCCAAGTTCAGCGTTTCTCAGGTCTCTTGTCTAGAGATATTCACAATTTTTAAACGTGTCGGTCAAACTTTCTAATTCATGTAGAAACATGTGAAACCAACAAATACCAAATATTGCGTTCCTAGTCGGCTTCATATACAGGAATGCCAATTTCGGCAGAACATTAGCCAATATTGTGATGCTTGAAAAGAGCCATATAACAACTCCTGAAAAGATTACGCAAGCAACGAACTGACACACTGATTGAAGAAATGTATGCTGTCAAATTGTGAGCGCTCAAATGAGACAGAGAAACTTATTGTGAAATGTTTTCATGACTCAATTTGCACAATTCTTGCTATATGGTGCACACGGTACAAACGCGGAAAACGCGAATCACAATTCTTGCTACATATTTTACGCTACGCCGCGACAGTCACGGTACTGCCACAATGTTTTACAGAGACTTGTGGAGTGAAACCTACCCTTACATATCAATAGGCGGCGCTGAAATCTACCGTGCGAGTCATGCGTCCGTTGCATCTATCACCATTGTCATGTATATTTTTTTTTGTTATTCGTGAACTACCGCGGAACGACGCATTGCAGTAAGGAGTGTTCTTGATTACGGGTTTAATGGCGCAAAAGCTACACAGGCCACATTTCGCCAAGTGAGTCTAATTGAGATCTGTCAATAGCAACGCAGTATAGTTTTAAAAATTATACCTCAGTGTGAAATGCAATTTTCTTGGGATAATCTGGAACACGGTTCAACTAGACTAAAAGATCATCAACAAGCAGGAACATAGGATGAGATGGCAGATGTTCTTTAAAAAACTATGGGAAGCATGATCGACGTAGATGGCGGTGAACGCTACACTCCTCAAAGTAGGCAAGATGGTCAAAAGTTCCCCCAATGGTCACACAGCTTTGCGTTCTCGCCACAAAGGTATTGGTGCGTCACGCGAGATTGATCGATTCTCAGGCGGAGAAGGAGAACTTCAGGGCGACAGTTTCTATGAAAGGAGAGAGCTCTCCCAAATTCCCGAAATAGATTTGATAACCTCAAGTTTGTTTTCTTTTCCGACCGTGCATCCCAACTGCAACGTAATATAATGTATTATATTATAATATAATGTGAGTTGCCCCACCAGGCATAAACACATGGTGGGGCAACTCAAAGAAGGGTTTGATAGAATCCTTCGTAGATGCGGCCAGCTTATCTGTTTGTACCTTTCCTCTAATGCCCTATAAGGCTCGGCACTCAGCAGAATTCGATAGTTTCTTTGAGATGGAGAGCTTGATTTAATTTGACACGTAGAAGCTGTGCTACGAGATTCTTCGCGAGTGGGTCATTCCAGCTCAAACGTCCAAAACTATTGCCAATTTTTAAAAGAAAATAATGTTTTATGACACCAAGGCCCTTAATATTTACCTAAAATATTTTCGCCACTTTGTTTATGGCGTGAACGTGGCTTGATATTCTAAGATGATCGTAAAACTAGGCATTAAACAATAATTGAGTAAAAATCTGAATTTTTTTATCTTAATTATTTGTGTTATGAAATTCGAAGGGCTTTAAGCTTGCTATGTTGCGAGTATTATGCAATATTTATTACTAAAACATTTTTCTCAATTACAGAAATTTTACGAACATTAACACAGTTCTCAGTTTTTGTTTAATTATCGCTTTGCGCCTGACATTTAGAGCTTTATTTTTTGTTGGAAGCCCTGTAGATGTAATATAAATCAAAATGTTTGAAACCGTGCACCAAAATACATCACAGAAAAAAGTTCTGAATTTGTGAAAAAGTCATATTTACTGACTAAACAGCTGTTTTTTTTTTAACGCTGAGGTGGTCCAAGTAAAAATATGAACGATAACAAAATTAGAAGAATAGTTTATTGCCTTTCATTTCTGTAAGTTTAATCAAAGGTATTTTTTCTTAAAGCGAGAGAAAAATTACAGTAGGACAGTTAAGACTGCTTACGTGTAGGAATACGAAGGCACTCTCACACGCAAGTGATTCCTACAAGCAGTGTGCCCCGCTGTCCTCTGCAGAGGCCGGCAGGGCGGCGCGACATGGCTGAAAGCAGAGTGTAGAACACGTTACAAAGCTCCGCCTCGGTGGCTCCGGCAATCAAGGAAAAAAAAAAAAAGCCTTAGTGGCTCCGAGGCTAAGCGCCGGCCTACGGATCCCTAGTTGGCGGGTTCGAATCCCGGTTGAGGTGCCCGCAATCTGACGGAGGATTATTGCGGAGAAGGCGCCGTGTAACCGAGCTTTCGGTTGCACGACAAAAGATTCCCAGGTGGTTGAAATGAATCCTCAGTCCTCCGCTGGCGCGTGCCAGATGCCCGTCGTTGGTTTGGCACGTAAAACCCCCAAATTTGACTTTGAACACGTGATACAGTTGGGCACAGGGAGAGGGGGAGCGAATTTCCCCTCCCCATCCCCCCCCCCCCTTCCCCGGCCACGTCCGACACGTGACCCGAGAGGAGGGAGAGAGCGGCGGCCGGCGCGCAGGCCGCAGCGCCACGAAGAGGGCTTTTCTCTGGGGTGGCGTTCCTTGGAGCTATGACGCACCGCAATCAATAGCTCTTTAGGTGCCATTTCGCTCAGCCGATGGGGAAATGGGAATTTAGGGAGCGTCTTTCGCGGTTACAGGCGCCGCTGGCTTCGCTCCATGGGACAGTTAATCCTACCGCATAAAAAAAGAGTTCAGCTCCCGCGTCGCAACCCGGACTGGTTTCTGAACTCCTCTACACCGCACAACATGCCTCTGTCGACATCGTAGCCGGACGAAACGCACGGTTGTTTTTCTTGGGCGGAGTGCCTAACAATGGTAGGCGCATAAAAGTTCTGTTGTCGTATAATTATTCATGGGAAATTGCTTGCTTCTGCTTCCATTAACTTTCCAATCGCTGCGATTGCAACCGTCATCTGCGTCGGAGTTCTCTTGTGATCTAACACGGCTTGTTATATCTGCTGTGTTTAGTGCTGCCAGGGCAGCATATCCACCACCAAGTACGTTGGTTGACGCGTCAATTCGTTTTTTTTGACAGTGTGAGGACAGACGCAAGCAGCAGCATAAAAGCCCCGTGAGTAGGCGATATCAAAATGAACAGATCGAAGCAGCACCATGTTGGTTATGCGGCAGCCGAAGGCTCACGCCCCGCTGGTTCTTTATGCTGATATGATTTTCATTGGTAAAATGTCTGAATCAAAACAACAGCTCGGATCGATTTCAAAACTGCAAATTCTTGCGGCCCTCAGTAGGACGTCAATCCATGACGTAGCGTTGAAGGTGATGCAGGGTGGAAGAGAAGAAAACTCATTTTCTCTTTGACGGGGACCGTTGAGCTGAATCTTGTAGTTAGTCGGGTTCGTTTTAAGGCCCGTTCACACTCTTGCGACCGAGTAAGACCGAGAGAGACCAGACCGGTTTTTAAGCCTCTTGCGACTTCTTAGGACCGGATGCGCTGCAGCGGAGCTGGTCCTAAGAAGTCGGAAGAGGCTTAAAAACCGGTCTGGTCTCTCTCGGTCTTACTCGGTCGCAAGAGTGTGAACGGGCCTTTAGAGCCCAGCTCTTAGGCGCCCGTTTCCGGCTTGAGCGGCGTCGCCGTCGCCGTCGGCGTAATCGCGCGGTGCATTTTGGGACGCGTGACGTCAGTGGTGGCGTCACTGATGACGTCATCGCAACTGATGACGTTATCAGTGACGTCACCAGTGACGTCATTATTGGAAAAAATTTCCTGCTAAACTTAGCGGAAAAAATCTCCCGCTAAATCTATCGGAAAAAATTCCCCGGTATATTTAGCGGAAAACATTTCCCCGCTAAATCTAGCGGAAAATTTTTCCCCGCAAAATTTATCGGAAAACAATTTTCCCACTTCATTTAGCGGAAAACATTTTCCCGCTAAATCGAGTGGAAAAAATTCCCCGCTAAAGTTAGGGGAAACAATTGCCCCGCTAAATTCCCGCCAAATTTACACGCGATGCACTCACCAAAGATGTGCATTTTCTGCGACTTGCGTTAAGCACACGTCGATCCACACCCATGTTAGTAGTGGGGGACTTTCCACCTTCTCCTCTCAGTACCCTTCCCTCCTCCTCCTCAAGAGCTGCGCTCTAATTCGGCGTTACAGGGGATTGCAAACGTCTTTCATTTTTCTTGAACCATTCCTCTTGGAACTCAAAGAACTGCAATACCCCTAATGTTATTTTTAGTCGAGGTGAGCATCTGACAGAGCGTCATAATTTGATTCTGAAAGAGATTTTGACGACTGGCCCTTTTTACCAAAAGCTCCACTGTTCCCCTTACTCCATCACAAGCACCCTTCCCGTGAGATGTAATATAAACATTCCACTCAGCCGAAATGCTGTAATCGTTTTCATGTCGAGAGAGGTTTGCGATTTTTTTTTCTATTTTTGTAATGCGAGGAGGCACCGTTGGTAAGGTGGTGAATCTTTCTAATCTCCGGTACGTTTTGCCTGAGTATCTTAATTGCTTCATTCTGAAAACAAAAATGTCTACCGTGCCGTTTTCCATAAGGTAAGAAATGAAACTAAAACATTTTACAGAAGTTTCATGAGTGTTGGCTTCTTGCGTACGAAAGCAAATTACAACGGGGTGTAGCGAGGCCTGAGTATTCACGCAGTGATAGAATAGCGGGGCAGCTTGCACGAAGAAACTACAATTTTTGGCATGAGAACTCTTGCCTCATGTTTCCCTAAATTTCCTCTCGGCTCTCGTAAGTAGTGTGTCTGTTGTTAGCTCACATAGCGGTGTGCCTTCAGTTTCTTTAGCATATCTAAGAAGGCGATACCAGCATGGTGGAGCGATATGGCTCCATCATGGTGGTATCGCCTTTTCGCTGGTATAGGATGTCCCATATTACGTTATGTTTGTATGGTTCTGACCGCCTGCATGATGCCTTAATAATTCACTACGCTTGTATAGGAAGTCCCATAATACAAAACGCTTGTATGGTTCCGTCCGCCTGCATGGTGCCGTAATAATCCACTACGCTGGTATAGGATGTCCCATAATACAACACGCTTGTATGGTTCCGCCCGCCTGCATGGTGCCGTAATAATCCACTACGCTGGTATAGGATTAGGGATGCCGCGAACCACCCTAGGTTCGAATTCGAAAGGTTTCGATATTTTCGAACCGAACTGATGTTCGAAATCGAAAGGTTTCGATATTTTCGACCGTACGGAGGTTCGAATTCGAAAAATTCGCAACTTTCAAAAATCGTGGAGTTTCGAATTCGAAAAGTTCGAAGCCTTCACGGTTTATAAAAGTTCGGGTTCGATTATTTCGAATATTGTTTTACTTGAGGTTCGAGAAATTCGAAGATTTCGAACTTTCCTAACTTGAAAATTCGAGAGAATCGAATGTTTCGAATGTCTTTGGATCTGAAAATCGAAAAATTCGAA
Organism: Ixodes persulcatus; assembly: GCA_013358835.2. Taxonomy (NCBI): domain Eukaryota; kingdom Metazoa; phylum Arthropoda; class Arachnida; order Ixodida; family Ixodidae; genus Ixodes; species Ixodes persulcatus. The sequence continues at coordinate 308,705 of JABSTQ010010853.1, forward strand.
CGTTTCGAATTCTTATAAACATAAAGTTCGATGAATTCGAAGATTTCGAATTTCTTTCTACATAAAGTTCGAAAAGTTCGAAAGCTTCCATTCTCTTTCAGGGCTAATTTTGAAAAAAAAAAAACTTTCAAGGTTTCCAATTTCTTTGAAGTCCAAGTGCGCAAAGTTCGAGGTCCGGTTTTAATGTTCCGCCACAGTTTCAGTTTCAAATAACGTTTTCGCGCCTCACTGGTTTTCACGAAATCAGGTTTAGAAAAGTTCGGGTGTGATATTTAGACTGCGCGAAGTTGGTCAGGCAATTAAATGAGACGACGAGTTTCCCGGATGTGTTGGAATATTTGCCAGCGCAGAGTGACGTTTGACCATAGATCAGTAATTGTGACCGCCAGCCCGGGGTGGTCGTTAACGTGCATCACGAAGTAGTGATCACACGAACGCACTGTTTAACGATACTCATCAAGTTTGAAACGGCCAAGGGCAGGCAGGTGATTGAGGCTCAGAAAAATCTTGAAGCGATCTGGCAAACTGCCTCCTTACCCCCTTGCACGCTGGTACGAATCCGATCGAACGCCGCCCAGGTGACGCTGGCATATAGTAAGTTTAGTTTCTACATGATGCAAAACCCTGATGACTGGGAATGAAATTTGAAAGAAAAAGTGTAAGAAGACAGAAAAAAGGGGACAGGATAACGCCTCAAACTCAGCTCTGGGAATGAAATTTGAAAGAAAAAGTGGAAGAAGACAGAAAAAAGGGGGCAGGACAACGTCTCAAACTCAGCTCAGGACAACGTCTCAAACTCAACTCAGCTGAAAAGTCAGCTCAGGACAACTGTCTCAAACTCAACACAGCTGAGTTCGAGACGTTATCCTGTCCCCTTTTTTCTTTCTTCTTACACTATTTCTTGCGAATTTCATTCCCAGTCTCGGGATTTTGCATCATGATCAACATATATCAGCTCGCCTGCACCTTGACAATTTTCTTGTTTGTAATTGCTTTGAAGGTTTATTTTCCGGGACGGAAGAAACGCCGAGCAAAAAGCACAGAAGCTGATACAACTTGAGGCCGAGGAGCGTTCTACCATACCAGTGGCGTCGGAAGAGGAAAAACGGGCGCTCCAGTCTCTCCCCTCCCCCTCCCCCTCCCCCCCCCCCCCCCCAGATATTTCGGAACTGTTAAAGTAAACAATGCGGGGAAAGAGGGCATGGTCGAGCTTATTTTAATCCGAAATTATTTAGGCATATGTATAGCTACTGTCGCTCTTCACTGCATAAAATATCGCGTAGATGGTCATTGTTAGAAACTCGTTGTCAGAAGGCACTAGTCGTCACATGCTCGGTGGCTCGGAAGTTCAAAGCTACGCCTTTTCGACCTAAATAACTGTGCCATTGGTAAAAAAATAATAAATAAATAAACATAACAAAAAATGCAAAAATGAAAAGCTGGAGAGAAAAAAAAACTATCAAGAACGCGTCGGAAGTGTTGTATTCTTGCATATTCAGAGGCCCAAAACTATGAAACAACTTTCTCCTACCAAAATGTGTACAGGCCAAAAGAAACACGTCACAGGAACGTGAAATGAGAAAAAAAAATTAAAATTGTTTTTGTTTTATGACGTGCTGAACTTGAACAATTTTAGAAATCTTCTCCCATGAGTTAATGTATTCCTCAACGTGAAAAAACAATAAATACATTATTTTGTATTCTGCAGATGGTAATGATTATGTACTGTCTGTGGTGTTAATTTAAATGCGATACCTCAAACAATATAGACGAAACAAATTATCAAGTTTAGGGCGTAATTGCCCGTAGATACATGTTTGGATATTTCTTCGAAACTCGTCTTGAATATCAATAATCATATCTTAAGACGACACTTACCTAGGCTATACATTGATCATTTTTAAAAAGTTTAACATCTCTACCATAAATAGCTTCGGCTATAGTGCGGTTCAAATATGGCACAAACGACAATTGTCAAAAACCCGTCGTCCTTCCTCGCTCGTTCGGGAATCTATTTTTTTTAAACCAAGCAAGCCAGATGATTGAAATAAACGGCATTGTCTTTCGCAAGGAATGCGGCACCGCATGTAAAATTGAAAAAAAAAAAAAAATTACGAATGTACCTCACTGCTTGAATCCAAATGAATCCGCCTGCCGGTCTTTCGAAGTTCGACGAACTTCGAACTTTACCCTAAAAGTTCGAAGTTCGTCGAACATTAGATTTTTCAGGAATCGAAAGGTCGAAAATTTTCGAATTCTTTAGATTAATAGGTTCGAAAGTTCGAAACTTATCGATTTTCTTAGCGTAGGAAGTTCGAAAGTTCGAAAAGCTTCGAAATTTTTAGTGCAAGAAGTTCGAAAGTTCGAAAATCATCGAATTTTTTAGTCTATCAAGTTCGAACGTTCGACGAGCATCGAATTTTGCAGCGTAATAAGTTCGAAATTTCGAAAAGCGTCGAACTTCTTAGTTTAATAAGTTCGAAAATTCGACTTCCGTCGAATTTCTCGATATAGAAAGTTCGAAAATTCGAAATCTTTCGAACCTTTCGAACCGCTTGATTCGATCATCGAACCTTCGGTTCGAAAAAAGTTCGCGGCATCCCTATATAGGATGTCCCATAATACAACACGCTTGTATGGTTCCGTCCGTCTGTATCGTTCCGCATTAATCCACTATACTGAAGCCGCTTTTTCGCTGGTATAGGATGTCCCATATTACGGTTACGCTTGTATGAGGCTTTTTCCATCTTCTTTCCATCAACGACATTTTCCAACAGGGCTATGGCGAGCGTCCTTCGGTGCATCGATTGGTCACGATGCCCAACCGACCGCCAACTCAACGCTCGTGCCCCATGTCTGCCTTTGCTCGATTTCACTGCGATGACGTCAACATTATAACTCACAGGCTTTGATTATTCTAGGTGGTGTTGACTCGATGCAGTCTTCTTTTTGGTATATCCTCAGGCTGTGTAGCTCGAAGGAGCGGAATTATTGTGCAGACATGCCTCTCCTAACCTCTCGAGGGTTTCGCGTATGCAGACTTGGTTTGAAGAAGGTATAAAGTATCGCACAATATCGGCATACGTACGCTTCGAGAAATCTCTAGTTCAAGAGCTGAATAATATAGGCATTTTATTGGAAGCATTTCAGCTGACACGGTTCAGCCGATAATACTTTACAACTTCGCTATTTGCGAATGCTTATCGAACTTTCGCTACATCTCCTAAATGAACTATAAACATGCGTTCTGTAGGTTAGACAGAGCGTAGCACGATTAATCACGTGAAAGAGTTAAGCATTTTACCACCTCAGTGTCGGCTTTGACTAGGGCGTAGATGTTCGGTAATCTTAGAAAACAAATGGCGGATGCTATTGATGTTGTTTTTCTTATATATTTTTATATCGGTTGTCCGCTTCCGACCAAGGCAAAAAACGACAATAGCACATAACCATGTGTTATGTGAAACTGAGCTCACGTCTAAGAGGTTATAATTTCAACAAAGAACAGTCCTAGCCGCAATATCACTCCGGCAAAGGTTTATCGGTGTTTTTGTTCTTTATTCTTTATGCAGAGATTACACTGCAGTGCCCGAGGGCGTTACAGCAGGGGGCTTACAGTGCTGAAAAAAAAATTAATGTTACTGCACACTTGCCGCTCCGACAGCCCATTCTACTGTTGTATCGTTTTAACAAAAAAAAAAATGTTGGCATGAATCTTCTTCCTGGCATTTTGAAAGCATAATCGTTCCATTTAGAAATACTATATGGTCCATTTAAACAAGTTGCACTGTAAATTACTGTTTTATTTTTAAATTTAAAAAAAGAAACTCTAAAAGCTATTTTTTACGGCGGATTGAGAGATGTCCCGTTTCAGTTCAGTCTTCATTTGAGTACAGCTGTCTCTCCGTCCATACCCACCCAGAACGGACCTATAAGCTATATTTTGTGTTTTTATGTAAGTTTTGTTTATTAAGTTTTTTTTACGGGTCACAAACGGCACACACAAATTTCAAAATTGGCCTAACACATCTTAAAGACGCGGTTTCTTTTAAGTAGAAAGTGAACATTTTAGGCTTCGTAGAATAGAGTTCACTACCCTGCCTGCCTTTACAATCACGTAATCCACAAGAGAATTCAACGAACAGTCAGTTGATAGCGTGACACCTAAGTATTCATACGTAGAGTCATTTTTTACTACATTGTTATTTATATAATACTGGGTTTTAATTTTCCTTTTTAGTGAAACATAAATGTACACACGTTTTGGGATTTAAAGTCTTTTTCCATGTAGAGCACCACGTAGCAATGCATCATAAAGCTATTTGTAACTGGGTGGAAGGCATTATCTTTGTAACTAACTTTTCTTTACACCACGCAATCATCGGCAAACAACCAAATGCAAGATGAAATACTCAAGGAAATATCATTGACATATATTAAGAACAAAAGCGGTCCTAAGGCAGAGCACTGGGGACTCCTGATGTAACATTAACGTATGACGAAATTTACCATTCACTAATACACACTGATAACGCTTTAGCAAATACTTTTCAATCCATCTTAGTACCGCCAAGTATATATTTAACATTTTAAGTTTATTGACCAGTAGTGACTTCGAAACGGTATCGAAAGTCTTGCTAAAATCTAGAAATATTCAATCCGTTTGGCCTCCTTCACCAACATCAGATGGCAAGTCATGATAAAATTGAACAAGTTGCGGGGTGCAATATAAGCCCTTACGGAAACCGTGCTGTTCTTTAGATTATAGGTTTTTTGTTATGATTTAATATTTCAGTGTACAAAATACGTTCTTTGATAGTGCATGAGATGGAGGTTAATACAATAGGCCTGTAGTTTTCGACATCTTTCCATAACCACCTTTGTAAAAAAAGAACTATGTGAGCGGTCTTCCTGTCGCCTGTCAAGAGACCCACAGATCACGGCTTCGCATAAATTGAATGAAGATTGAGCGAAATCGGATGAGTGCAGCGCTTAAGCACAAGAGAAGATATGCCATCTGAGCCATTTGCTTAGTTTGGTCGATACGTTTTATAGAACTTCGATATCACTCATACTTAGTTCGACTGGCTGCGTTATTGGGACAGTGCTCACGGGTGATAGAGAATTACAGTTGTATGTTGGGTAAGAAAACAGATTGACATTAATTATTTAAACAAGTTTTTTTCTGCATCATATACAATTATGTGCCGGTTATGGCTAATTTTGTTTATTTATGCGATAGTGGTGCCGCATCTCTTTAAGTATGGCTAAAACATTTTGAAATTTATTTTCGTCCTATAATTTACTTTACAGAAATAATTGTCTAGGGTACTTTTTTATTGAACTTGTATTCCCGAGTTACCTCAGCAAGTTTCTCTAAGTGATTGATACTTTTTTTAATTTTTTTTTAATCTAACGAATGCTCGCCTACGTTTTTCTTAATTATTCCAAGGACACCTCAAATCACCCATGTTTTCTTTTCGTTTTTAAGCATTGTGGAATCTATGCTTGGAATATACTCATTCGTAAGTTCAAGTAACTTTTTTTTTTTTTTAACCGACCACATTGCGTGGATATTTTAATCCTCGGAGAGACGCTCAAAACAGGCACATGGTCAAGACGTTCACTAAAATTACTACAGTTATCACCTTCCTTAAAGAAAAGGCCCTTCTGGATGCTCACGACTTCGACCGATAAGTTTCAGTTTTGATGCCTGCAACGACCGCGAGGTGATCACTAATACCCGGAATGACATCTACCAAACTAACAACATTTGGTGAGCCAAAAAAAGAGGTCTGGAGTACTATTATTCCGAGTTGTTCCTTGCACATATTCTGACAATCCAAAAGAGTATCCTATGCTTTTGATTTCAAGGTTGGCGCGGCTATTAACATTCTTTACACAAGTGCCGTCTTGCCAGTATGGGTCCGGAAAATTAAAATCTCCCGCTAGCAAACTAGATTGGCCAAAGGCCTCGAAGTCAACATCGTACAGTAGCTGCAATGTGCCGAAATTTAATTTTGGTGGTTAGGAAGACTCCTCGACAACACATGAAGAATGATCAGTTAAAGTGACTGTGCACCAGATTGACCCATCAGCGTCGTGACTAAGATCAAGTACAGATGACGTTAGTGAAGAGTCAATTATTAAAAGACCCCTCTGCCGAGGCTGGGTGTATCCTTCCGATAAGCAATAAACTCCTTCGAAAATACTTCACTATCGCTGATAGAGGTTTCAGCCAAGAATCTGTCCCAAACGCAATATCAGCCTTGACGGACGCGATTAATCCTGCAAATTATTCCACTTTATTTACTATACTTCTGCAAATTCCAGCAACATCAACTGAAACACAACAAACCGTTTTCTTTTTACACCCAGAAATGTTAATGGGTGCTTCTCGGTTAAAACCGGAAAGCGCACAGCCTACTAATAACAAGATACGTATGTAGAAGCTGTTTTATTCATGTTTAGAGGGACACAATATTTCACGCTTTTGTCAAAACAATAAATCTACGAACAGTGAGGAGTCAGCCATTGCTGACCAAGATTTGTGTTTAATCAAACCATGCTGATTCCTGAGCTAAAGTAAGTGCTGTTTTACAATGTAATCTTAACAAAACCTTTAACTAATTGGGTAACCTTGACTTGCAACAGACACCTCTGCAACCGACACTAATGTGGGATATGATCGTGCTTACTGGAGATCCTAGTTTTGTATTCAGAGCATGCCGACGCGTATGTTCGAATATTAATATAAACAAACACGACATGGCGTAGTGGCGGCAGAATACCGAGCAACGACTGTGACCTCTCTAATGCTCTCATGACGTAACGCAATTTGGTCCTTGTTAATGAGACGCAGTAATAAAAAAAAAATAGGATATTGCGTTTAATAATGTCCAGAGGAACACCAAATCTCCACAGTTAAAACGCGACATACGTTTTTGAAGTTTAAAAATTTGTTCCAGAAATATGATAAAACTTGGTTTCCCCAGCCCGCCTACCTGTTTCGCGGTACCGAGGTGTTTGCTTTCGAATAGACTCTCATGTCCCTTCTGTCGAAATATGAGACGCCACGACCAGGACCAACGTATCTATTGACAAAGTTCTGTTCTCAAATTGCATGTTGTCCTCAGTGGTAATGCCGCACTTGCGAATACACGATCACGTGGCACTGGGATGGAGTGGCTTCAAAACCCCACGCTGTATGATTCTCCAGAGCGAGCCTTCGCTCCACGTGCTGGAGGCTAGCCGTGCTTCGTGAACACGTTGGGCCACCGAACACCGCACGCCCCAACCAGCTGCGTGGTGAATGTTGCGCTCGGCGGCGGCCGGATGTTCGATTCTCATTAACAGGCGACATCACGATATGACGAACCTAACAGGTGCCGCTGGAACACGTTTTTTTTTTTAGCTTTTTCCAACCTCTATGCACATGTTTGATCTGATAATACCTAATTTCAAAAGAATCGGGTGATTTTTTTCATTTGTTTTCAAGATGCCTATTGCGCATGTTTGCTGTGGCAAAGGTGCCAACTACGGTTGGCGCCAGGCTTGTAGGTTGGTTATGAGTTACATGGATCTGATTAATTTTAATAAATAACATTTTATTTTAACTTTTAATACTCCAATTATGTCTTTTTCTGCGATTACGTTCGCGGCAATTTTATTAATTTTTTGTAATCAATTACACGTAGTCAAATATATGTTCTCGAAAAAGCTATAAATTATTGAATTGAGTATTTTTACCTACAAAATCGCTCTGTCAGCCCGTGCGTCACTCTTCTATGCTGCACTAACGTTGGATACTTCTTTCGACACCTAAGCCTAAATAAAGATACAGACACACCAGAAGGATTAGAATGTCAACGCGCTCAGCGATCTTTTGACTGTCGAGCTGCCGAGAGTACCTCGTTAACTGTGTAGGATTGCTAAGATCCGGGTTTTCCGCGGCATCCACGGCTTTGTTCTGCACTGACCTTATTTAGCCACGACAAAGACCCCCCCTCCCCCCTTTCCCCTGACATTCTCCCTCCAAACAATTTATTAGCGCGTGCTTGCATAGAAGGTACTATGAAAAGAACACTATCTTATCAACAATATTTTTTTCGTTAGAATATTAACTTAAAAAGTAATCCAATGGTTCTGGTAATTTTTCAATTGCTTGTGTGATGAAGTAATGGGTTACTAAGTTGGTTACCTTTCTTCGGTTACCTTTCTTCAGTAACGTGTGCAAGACTGGTTGACGCCGACAAGGAGGAATTTTAAGAGCTCTGCACATTCTCGGGGCCTCAAGCGGTGTCAAACGCTCCACGTACGATTGACTCCAAAAGGGAAGTCGTGCTACCTTTTGTGCGTCCTCAGGAGAGGTGGTGTAACTCCCCTTTCGCGTGCCTACTGCACGTCGTGCTTTCACCGCTCGGTGTTGGTTTTAATGGAAACACTCCATAGAGGAAGAATTCGCTAATTCAAGCTGCGGTGTCGCCGCCATGGCGGCCAACTTCGGAAACACAAATAGGGGGATTACGTTTTCTTCGGAGACTCAAAAACAACTAAACAAGTAATATTACGAGGCGACAGTACGATACACGTTTAACGTTATCTGCAACAAAACGCCACGGCGGCAGTCAAGGCATCAAAGAAAGCACAGCCTGCGTCCACTTGTCACCAAATCTGCCGCACGACGCTGCTCGTTTTGAATCAGTAACGCAACTTCACCTCCCTCTTCCCCTCCTTTCCTCTCACCCCCCCCCCCCCCCGCCCCTCCCCAAGGAGCTTCGCTTTAACTCGACGATGAACACGACTCGTTAACCACTGTTGTGTGCTCGGTGGTTGGGTGTGGATGATTCTTGTGAAGCTGCCTTCAGACGTGACAATGACCTTGAAAGCGTAAACCTCGATGTGATCAGCGTCGGTGCTCTCCACTTGCCGGGCTTGCCGGGATTGAACTAGCCCTACATTAAAGCTCTGACGGGCGAGAAATGACAAACAAGTGCTCCATTATAGATTTTGAAGATAAGTCCTCAAAACAAAGGTGGGTCAAATATTGTTTTATTTAGGATAATAAAAATATAAGTACACTGCGTGCACTATGAAAAACTGAATCTTAGTTTCAATGCCTGCGCGTAGCGACTCTGCCCCAACGCTTTCGCCCATAAGCTTGGCATGTTTACCTTTGCAGCCGGTGCGTTTCTTTTAACGCTATTTGCGATTAACAGTATTGCTGTTGTAGCAATTTAATTTTATTGCGTATGCGTGCAGAAAAGTATCGGGAGAAGTGGTGATTGAATGATCCCAGCTGAGTCTTGAGTTCACTACACCCTAGTGAGTTTCGAATATGCTGCTCGACGTTAAATGAAGTGTCGTGAATTTAGAGATTGTATCTTCGATATGTTTGGACCTGCGTAAAGGGATTGCGTATAATGGGAATGCTTGGACGTCTAGTGCCATGTGTAATTCAGAAAATAATTGTAGTGTGCAAAATGTATGCGAGAGATTCAGTGCGTCTGTAGAAGTAGTCGTATTGGCAAGATGGCAATACAGCGACCCAATTTGAGTCCACCGTATTAAAATATGAACCTAAACGGAATTTTAAATCATGTTCACTTACTTGCCTCGACCACAACCCGCTCGCGTCGCTTGTTCGTTGGTCAGTTGTTTCCGAACATTTTTTTAGTAATTATCCAATATGAGCTATAGTGCCAAATATCGATGTGTAATCCCGACGATTACTTTTCACGCTTACGTTGGACGATCAGTAAACTGGTGGGTGGTCTCGAATGTTCTGTCTGCCCATGCGTCATAAAACCAAATCGACCGTTCTTCACACCTCATTATGTGTCGGTAGGCTATCTTGCTCAACCAGAATGATCACAGCAAGTCAGTCTCCCCTTCGACCGCTTCGTTGCCAATTGTTTTTATATTTGCCTCGCGTGACCTGCGTCTACAAAGTGCTGTCCGATGTTCGATTAGCTTCCTGTACGTCAAAAAACTGAGATAATAAAATTGTGATGTCGATGGCACCATTAGTTGTGTCCAGTGTTGTACACGTTCCTCAAAAAAAGGAACGAAAGCTCGTTCCTCGTTCCTTCTGATTTTTGGAACGCGTTCCCGTTACAAGTTTCATTTCTCTAAAAGGAACTCGTTCCCGTTACCGTTACAAAAATGGAACGTATCGTTACATATACGTTACATTTGTATTTTTCTGATTACCATATTTGCTTAGATTTTTTTTTATTTACAAAAAAAGCCTGCTTCGCCGTGAGGCATTATTGCAGGGGGTGGGTTTCATACAAATTCTTTTGTTTTAGAACACAAGTAATACACAAAAAAACAAACAAAAAAACAAAAACACTTTCTATGGATTAATAATGAAAGTAAATAAAAAACGTACTGTCTATAAAAACACTACGCAATTGAAAATTCAAAAAACCAAATTTGCCGCAAGCACATCTTTTGGCAACCTATTCCACTCTTCTATTGTTTTCGGAAAGAAAGAAAAAGCAAAGGTGTCGGTGCGGCAAGAGTACGGTCTAATCTTCTTGGGGTGATCTACTCTTTCGGACACATAAAACGGTTCATGTAAAAACACATCTCTGTTAATTATTAGTCTATTGTTGTAGATACCCAGGTAGCACCGAGTTCTGGGCCAAAAACTGGCTTTTGTGTGGGAGTTTAGGGCATTAAAAAGCCCGAAAAAGCCAAAGTAGAGCCAAACCTGTCCTACCTTGGCAAGAGTCTGGGTATTTTGGCCCTAATTCGCCAAACAAGTGCCAAATTTAGGCTTCACTGCCTGGTAATTCGGCTGTCATCTGGCGTATTTGGGCCTAAATCGCCTAACAAATGCAAGAGCTAGGCTTACGGCCCGGTAGTTCGGCTGATATTTGGCATTTTTGGGCCAAAATTGCCAAACAAATGCCAAAGTTAGGCTTCACTTTTTGATAGTTCGGCTGTCATCTGGCACCTTTGGGCCAAAATCGCCACGGATGTGCCAGAGTTAGGCTTAGTGGCTTGTAGTTCGGCTGAAATCTGGCATCTTAAGGCCAAAATTGCCAAACAAGTGCCAAAGTTAGGCTTCACTTTCCTACAGTTCGGAAGTCATCTGGCACCTTTGGGCCAAATTTGCCACAGATGTGCCAGAGTTAGGCTTACTTCCTTGTAGTTCGGCTGTGATCTGGGATTTTTGGGGCAAAATCGCCACACAAGGGCCAAAGTTAGGCTTCATTCTCTGATAGTTCGGCTCTCATCTGGCATCTTTGGGCCAAAACCAGAGAAAAGCCAAACTTTGGCACGTCCCAAATACCGAAATTCGGCGTTGCTCTGGCATTTACGGCTGAAGTATGGCACCAACTTTGGCGCTCCTCTGGTGGACCAGAGAAACGCCAAACCTTGGAATTCCCCGAATTCTCAGATTAGGATTTACTATGGCAGTTATGGCTCAAGTATGGCACCAACTTTGGCGCTCCTCTGGCGGACCAGAGAAACGCCAAACTTTGGCATGCCCTAGGATCGCCCAACTAAGGCTATAGTTAGGTTAACTAACTGGGCCAAACTGGGCCAAAGTTGCGCCCTTATGTTTGCCAGACCTTTGCCCAAGTTGGGCATTCCTCTGGCGTGCTGCCTGGGTATCATCTAAAAATTTCATCCTAAACAATTTTCTACGCTCAATGAGTTTTTCCCAATGTAGGGCATGTTTCATGTTAGTGACACTCGCTCCAAGTTCGTAATAGTTTAATACAAATCTAGCACATTGATTTTGTACCTTTTCAAGTTTGTCTATTAAGTAATTTTGGTGTGGATCCCAGACAGCTGAGGCGTATTCCATACACGGACGAATATATGTAAAGTATAAAGTTTCTCTAATTTTCCTCGGGGCTTGCCGAAAATTTCTCCGTACAAAATTAAGCATTCGTATTGCCCTTAGGGCTATCATTTCAACATGTCCCGTCCACGTTAAATCATTAGATAACATAACACCTAGGTATTTTACATTTGAGCTAGGTTTAATTATTTCATTATTCATCATGTACACGGAAGTAGTGGGATTTTGTTTCTTAGTAAATTTAACATGCACGCACTTTTTAACATTTAAGTTCATTCTCCAATTTTTACACCATACAGAATTTTTATCTAGATCACTCTGTAAAGTATTAATATCGTTAAAATCATTAATTAATCTATAAATAACACAATCGTCCGCAAATAATCGAATATATGATTGCATGCCAGAAATAATGTCGTTTATATAGATCAGGAAGAGCAGAGGACCCAGTACCGAGCCCTGGGGGACACCAGACTCGACTTTTACATACTCAGATTTTTCCCCACCGAGCACGACACATTGCCCTCGTCCACTTAGGTAATCTTTAATCCAAGCCAGTACGTTGCTATGCAGTGACAGTAAGCTAAGTTTATAAAATAACAAATCATGATCTACAAGGTCAAATGCCTTTCGAAAATCCAAAAACAAACAATCCACTGCGTCTCTAGCGTCAATGGCTCCAGCTAGAAAATGAAAGACATCAACAAGTACTGTGTTACAGGATGCTCCAGTACGAAATCCGTGTTGATCTCGAATAAGAAACTTTTCGACGTTTAGATGAGCAATGAGATTACTATAAATGACATGTTCTATTAGCTTGCAGCAAATGCACATAAAAGAAATAGGTCTATAGTTTTCCACACAGTTTTTTGCTCCTGACTTGTGTATTGGCACCACATTTGCCATTTTCCAATCAGATGGAAGCTTTTGTTCCAGTAGAGATTTATTAAAAAGAACACACAAGTAATTTGCCAACTCTTCAGAACAGTTTTTCAATATAACCGGAGAGATGTTATCCGGTCCGATTGCTTTCTGGACATCAAGTTCTCGCAACAGCGAGGCTATACCATTATATGTTATTTCAATGGGTGACATGACATGTTTAATTTTTTTGTTGTACGTTTGGGTGACAGCACGATGCAGCAGGCTTAGAAAAAACAGATTCAAAATATTTATTTAGATGCGTTGCCTTTCTTTTTTTATTCTCGACAAGTTCATCGCCTACTAAAAGAGGAGGAACAGATGTATCATCCTTGTTATTTACTTTTACAAACTTCCAAAATTCTTTAGGGTTCATTTTAAGTTTAGTTTCTAACTGCTCGTAATACGCGTCTTTGGATCTTTTTATTGTAGCTTTAAAAATAGTATCTATGTTTTCTAATCTCACCCTGTTGGATTCACCCCCCTATTCTTATATCGAAGGTATGCTCTTCTCTTTCGTTTGATAATCTGTTTCACCTCTTTTGTCACCCAGGGCTTATTTTTAGTTTTTGAGGATTTTATTCCGGAGGGAATGTATTTTTCAACTAGGTAATGGATTTTACATTTGAACATGTTCCAGAGTGCATCAATACTAACGTTATCGGATTGTTCTAAAAAATACGGAAAAAAACTAACAAGTTCGCTTCTTATGGTATCATATCGTCCTTTATCGTAATAAAATATTTTTCTTGCTTGACATTTATATTTATTTATTTTTCGATGAACTAAATCAGCTGTCACAATCTTATGATCAGAAATGCCCGGTAGCACACAAACATTGTCTATGGCCCCCGGTAGGTTGCATAACAACAAATCCAATACATTTAACAGTCTCGTTCCCTCCATGACGTATTGTGTAAAGTCAAACATTTCCACAATGGCACTCAATTTAGTATGAAGCGTGCTTCCTGAGTAGGTCGCCTTGCCGTCCTCCCAAATTAAATCGGGAATGTTAAAATCTCCGCCCAGAAGGACATACTCTTTTGAGGCCGCAAGGATCAAATCAGCTAGTTCATCTAAGCCGTTACTGTTCTCGTTTGGAGGCCGATAGTATACACCAACCGATAAATGTTTACCGTCTAAACACATCTGGCACCACGCTGTTTCTATAGTTACATCTGGTATTGGCAAAGGGGTAGTCGGAACACCTTTTTCCACAAGGACGAACACGCCTCCGCCGTGCGAATTTCTATCCTTTCTGTAAACAGCATAATTATCTGGAAATACTTCGTTTGATACTATAGTGTCATCCAACCAGGATTCCGTCCCCAAGACAATCGTAGGTCTGACCGTTTCTATTAAACCCATGAATTCGTTCACCTTATTTTTTATACTGCGGCAGTTAATAATCATGACTGTGCCCACGTCCGTTTTTCTCGTGGTCACAACAGTCTTGTTTGCCCCTTGTATGTCACGACGATTGGAATTGCCTAGGTATGCTGAACGGTTTGCGCCGTTATACTTTACGTTTAAGCTTCATTGGATGGGTGCCTGGTTTGATGTCGATGGAGTATCGATAAGTTCTCTAGACTGGATATCGTCGACCTCACGCACATTGTCAGATTCATGATCAAACATAAAGCACCTATCGTTGATATGCAGTCGGTCCATTCGCAACCTGAACCGGCTGTTTTGCGTTTTCACAAATTCCACTCGTTTCCTTCTTGCCAGCTGAACTGGCCTAGAAAAATCATCACTAACAGCGAAGCCACTATCTTTAAGCCTGTATCCGGAAGATAGGACCGCTTCTTTGTGTTTAAAAAAACAAAACTTTACTACAATGGGCCTTTTTTTAGCTCTGTTGAACGCTCCAATGCGATGTGCCCTATCAATATTGTCCGGATTTATCTTTATGCCCATTTTTTTGTCGCAAAGATCGATAATGCGAGATTCCGATTCAGCCCACGTTTCCTTATCTTTATCTTCCAATCCGAAAAATACCAGATTCGATCTACGTGAACGATTTTCCGCATCATTGCAGCGCGACTTTAGAACAGCGAGTTCAACTTGCGCAGTTTCCAATTTTGAATCGTTATTTTGTGCAACCTGTATATCCGGCTGAGAGGCCCTAAGCTCCCTTTCAAGCGTGCATAGCTGTTCCGTTAACTCAGATACTTTTTTGTCTGCACCAGAACGCCCTTCTGAAATTTCTCTAATTTTCTGGGCTAGCTCATCTTGTAAATCCGACTGGGAGGCGTTCAGTTTTCTTTCAAGCGTACATACTCGTTCTGTCAACTCTGATACCTTTTTGTCTGTATCAGTACGCGTTTCTAAAAGGTACTTCGTCTTTTGGGCCAACTCATTGTACTCAGTCTGCAACTGTTCAACAACAGACTGTAGGCTTGTTATCGTCGCATTCAGTTCCGCGTTTGTCGGACCAGGATTTTCTTCCACATCGCCACAAAGCTTCAACAAATCCAAAAAACGCTTCGAAACTGCTTTTGGGGATGGCAGCAGTACTAGACACAAGTTTTTACTCTTTACAGAAGGGTATTCAATGTTAGTACTAACCTGGACAACAAAGAAGAACGGCATGTAAGATGATCGCATCGTGGCAGTGCAGCCGTCCCCACTAGCCGAGTGCAGTGGTATTTCCTCTTTTATATGGTGAAGCCCAGTTGATGCCGATGTTCTTGGTCCGTCGTTGCCACGTAGCGTGTAGTCTGGAAGGTTTAGCCATGCCGTGTTGTTTCCGCCGAAGTCTGCGTCAGCACGCGCTTGTCCATGGTGATTGTGAAGCCTCGCGTTTTCCTCGGCCGCTGAGATGACGAGTGGCAGGCACGAGGAATCCGGCACGTCATCGAGCGATAGCAGGAGCTGGACAACAAAGAAGAACGGCTTGTAAGATGATCGCATCGTGGCAGTGCAGCCGTCCCCACTTTTATCTATCCCATCAAATCGGAACATACAAATTCGGATGTCGTGATGGAAGGGCACCAGGAGAAGAAAACAAGCGGGAGCAGGGTTTTATTTGTTGATATATTCAAGTTTAGAAATCTCAGCTTTTAACCCTATTAATGTATGTTGTGGACGATTCAGACGAGCCAAATGTACTGTAACCCCACACTGCACGAGTGTTTTACAACAGCCTCACACGTTTCAGTGTTCGAACTTAACAACAGTTGCTTCTCGATGTTGCTGTCTGCAAGACGAACAAGTGAAGGGTAGGGCTTTTGGGAGGTCAGTCTTGAAAACTACAAGTCCTTCTTCGTGAAGGTTGGATTTGTTGTTCAGTTTGAAGAGGGGGGGGGGGGGGGGACAAGGGGAGAACGAATAAAGCTGAGTTTTGGTGTATTTTTTAAGTGATCAATGTTCGGGATACAAGGGTGCGTTCGATGTCTGGTAACCTGTGATTTTGTTGTAACCGTAGGTCTCTTTTTGCAAGTTCAGAAATGGCTGTAGTCGGCCCTAGATTTCTGGGTGTATAAGGATTCGTGGAAGCAAAAAAAAAGTAGCTGAGTTTGAAACGTCCCTCTTTTAGTGTCTTTTCCTGCGAGTAAAAGTTTTGCTCTTTGTACCGCAGTCTTGGGCACTCAAAAAAGAGTCAATGCCCACTAGCTTTCCTGCACCCGACTGTTACCAAGCGAGGGCCACACACGATAAACCCAAAGATAAGCAGCCCAATGGTTAACGAGTTAAAAACAATATCTTATTAAATATATAGTTTTTATACTTTTAGAATTTCCCTCTTAGAAATAAACTAAAGATTACCCCACTGGACAAAAAAAAGGAACGCCGTTACTCTTTACGTTCCAGTAGAAACGTAACGAGTTCCCGTTCCAGTTCCACCGATGAAAAATGTAACGGCGGCGTTCCTTCGTTCCTCCTAAAAGGAACGCGTTCCAGGAACGCCGTTCCTTGGAACGCCGTTCCGTACAACACTACTTGTGTCGCAAAGAACAGCGATTTTATCGAATTACTCCGCCCACTGGAAACCGATCTATATCTTCACCATTTTACAGCGATAACTGATATTGGCTCTTCCCATCACTGGAAATGACGTCCGCTGTTGATGTTGTAGTATCGTAGCCTGATATATACTGACGAAGCCTGGAAGATAGCCACGAGAATCTGTCGCCGAAATGGAAAAGGTGAACCGGCAGACGACGGATGAGACGCGAGCCACGTGACTGGCGCCCCGCTGCAGCGAGACGCCGAAACACACTTCTCCCGAGCGAACACGTGTGTTTCGGGTCCTTGCCGCTGCAAAAGCTGCCCGCTGACGTCCAGGTTCCCGGAGAGGTAACGTTTTGATGCTCTGTGCTATCAGATCCTCGCGCTTGAAATCTGCGACCGGGCACTCTATGGCTCCGTCCTCGAACTGCCCGGCTTTGTGAGTATAGAGGAGCCTATAGTAGTACCCAATGCTAAGTACACACACTCTTCGAAAAAAAAAGGACCCTGTAAAATGCTGTTGGAGCACTGTGATTGCCAGGAGTTCGTGCCAGGAGACGCGTTTTTACGCGCTCGGGGACAAAAAAGAAACAAGACATTCTGCAACCCGAAACGGAGGCTTACAAGGAGGGACCACCACAAACGTCTCAAACTCAGCAACTAAATTTTTAATCACCACAACGTTTGATACAGCCATCCCACCCTCTCGTCCTCTCCGACTTTGAACACGCCACGCCTCGTTATCTGACGTGGACGTGGACGCCGGTGGAGAGAACGCTTCAGCGCACGTAGACAACAGCAGCTCCTCTGGCATGGAAGTCGAGGAGGCGACGACAAAGCGCCGCTGTGACGATCTTCTCGCGGCATCGCAGGAGCGACGGCAAAGTCAGCTGGAAAAGCAGTGGAAAGTGAACGGTTCTTCTGAGAAGAAGATGCGAGTCGCCAGCTTGCTACGGTCGTCGTCGCTTCCACGCGGCAATAAGCAGGCTCCTTGAGCACCGGCGGGATGGGAACACACTGTGCCGGCCGTGGAACTAGAGTGGTAAGCGCCGTGCGCTCTGTCTGTGCCTATACACTATACTTCGTTTCAGCTTCCGTCCGAGCGCAGGCAAAGGCTGAGGGACGGTTCGCAACTTCGAGAAGAGCATTCCTACGCACCACAAAGTAGTCCGCAAAAGTAATTTTTTTTTTTTAAATAACTGTTTTGTGCGTAAACATTGCACAATATTCCAAATGTGTACTGCTGAGAATGATTTGCAACTAAAGGAATTAAATATTGGAAGTTTATGTGTTTATTAATATATGTAAATGCACGTGATTTGGTGGAAACACGTGCAACCGCTGGCAACACGGCTGCAACGCTCGGTTTTTCTGTGTGATTTCGTGCTTGTAATGGCCGAATCATGTGCTTCACTCAAGGACGTTTAAATAGGGCAGGACCCGGCATGACGTCATTCCCAGCGACGCCGGAAGAACAACCCAATCCCAGACTGCCCGCGCAACGACGCTCTCTATTCCAAACTAAATTCAACCATGGTCCCATCGTCTGCTCTCCGCTCGGTCGTTAGGCTTAGGCTACGTCTGCTCCGTGCCTGCGGTCTGCTTCGTCTGCTCGCTGTCGCGGCTGGCTTTCGATTCGATCGGCGCACCAAAAGATGCTTCGATGCGAACCCGAATACTCATCACGGCGGAGTGAAACCAACATCTTCTCGAAGCAGAATTTGTACGGCTTTCTCAACCCGCGATGCCCTTCTCAGCGTTCGTGCCTACGATGACTGACTCGCGATCGCTTTCCAAAGCCTCGCTACGACGACTCGTTCGAGACAACGCTCCAGGCGCGGTCGCGCGGTGTCGAGAGCGTCCGCTACACGCCGACTTCCTAGTCCTACTGGTCAGGTAAGTGTTAGGCTCGAAATCTCGCCTGTTCGACACCGATTCAGTCGGTGCGTCGTCTAGAGCGTCTCAACTCTAGTCACTTACTTTCTGCTGGGCAACCAGGCGTTCGTTTAAAATAATCTCATCCAATTCCGACCATACCGGTTTAAAAGTCTCCCGTTAAGCGCTGTTTCAAATAACAGTGGGTGCCGCCATTACTTTCGGTGCACACAATCGCGTTGCCACGGAAATGTCATCGCAACGCGGTTGTTTGCACCGAAATTAATGGCGGCGCCCACTCACTAGGCTTCCCATTGGTCAAGAAATGCTCGTCGCGGCTCGTGGCCACGCCTACTTCCGTTACACTTCGCTCCATGCATTGGGGATAGGGACGCCACCTCCTGCCCATTATAACCTCCTTGGCTTCACTGCTTTCCTCACCGAGTCGATCGCTTCAGAACGTCCTTTCGCAAAGGCACGTTTGGGCGTCAGGCGCGAGAGGTCGTGATGAATGTCTACTTTCAAATTCGGCAGGAGACTCCGGCCGCGTCGTACCGCGAATGCGTCGTAAACAAGAAAAGCGTCCGGGCCACTCCAATTCACTGATACGCGGCGAAATCAGAGCACCCCTTTACCTGCCGATCACATTGAACGCCGAGAAGCTGGTGGAAAGGACTGCGCCTCGAGCCCTGGTATATCCAGACAATTCAAGGAAACATCAACGGCCGAGTCATCGTGCACCTTGCAATGTTTACTTACATCTCGAAACTATGCCGAAGTGCGAACAGGTGGAAAGCTCTGACACAGACGCCAACGGCCAGCCTACGTACTGACATCCCCTGTGACTAAATTTCAGAACGTGAAAGGGAACTTTTTAAACCTGTAGCAGACGGTACCGTTGATACACCCGTAGCAGACGAAATACTCGGCAAGCGCGGGCGGCGCGGACAACCAGCGGCGCAGCGGAGTGATACAAAAGTGCAGAAGAAATCGCGTGACCTATTGCTGGCGTGTGATTGGCTCCGGCCACACGTAGCTTTGGCTGCGCTCGGACGGAAGCTGAAACGAAGTATAGACTATGGTTTCTTTAGAAAGGTCGCTCCGAATTGCAACCCTTGATGTTCGAGGGCTCGCAGCCAGAAGGCGACAAAGCCAGCTGTATCGCCTTGTAACGGAGCAGGACCTGGACATAGTCGCTGTTCAGGAGAAAAAAGTCGAGAGTGAGGACGGTACGGAGCTTGCAACACGTTATGACGTTTGCGTTAGTCACGCGATTGGGACGTCGGCGGGTTGCGTTCTTCTCGTTCGCCAGTGTTTAGGAGCAGTTATTCAAACTGTAACGACGTGTGAGTTGGGAAGGCTTGTGATTTGTGATTTTTCTTCATCCGGTTTGGAATGGCGCGTTATTTCCATATACGCACCAACCAGAGTTGACGAGAGGCGTGTATTTTTTGAGAATATTCGGCAGTACTGCAACACCCAGCGACTCGTTATTTTGGTGGGCGATTTGTGTGCTCTGCACAGAATAAAACCAGCTCCTCTTCTCATAATGACGCGAGCACAGAGGTTTTGAGGGCCATAATAAATGATTTTGACCTAGAAGACGTTGGAGAATCTGTTAGTAATGGTTGGGGTGTTCAGTTCACCCCCTTTCAAGGGACTAGCCACGCCCGCTTAGACAGAGTGTATGTCTCGCTGGAATTAATTCCGTTATGTGGCGACTATTTTGTGAGTTCTGTCTCCTTCAGTGACCATTGTCTGGTTAAGTTCTGCATCGGCGGTAAAACGGAAAAATAGGAAAAGCTTTAGATGGGAATTATGGAAATTCAACAGTAAGCTATTGGAGGATGTCGCTTTCATGGAGTTTGTCAAGCAAGCTGTAGAAAAGTTAAGTACAGGAAACAAATTTAAACGCGGAGCTAACTGGGAAATTTTCAAACAGCAATTAAAACTGATGGCGTTAGAAAGAGCTGGTATAATTAAACACGAAGAAAGAAAGAACGAAACGTTATTGCGCTCGAACTTGCAGACGCTGGTCAAAGAGGAATGCAGAAATCCCGGAGCATTTAAAGATGACATTCATTCTCTGAAGGAAAAAATAGAGCTTCTAGATAAAAACCGTTATCGCGGGGAACTCGTGAGAGCGCGAGCCGAACGGTTGACCTTGGGGGAGGTTCCCACTCAACGAGCGCTGAGCATCGAGAAAAGCTACGCCCGGCGAAATGTGATAACTGAGATTGAACGTGACGGGGTGATTACAAGCGAGAAAGCGGAAATCGAGCGTGCTTTTTTCGATTATTACAGTACATTATTCGCATCTATAGACCTTTTTTGTTCCCTGTCGTTCTCAGTCACGTGGGTTCCGTATCTGGTATGCGGGGCGAAAAAATATTAATACGTTTGAACCTGGAATATGCGAGAAAATATAGGTGAGGCAAATCAAGAATGTGTGACAATCACGCATTTTTCGTAAACACCTTCCAGCTTCGGAGAGAGATTAAAAAGACGTTTTACCGCATACCAGAAGTGACGATATTCAAGATGGCTGCACGCTTGTGGGAAAGGTGTATACTTCGTTTCACCTTACGTCCGAGCGTGGCCGCTGCTATGAGCCGAAAGGCCAATCAAACTGCGCAAAAAGCGCAACGTTGTAGTTTCTTGCGTCCGTTCTAGAGTTGACTCGGAAGTTAAAATGGTCTGGAACGGTTGGTGAGAACACTAACATTTTATTTAGTTAACTGATTATTACTTGTCTAACTTTAGAATAATGATGCAGCATCGATGTTGTCGTCAGTCCAGGTCGCTGGTCCCATGACGTCTCGCTGCTCACTCCGTCTCGTCTCCGTCTCGTCTCCGTCCAGTCCTCTGTCCCGACTCCTTTTTAAACCCTCGTGCTGAGGGGTACCTCGCGAATACGTCAGCTGGATGAGACAGCAGTATTGGCAGTGCTATGGTGTGAATGCCAAGATGTTATCTAATGTGGTGCAATGGATGTTGCGCGGACTTATGTAAGCGTGCGGCAACATCCGTCGACGATGCAGCACTTGAGCCGGGTAAGGTAATGTGACGCTCTCCGGGGCCGCTCGATCGAGCGGAGAAACGTTCTCTCGGGTCGGTGCGTGCGTACGTGACCACAACGTCATGGCGTGCTCTCTGCACTTGATATTGCCGCGAGCGCAGCTGACTAAGTAGGTAGCGCGCTCGTGTCCTAACGGTTATCGCGCGTGCCTTCCACGCGGAAAGCCCAGGGTTCGATCCCTGGTAGCGCCGCGTCTTTTATTTATTCTTCGAATTAAGATTTCTGGTAATTTCGAGAACCGTGTTGCTCGTTCTAGGTTAGAATGTTCTGCGCGCCGAATGTTCCAGAAGCCCACGCGTGCACAAAAGGGGCTCCGCATAACCAGCCGGACTCAGTTTCGCCCCAGCGTTCGACTCCGCTGTTACGCCGACTTCGACGCCCGCGACGCTCTGTTATTATCTTTTGTACCCGTTTATTTTTGGCACAAGTTTGCCACATTAAACGTTTATTTCTTTCTGTTTCTTTTGGTCAGCATCCGTGACATTTTGGTGGAGGTGCTGGGTACGCATTTCCGTTCAGCGCACCCCTACGAGGGCCCGCAGCGCAAGTCCGATCCCGAGCCCCCGAGGACCCAACGAAGAGAGGACCGAGACCCGATCAAGTCGCCGCAACCTCGGCCTACCCCCGGAACTTGGACCACTGCCGGACAGGACAAAGAAGCTACCGAAGCCGACGATGAACACCACGTCGCAGCCAGACGGAATGCCACCGACGTACATTGTCTACGTGCAGGCCCCACCATGGACGCCGCCGAATTTCAGTGGCAATTTTCATGAAGATGTGGACGACTGGTTGAGCCAGTACGAACGCTTCGCACGGTTCAACGGATGGGGTCCTGAGCAGAGCCTGCGAAATGTCTACTTCGCTCTGGAAGGCGCTGCACGCACCTGGTTCGAGAACCACGAAGCGTCAATTTCGTCGTGGCAAGACTTCCAGGCGGAGCTTCGACGTACTTTTGCCAGCCAGCAGCGACGTCAGCGGGCCGAAGAACTTCTTCAAGCAAGAAGTCAAGGGCCAAACGAGAGCGTCACAAGTTTCGTCGAGGACGTTCTCCGCCTCATGACCCGCGCCGACCCAAACGCTCCTGACGAGAAGAAGCTGCGGTTCCTGATGCGAGGGGTGAAAGAGACCATCTTCGGAGGCCTTGTGCGTAACCCGCCTATCACCGTCCACTGACTTCATCACGGAGGCAACAAACATCGAACGTGCTCTTCAAGCACGGGCCTCCCATTACCAGCGACTTCCCGGCGTCGCTGCGATCTCGACTTCCAGCTGCAACAGCCCGGACCTCCGCGAGATTATCCGGGACGTCGTGCGGGAGGAAATCAGGAAGCTGCTACCTGCTGACACAAGCCCGGTTACGCCCTCAGTCACCGAGATTCTCCGGGAAGAACTTCAGCAGGCGCTGCAGCCAGAAGTTCTCACCAGCGCCGCTCCTGAACCACCGAAGCTGTGCTACGCCGCAGCTACCCGACGACCACCGCCCCATGCTCACCCGTATACGGCGCCACCTCGACGTGACCTACCAGAGCCGCAGACTTTCCGACGTCGGGAAGGACAACCCCAGCTCGTCCGCACTGAACAACCGGCGCCTAGGAAGACAGATGTCTGGCGCACGGCCGATCGACGACCGCTCTGTTATCACTGCGGCGAGGCCGATCACGTCTACCGGAGGTGCCCGACCGACAAATGGGCCTGCGAGGCTTCGCGCCGAGCGACCCGCGACCTCGCCTTGGGGAGCGACCAAGAGACATCGAGGAGTACCTCCGACGACCCTTGTCCCCGGTGCCGACTCCACCCCGAGGTTCCCGTTCGCCTTCGCCTCGACGTGCGCTTTCGCCCTTCCGCCGGTCTCGTCGGGACAGTCTGGAAAACTAAGTGCGGCAACGCCTGGAGGTGGCGTTGCCGAAGACGACCAAAGTAAAGAGCCTCCAAGAACGCCGGAGCGCTCCCACTCTCCCGAAGCCACGCATCGCAACGAAGCCCCTGCAACGGTGTCCAACAACCTAAATGTTGTTATCGACGGCTACGACGCATCGGCACTTGTGGACACCGGAGCAGACTACTCAGTCATGAGTGGGAGGCTCTCTCGCCGCCTGCGAAAAGTTACGACGCCCTGGGGAGGACCACAAATTCGAACCGCCGGAGGACACCTTACCACGCCTGTCGGAAGTTGCACTGCTCGCGTCCAAATTCACGGCGAAACGTGCCCTGTGAAGTTCGTCGTTCTACAAGACTGTTCCAGAGATGTCATTCTTGGCATGAACTTTCTGTACGAATACGGCGCCGTCATCGACCTGGGTGAGAACAGATTGACGCTGCGGAAGCCTGTTCCGCCTTCAGAGAAACCCCAAACAGCGTCAGCCGCCGTCCGAGTCGCCGCCGACCACGTGAACCTGCCGCCGCGATCAAGTGTTGTCGTACCCGTCTTGGCCGATACAGCTACCTGCGGCGAAGTTGTCCTAGAAGGCAACCTTCAATTGCTTCTGGGAAGAGGAATAGGCGTCGCAAGAGGAGTGGCCGAAGTTCAGGATGGGCGGACTGTGGTCCTCGTGATGAACTTCCGAAATGAAACGCAACACCTCACGAAAGGTGCAGCCGTGGGCCACGTCGAGGAACTCCAAAACTCCGCCGAAATCGCCGCCATTACTGACGAATCATCGCCACCCCAGCAAGGCAGTACGTCGCCAGCGCAGCTCGACATTGACCCTAAGCTTCCGGGCCCGAAACGACGGCTGCTGATTAACCTCCTTGCCGAATACACCGACTGCTTTGCGACATCGTCGAAGGTATGCCAAACCGCCGTTGCGAAGCACCGGATCATTACCGAGGACGACGCGCGCCCTGTGCATCGATCGCCGTACAGAGTCTCCGTAAAAGAAAGGGAGGTCATACAGGAGCAAGTGCAAGAAATGCTGAACGATGACATAATCCAGCCTCCCAGCAGTCCATGGGCCTCTCCGGTCGTACTGGTTAAGAAGAAGGACGGAACGCTTAGGTTTTGCGTGGACTACCGACAGCTGAACGCGGTGACGAAGAAAGACGTCTACCCACTCCCCCGCATAGACGACACGCTAGACCGGCTGCGACACTCTCGATATTTTTCATCGATGGACCTGAAGAGCGGCTACTGGCAGATCGAAGTGGACGAACGGGACCGAGAAAAGACAGCTTTCGTCACGCCAGATGGACTGTACGACTTCAAGGTGATGCCTTTTGGACTATGCACGGCGCCAGCAACTTTCCAGCGTGTCATGGACACCGTACTGGCTGGGCTGAAATGGCAGCGCTGTCTCGTCTACCTCGACGACGTCGTAGTGTTTTCCGGCGAATTCGACGAGCACTTGCGACGGCTCCGAGCTGTTCTCCAAGCCATACGGACCGACGGACACACCCTGAAGCCGTCAAAGTGTCGGTTCGCCTATGACGAACTGAAGTTCCTAGGTCACGTGGTTAGTAACGAAGGCGTTCGCCCCGACCCAGAGAAGACTCGCGCCGTCGCAGCATTTCCAGCGCCGAGAGATAGAAGGCCGTGCAAAGGTTCCTTGGACTATGCGCCTACTATCGGCGCTTCGTTCGGGATTTCGCAAGGATTTCCGCACCGCTAACAAACCTCACAAAGGACGCCGAGAAGTTCGAACGGGCCGAAGAGCAGCAGCAGGCATTCGACGAACTGAAGCAACGACTGCAGACTCCTCCAGCTCTTGGACATTTCGATCAGAATGCGGAAACCGAAATTCACACGGACGCAAGTAACGCCGGACATGGCGCGGTACTGGTCCTAGTGCAAGAAGGCACCGAGCGAGTTATCGCCTACGCGAGTCGGACACTGTCCAAGGGAGAGAAAAATTACTCCACGACTGAGAAAGAATGCCTTGCGGTCGTCTGGGCAATCACGAAGTTTCGTCCGTACTTGTATGGGAGCCCGTTCCGTGTAGTCTCCGACCATCACTCGCTCTGCTGGCTTGCGAACCTCAAGGACCCGTCAGGACGCCTCGCTCGATGGAGTCTCCGATTGCAGGAGTTCAACATGACTGTGGTCTACAAGTCAGGCCGCAAGCACAGCGACGCCGACTGCTTGTCCAGAGCCCCCGTCGAAACGCCTTCCGGCAGCAGCGACGACGATGACGACGAGTGCTTCCTAGGCGCAGTGAACACCGACGACATGGCACGACGTCAACAAGACGATCCTGAGCTGCGCGCAATAATAGAGCACCTGGAAGGGCGCGGGAGTACCTTGCCACGTGTTTTCTCACGAGCCCTGTCGACCTTCGTCATGCGACAAGGTGTACTCTACAAGGAGAACTTTAGGGACAATAACTTGTCGTGGCTGCTGGTAATCCCGACTGACCTTCGAGAGGAGATCTTCCAAGCCTGCCACGAAGACCCGACGTCCGGGTACCTTGGTTACAGCCGGACACTGGCCCGTATTCGTGAAAAGTATTACTGGCCCAAGCTCCCCAAGACCGTCCACCTATACACACGATCATGCCACGAGTGCCAGCGACGCAAGAAACCTCCGACGATGAACATGGTTAAAACTCGCCCAGCTTACCACTCTACTACAGTTTAAACCTCCGACGAGGCCGGCCGGACTCCTGCAGCCAATTTCTCCTCCAACTGCACCCTTCCAGCAGATCGGAATGGATCTACTTGGCCCTTTTCCGCCGTCGACGTCGGGGAACCGCTGGATCATCGTCGCCACAGATTATCTCACGCGGTACGCCGAAACGAAAGCCCTTCCTTCAGGGACTGCCGTGGAAGTTGCCAAGTTTTTCATTGAGTCCATCGTCCTCCGGCACGGCGCTCCAGACGTTCCGATTACAGATCGCGGATCATCGTTCATGGCACAGCTGACCCAAGAAATCTTCCGACTCAGTCACACCACCCATCGTCGTACAACTGCGTACCACCCGCAGACCAACCGGCTAACAGAGCGGCTCAATAAGACCATCGCCGACATGATCTCCATGTACGTCGACGTGGAGCACGAGACGTGGGACGAGGTGTTGCCGTACGTTACATTTGCGTACAACACAGCGGTACAAGAAACCACAGGAATGACGCCGTTCCAACTGGTACAGGCCGGACGGTTACCACAATGCTGGACGCCGTGCTGCCTCACGTGCCAACCGACGATGGCAACGACGACGCTCAACTGATTTCTCAACGCGCGGAGGAAGCTCGTCAACTGGCAAGAATCAAGATTCAAGAGCAACAGCGAGTCGACGCACGCCGATATAACCTTCGTCGTCGGGACGTCCACTTCCAGCCCGGAGACAGGGTGTGGGTATGGACACCGATCCGCCGCCGTGGTCTCAGCGAAAAACTCTTGAAGCGCTACTTTGGACCCTACAAGGTTCTTCGCCGTCTCGGGGACCTAAACTACGAGGTGCTTCCCGACGGAACTAGACCATCAAGACGACGCCAACTACGCCCCGAAGTAGTGACTCGGCTCGCGGTGCTGCGGCTCGCGGTGCTGCTGTCCTTTTGTTTCAGATTTTTTTTGTTTTTTTTTTGTTTTGTGCTGCATCGGGACGATGCACTTTTTTAAGGGGGGGAATAATGCCGTGAGCGCAGCTGACTAAGTAGGCAGCGCGCTCGTGGGCTAACGGTTATCGATCGTGCCTTCCACGCGGAAAGCCCAGGGTTCGGTCCCTGGGAGCGCCGCGTCTTTTAGTTATTCTTCGAATTTAGATTTCTGGTAATTTCGAGAACCGTGTTGCTCGTTCTAGATTAGAATGTTCTGCGCGCCGAATGTTCCAGGCCGAATGTTCCAGAAGCCCACGCGTGCACAAAAGGGGCTCCGCGTAACCAGCCGGACTCAGTTTCGCCCCAGCGTTCGACTCTGCTGTTACGCCGACTTCGACGTCCGCGACGCTCTGTTATTATCTTTTGTACGCGTTTATTTTTGGCCCAAGTTCGCCACATTAAGCGTTTATTTCTTTCTGTTTCTTTTGGTCACCACCCGTGACAATATGATTAGCCGGCGGAGAAGCACGCACGGAGAGACGGCGAATACCGGCTGGTCCTATCAACTGCAGAGAGCACGCCATGACGTTGTGCCTCTTTCGCTGTTTGATTGGCCCTTCGGCTCATAACATCGGCCGCGCTCGGACCTAAGCATGAAACGAAGTATAGTGCGGTTGATCTCGATGGTTTCAAAAATGAGTTCTTACCTTTCATGCCGCGATTAGATAATGAGACAAAGGAGTTTTTAGAAGCCCGGACCACAGTCGAGGATGTGGTGACCGCTATTGAAGCTCTGAACCCCGGAAAAAGCTCCAGGACCTGACGGGCTCAGCGCCGCATTATATAAAGCCTTGAAGCATGAATTTTCTGTAGTTTTAGCTAATGGTTTTAATGGGGCTTTCGACCTTGGCGTTCTCCCTCCCTCTTTTTTCTCGTCTCACACTGTTTTGATCCCGAAAACAGAGGAAACCGTAAAACTTCGGCGTGTTACATCTTATCGTCCCGTAAGTTGAACAAATGTGGATTACAAAATACTGATGAAGATATTGGCCAAAAGGCTACAGATAGTAATAACAGATAAAGTTGGCCCTCACCAAACACGCGGAATAGAAGGGAGAACGATATTTACAAATATTCATACGGCGCGGAGTGTGTTGGAGAGTTGTGACGTCATGGAGAGTGGCGTAGCAATGCTACAACTAGACCTAGAGAAGGCGTTCGATCGTGTACCACATGGCGTTTTGCTATCAGTTTTAGACCATGTTAATGTTGGCTCAGTTATTCGGGAAGGAGTACGTACGGCCTATAGCGGATGTACGACGAGCCCTATATTAAATGATTCCGTCGGAAGGCGTATCCAAGTGCAACGTAACGTTCGCCAGGGGTGCCCTTTGTCACCGCTGCTTTTTTGCATCTACATCGAATAACTATGTTTAAGTATTATCAGAAATTACAGTGTTAGCGGGTTTAAACTTTTCTCAGCTGAGATACGTGTCTTAGCTTATGCTGACAATATTGCTATGTTCTGTATGGATCACCAGAGCATAGTTCAAGTCGTAAACATAGTCAAACGGATTTGCTGCTTAGCGGAAGTGCTGTGAACTGGGATAAGTGCCTGGGTTTTTGGCATGGTGACTGGGATTTGACTCCAAGAGTGTTTGCTAATATTAAGTGGGAAACTACACCAACAAAGTATTTGGGCGTGCCCCTTGAGTAATATGGGGATAGCGAGCATTATTGGCGTAATTGAGCGGTGGAGGTTAGAGATAAAGCAGAAAAATGGAGGGGTAGCGGTTTTTCAATTTTTGCACGCATCACGGTTTGCAATTTGTTTCTTGTGAGCAAGTTGTGGTACGTGCTACAAGTGTTGCTCTGTTCTCGAGCAAATGTGCAGAAGCTGCATCGAGTTTTAGCAGTGTTTATTTGGGGCTCTTCTTGGGAGCGTACGAGCAGAATGAACCTTTTTCGGCGAGTCCGCGAAGGGGGACTAGGTCTGTCACATCTGTGTTTTCGTAAAGTAGTCAACCGTTTTTTGTTTTTTCGCGACATTAGCGATCCCTTTCTGCGCACAGTGTGCCAAGTGAGATTTGGTCGGGTTATGCCCGAGTTGGTAGTTTCTTCAACTAATATGTCAGGTGGTATTCATGGGTACCTCAAGGAAATGGTGGCATCATGCCGGTTTTTGTTAACTCGTTTTTCAATTGAATATTTGAGTACAGTAACGCGTAAGCGATTGTATAACGATGTTTGTGATGCTGTTTTACTCTTCCTTTGTTTAGAGCTCTGTTCTGTGCAGGCCCAGGACAGGACGTCTTGAAACGCGTGAAGAGAATGCTAGTGTCGCCCGGTGTGAAGACCTTTTTCTTTAAACTACACACCGGTACCCTACCGGTCAAAATGTGGATGAAGGAGAAGGGACTGTTTGTTCCCTGGGGTGTACACTGTTTCCTTTGTCAGAAACCAGAGACGATCGAACATGTCTTCCTGGAGTGCTGGGATGGCGTCTTTCTATGGGATGTCCTCCAGCGCACATTGAAGAAAGACTTCCCGCTAGACGAGCATGGGATAAGGGACCTGCCCATAGAGACCGATGGAGACGTCCCGGTAGATTGCGTTATGCTACTGGGCCTGCACAGCATCTGGAGGTGTCGGATGGCTGTGCGACATGCTGAACAGGATGCGCGTGAGGCTCGGGATTATTTCCGGGAAAGTATTATCTCATTCGTTGAAACCTATAAGGCCCAGCAGAGCATGCCTGAGTGGATTCCGTGTATTGAAAGGTTGATTACAATGAGCAAACTTTAATTCCATCGTGCTGGCCAAAGGCAGGCTTGCATTTTAGCATTGTCTCACCTTGTTTGTGTGTTTGGATTTGTTTTTGCGTTTTTAACCTGTCAAAAGTCGGCAATAAAGAAAAAAAAGCGCTCGTGGCCTAACGGTTATCGCGCGTACGTTCCACGCAGAAAGCCAGGGTTCGATTCCTGGCCGCGGAGGCGCATTTTTGTTGACTCTAACGTAATTTCCTTGTAAATTCGAGAACCGTGTTGCTTGTTCGAGGTCAGAATGTTCTACACGCCGGACCTTCTACGCTGACTATCCCAGAAGCCCACACGTGTACATAAGGGGCACCGCGTAGCGATCTGCAGTCAGTTTCGCCCCGGCGTTCGAATCTGCTGTCTCGCCGACTTTGACCCTCGCGGCGCTTTGTTATTAACTTCTATTCTCGTTTTGTTTTGGGCACAAGTTCGCCACATTAAACGTTTATTTCTTCCTGTTTATTTATTGTTATTTTGGTCACCTCCCGTGACAATATTCGAAACCAAGTTGCAGTTAAAGGGACCATGAAGGCAGTTTCGAAGTTTTATTCGACGATTGAAATGGATGTCAGGCACGTCTCAGATACTGTTGACCAAGTTCTAGCCCGAACAGAAGTTTGGGTGCCGCACCAATCGAGCAAACAGGCGCGGTAATAATAGCGCCGGGAACGATGCCTGAGACCCCACTGAGTCGGCGGCAGAAAGGTGAACTAAAGTGCGCCGTTGAAGCGTGACGACAACGGGCTCCTCGTCTGGCGATTGGTTCAAACGATAGACGCGCTCTTGGTTTCGATTTCGGTGGTGAGATGTGATGAAAAAAGTTCATTTGAACGTTGGATAATCTTTTAAAGTATTAGTTGGGAATTAATAGGTTTCATACCGTGTATAAAAGCATAATCTGAAGCGATCCCTCCGTTTGTCACTGGTTGAACGCATCCCGCACTGCTACCTCGGGCGCGTAACAAGCATCCAGCAACCATGGAAAAAAAAAAGAAAAAGGTACGAGCGCCGTGGGCGGCGGACTTTTGGTTCTGGTTTCGTGCGTCGTCTCGTGTTCGCTTTGCGAACTGGTGTCTCACCAATCATGCCGCGTTTATGTGCAGTAGTAGGTTGCGCGAAAGGTCGGCTAAAGACGTGTGGTCGATCGGGCGACGTTAGTTTGCATAAACAGCCGACCGATGCAGCAATGCGCAGCATTTGGTTGCGCGCTATCGTCTTGCGTAGAGCTGTGGACAGCGGTGTCAGGATTTGTTCGTTGCATTTCCGGCCAGAAGACTTTAAGCAGCACCTTCACGTCAGCCGGAGTCGCTCTGAGGCGGCGACCGAGGAGCTGGTGGTAGGTCTGGGGCGCCTTCGTGAAGCGCCAATCCAGAGTTCTGCGTCCTTACCAGCATCTCCCGTTCAGTCGGCGTGAGGTCGCTGAACGGGAGCTCAAACTCGTTTGCGAGCGCGGCGTTGTCGCCCATTTCTTCCAGGTTTTCTTCACAGACCGCCGTGCACTATAGCGAACCACGGGAACCACACTGAGTGTGCACTAAATCCTACCGATGCCGACAGTGCTCCCTGACGTCACTTCTCTTTCCAGAGGCGAAAAAAGGAAGAAATCTGAATGTTTGTTTCGGTTTCGCAGATTTATTTGCAGGTACAGAAATAAGAGTCACAAAGTTCTAGAAAAAATTGTGTGGCATGCCAGGACCCCAATGCTTCTGAAAATACCTTCTTTTTAAAAAAAATTAAATTGCCTTCATGGTCCCTTTAAGGCAAGCTTTTTTAATCGCGAGCGATTTGTCTAATCTTCTCGCAAAATTTGATTGACAAGAAGTACTCACTTAAATGTCGAATCACTCTAAAATCGCCCAAAAAACTCGGCGTCTACACGTACTTATCTCAAATTTTCATCAAAGTTGTATTTTACAGGTAGATTTTGCCTTGTGGTATTTTAAAACGTAGCTCAATTCCTGCGAAAAAATACACCAACAAACCTGCCCGGGTTAACGGCGGACGCGTACGGGGAGTCGTTTGCAAAAACGTTTGACCCTGGAAAGGTTGTTGGTTTCATTTTTTACTGGAAGGGACCTACACTTTGAAATTTCACAAGGTGAAATCCGCTCTTAAACAACCTTCTTAATAAATATTTGAGATATCTACGTGCCGCCGCCGATTTCAGAGTGAGCCTCCGCATTTATGTCACCTCACTCCACGCTACGGCTGTGTGTAACTGCAGGTAATAAAAAAAAAAAACATGAAATCGCGTCCACACCTGTTTGTTTTGAGCCTCGCGCCTAAATACTATGTTGCAACATAATTTGTTTTCTCGATGCATACGTAAAGACGACAAAAATAGTCAGTTGTTTCCATTTCGTTATTGAGCTTTTAATTCTTTTACACTAAAAATTGACCTCGACTTAGTTTATAACAGATGCACTAACAGGCAGATGCCGCTTAACGCCTGAAAATGCAATTGCATGCGCTTCTCTCGTTCTTCTTTCCAAACCTCCTCTGCTGTTACTCTCAATGCTATTTCCCTTCAACCTACCGATACATATAAGCATCTCAGCGTCCTTCACACTCCAAACCACCTGGGAAAACCATATTAACATAGTAGTGATTCCGCAAACAAATACTTGGGTTTCCTTCGCCGCAATTTTAAATCCGCCCCTCATAACCTAAAGCGGCTCCTGTATCTTTCCTCAGTCCGGTCTAAATTATAATACGCAACACAAATCTGGCACCGCCATCATGCTACATTAACAGACTACACTGAATCTGTCCACACCGTGTGCACGTTTCATCAAGTCTGATTACTCAATTCTTTTTACTAGCTCCCAAATAAAATCGAATATTTCTCTCCCATCGCTTTCTTTTGGTCGAAACATCTTCCGTCTCTGCATGCCTTCTGCATAAAGTTTTTTTTTATTCACCATCTTTGAATCAGTCTGTTTTCTCCCCACCGTCTTAACTTTCTTTCATACTCGATCATTGCAATAAAATAGCCCGTCGCAGTATTCTTCCACAGCGTACCAGCATGCCTCTCTTCCTGACGCAATTGTGGACCGGAATGACCTGCCCGAAGACATCGTCACCATCCAGGACCCTATCAGATTCCGAGAAGCAGTATCCACCATTGTGCATAGCACCCACTCCCCTCTCTAACGCCTTATGGCCCTGAGGGTGCTGTAAAGAAATGAACTGCTTTTCCCCTTTTTCTTTCCGGGTGCGCACATAGCAACAAACTGTAGCCGCTTTACCTCAATACTTTATGTATATTTGGTAACCATGGATGATTCCAACGTTTACTACAACAAAAAAGCAGACAGCTAGTTTGCCTATATAGCATCGCGAGACCGTCACTTTAGGAAACAAAAACGTGTGCCTCTCAAACGCACCATTGCAGAAACGCGAACTCCGAGGCGCTCGCTCCATGTTGAACATAAGCAACACGGCAACATGCTACTAAACATGCTGACAACTATTTACGCACCAATATAAAATAAAGGAACAAAAACGTGAGCCATTCCTCTTTGTGAAGGTGAATGACAAGCTAAGCTGTTTAGCACGCGACACAAACCCGCCCCGAGGAGCCGGAGGAAACTAGACACACGCGACGGGACCGCCATGCCGGAAGAGCGGAAGGAAAAGAAACTAGGCACGCAAGCGCTTGGAACGACGGAAAAGAGAAAGCGGTTTGAGCGTAGACATGGCAGACGCTCGTCGCACAGCGGCAAATCTTTGAGAGCCTTTATCTACCTAAGAGTCTACTAGGGTGCCTTCATGTGCGCTTTGCTTGGGGTGATGACATCTGGCCATTTTGCTTCGAACACTTATTTTTATTTTATTTTTAGTGTTGAAGCGCGTGAAACAGCGTGTCCCTGCACGCGCTCGTGGCGCTGACTCTGCTACGGCGACATTTTGTTTCCTGCGATTTCTTTGTATTTTCCCTCTGAGCGCGTGCTGTCGGCATCGGGTACTACAAACGATGGCATCAGCCTAAACAAAAGGTCATTGAGGCACTCTACCTAAAACAAATGGCATCTCGCACTCGCGTTCGTCAACGCTTTATTTTGGTTATTTACTTCGAATTTTTTCTACGGGGAAGCCGTGCGCGTTCGGCGCGTACGGCAGTGTGAGAGCAGAGTTTTTAGTCACTGCACACGAAAAATCTACGGAATTCTAGCCAAACACAACTTCACCGTAAAAACATGAACCTTCCTTGAAGTGGCAGCTGCAAACGTGGGAGCTGACGTTTATCTCCACACCAAGAAGAAAAAATGAATAAACAGTTATATATAAAACAAAAAACTGGAAGTTCGCAACTTTTCCGCGGGGGGGGGGGGGGGGGGGGGAGGGGATGTTAGACACGCGCTCCAGTGATACACCCGCCGTCCTCTACTGCGCGGCTTCGGAAATGTCGAAGGGGGACGTCGCAGGCGATATTCGTTTTCGAGGTGCTACGTGGGGCTTGAACGCCATCCCGTGACGGCGTTGCGAACTTTGAATACGTGTTCTCTATTTAGTCCAAGGTCAGCGCATCTACCAGTAACTATTCCTTCAAGTGGCAACTGCAAACACGGGAGTGCTTTGAACGCTGCCATTACGATCACCGTCCGCATTGTTTCGCAAGATCGCTTCAATACGTAGCTGCCGCTTCGTCGGCTGCGGCGTAATAGAACGAAATCTAAAGAAACTTAAACGGTGATAACGTTTGCTGTTGTTGCTGCCGCCGGAAACAGAACAGCGTTGGGGCATGTCAGAAAATTGGGATAACATTGAAATGCGCGAGCACCAGCTGCCTCCCGCAGTCCCGAGTCGGACGCATCGCGAGATCAAAAATGGCGGACTCCTGTCTACTGGTGCTTCGCATGCGCCATGAACACTCCGGACAACGCCCATAGCAAAAAACCGGCCTTAGAAATGACAAGTTCGACACGTGCTCGACTATCCCAGAGATGAATTTCTATTTGTCCTGTTTGTTTTGCAGGAAACTGAAAAAAAAACGCCTCTTTGGAATTTGTGTTATCTCAGAATATACCTGTCTGGTCACTTGACAAGACTCCGAAGCCACGACCACAACTGACTTGGCTGTGGTCAGAACAATAACATAATACGAAGCTGGGTCTCTGGGTCCTACTCGTAGGCCGCGACGCCACTGTTGTCGAGCTGCTTGTGTTTAAATTTGACAAGCAATATGTCAAAAACTTCGGGTAAAATAAACCCTAAAGTCACTTTCAAAATAGTGAATTACAGATGGATTATGAACCAAATCACTCAGCCTTCATGTTATCAACGAAGCGCAGAACCAGTCACGTGACCCTTAATTCTACGTCACGCGAGAAGCCATCAACTGTCACCCCTCTTTCTTCTCAGGGCTATCGGCTTGGCTAGAAACCATCGCACATCACGCAGCTTGGCTAGAAACCATGCCATGAGTGTTTATAATCACTAAAGTAAGCTCGCTTAGATATAGCAGTTTCTCAAAATGAGTTCGGACACCCCGACCCTCCCAGTTTCGGCTCGATGTTGGGCTGCGACCTCTTTTTTCGTGTTTATCGACGTTGCCGCAGAGACGCCGTGCTCTAATTTGTTTCATGTGTACCAGACGCTTCTCATCTGCCGGATCAATATGCTGCGAGCTCCCTTCGAATCGCAACCCTTTGTTTGGGAAACAGTGAGATAAGGCGCACAAGCTGCGACTCTAGACATATTCCTCCCAAACCTAGCACGGCCTCAGAACCGGAAGCACGCGACAACGCGCCAAGGCCTTCAACATGGCAGTGGCGAGGCGCTGCCGCCGAATAAAATAAGAACAAAATACATAACATTCACTATTTGATCTAGACAAAAAATGCTCAGAGGGCAGGCGATCTCGTGCATATTGTCGGAATAGGAGCAGTGCATAGCCACAAAATCTAAAAGAAAAAAAAACACATTTTTTCCAACAATTTATCGTAGTTCCTGAGTTCCACTTTATCATCATCAATCGCCACTTTTACGGTCGGGATGAAGGCATCAGGTACGATCTTATCATTCGTATGCACCTGGCGGCACTCTCATCAATACGAATATCTAGAAATAACCGTGGCAACACTCGTGCAATTTCGAAAGTGCCATTACTTTTATATTTTGCACCTAAGTGGATAGCGTTGAAAAACGAAAAAACACTCCCAACGTCAACAGCAAGAGATGTCTTGCGAGTATTCGTCGTCAACAAGAGGTCTAAAATAAACAAATCGACTCAATAATTCAAACTTCCTGGCACGAGGGAACACGGCGCGTTGTGCTCCTAAAGGCTTAACTACGTGGGACGAATATGCTGCGAAAAATCGACGAAATTTGCCCGGCTGCTTTTGATCTGCGCGCGGAATCAGCACAGTGGCTGCTACGTCGCGCGCATAGAGAGCGTGCTGTCGGGCGACGTTCGTCAGCGTCGCATATTTCGCTCCATGGAGTTCAGCCTTAAGGCAAAGATTTAGTACCATTGAATATTCTTCTGCGAAGTGTGATCCGGGAAACCCTGTGCTGATGCGCATTACACTGAGAAAGCTGACCTATCGACGCGAACGCTAAAATCTTATTTTAAATATCATCAGACGTCATAAATGAAGATGGCAGTCTGAAGACGCAATAGGTCTTCCTTTCTAAGAGTCATGTCAGCTCTGGAACGTTCTATCCAATCCACCGGGAGTGTTTTTAAACCAGAGAGGGTTTTCTTAGTGACGGTTATCGCTACAACTCTACTGTCAAGAGGAGGAATACGTGCAAGCAAGCCGAATGAGGACTTGACCTTGGAATCCTTCATATCATCGGATTTATTCGACCAGTTCGTGTCATCCTTCAACCCAGAAAACAATCCAGTGGACATATTTGTGCCGCCGCAATGCCTCGTGCAAAACGCGTTGATGTTCAGGACGTTTTTCAAACGTTTGTTATATACCGTGACACTCTGGACTGACGGAAAAGCGCAGTTCTACTTATGTCCTCATAAACTTTGCAGTTTCATTAGACAAATGTACGTTCGGATTATATATTTTGTATGTAATGATTTTCTTTGGAAAGATTTTTCCGAAATCAGGGCAATCGATTATTACATGACAACGTTCATAATTGCTGAAGGAGTGACGTTGGAACCCAGATTGTGTGGCTTTTACAGTGACATTTCGCGTACGCTAAGAACTCATGGAGTAAGTGGAAATTTCAAAATAATACTGTCTAACGGCAGTGCACACATTGAAGACGAGTTCAGAGTTCAGCCCTTAAAAACCCTCCTCAACGATCTAAAAAATATCACGCTTTGCGGCAAAGAAAGTGTATGTCGTGTTCATTCTAAAGGAACGTGTACTAAATCTGGAAAATGTGTAGGCACATTCCTTCCAAAACAGTTACCTCTTAATGGAAGTCAAATATTTCTTTCTTTGGACAGAGATTATTTTGTTGAGCACCCAACCATCAACATTACAATGGAGCTACTGAAACATCGCTCATCTCATCTCAAACTTAACAAGTTCGATTTTAAATCTCGTGAGGCATTATCCAGTTCCGTAATGTCAGCACTTAAGCACCCCACAGAGATGTTTCGTTGGAACACTGAGGTTGTAAAGTACACCACCTCTGCTGGTTTCTCTTTTTTTGTTCCAAGACCGGAACGTGTTTTGAAAGAAGCTGTCCTCGTCTTGCCGTTTTCATGGGCAGTATGGATCGGGTTACTGATATCCTTTGGTGTTTTTGTCCTGACAATCGTCTCTATCAACAATATTCTACACAAGAAAACGCAGGACACGTTCACGTTTGTATCCCCTATTTTGGCATCGCTTCTGCAGCAAGGTGTTCGTTTCCACAGCGTTCTTCTTGGGACTCAGTCGTCCCGACTCCTTGTTTGCGTTATCATGTTGACGCTTTTCACTATGTCCACAATTTTTAAAGGTCGACTCACGTCACTTCTTGCCTCTTTGCCGTTCCAGAGCGAACCTCTACAGTTTGTCTCAATACCCGATGTTGTGCGAAAAAACTATCGTATTTGTTTTCTCAATCACAATGCTTTTGTCGCATATGACGAGAACGTCCCCGATGACTTTGCGAATGTAATCAATTTTGTCAAGGGAGGTTCAATGTGCTTTATTACTAGTGACGGTGGCGACGATTCAAATTCTATAAAGATTGATGATGACAAAAAGGACACCTTCTTAATTTCCATACTAGACCAGGAGCACTTGGAAGCTCTAAGGCGAGAGCTTCTTGGAAGAGGTTACATCGAAGCTCTCGACCTTGTGCTGACGCACCTCACAGGACCCGAAATAAGGCGATCCTCCGTGTACGTGGACGACGTCAAGGACACCTTGAGTCGTGGAGCAGAGGCCGGTCTCTACGCAAAGTCTGACTCACTGAGCAAATTCAAGACCGCATACCGTCGAGAGAACAATGCCTTGCACGTTCCGGAGGCAGTGCTAAACCTCAGTGACCTTAGACCTTTCTTTCTAATATGGTGCTTTGGCGTGACCTTGTCGGTGCTTGTGCTTTTCAAAGAGCTTAACGTTTATCGTTCAGTGTGGAGGCCCTGCCGAAATATCATGTCGTCGTTATATTTCAAGATTTTTTTACTGTACAGTGCATCTAAAAAAACAGATGATAAATCCGAAGTACAAGGTCAAATACTTGCTGCTTGATGTACCGCGCCTCGTGCAGGTACCATTCATATGCGCAACTCATTGCATTTTATCAGTTGTCTGATTCCATGCTTGGGATATCCATGTAAGGGATTTTGGCTTTCATCTGCCTATGTGAGGAGCAGAAAATCCCGGACTCTACTTTCAATGGCCATAGAGATGAGGTCTCATCGTGTGTGCCGTGTGTTCTGTGCGTTCCGTTGGACCAGGAAGGCCCACAAGACTGAAATCCTGCGAAACGGGAGCGTATAATGTTTTACTTAAACGTGCGCTTAAACCCTTCAGACCCTTCACACCACCACAGTGGCTGAGCAGTGTCGTGAGACCCCGTCATGTAACTTCAAGCAACCGTGTTTGACGATTAACATTTACGAACATTCCCTTCTACTGCGTTTGTTACTTTAACTCTACACTTAAAAAAAAAAAAGGCTGCACTCTTACACCCTTTGTCCCATAAAGACACCCCAAAACTTCAGTTCGAGGTACAGCGCACTGACGTCGATCTGACGGTACTAACGTTCACGAGAGGCTTGATAGCCGTGTGGTACAACTTATTAAAATAGCTAATGTGCGTGTTACTGACAACAAAAGAAATAGTCGGGGTTTTCTCGGCCCTACTGCAGAACCTCAGTGATTTTGTTCTGTGGTCTTTGATACGTAGTTTAACTATTTTATACGTTATATCGCACCGTTATCAAGCCCTTCGTAAAATTTGGGGCCGTCTGTTTGGCTGTAGTGCGCTGTACGTCGAACTGAAGTTTCGAGGTGCATTATATAGGACAGAAGGATGTAAGGTGACATCCTATTTTTTAGAGTGTAACGCAATGCAAAAAGCCTGAAAACCCGACAAAGATAAGTTTCATGAATAGTTATAGACCAAGGGTGTCCAGAGTGACGGGGGGTTAGAGCCGGAGACATAACTACAAGAGTTCATAGAGCCGGAGTTAGAAAAAAAAAAGGGGGAAGGGGTACTTTGAACAAGAAACGATATAGAGGGAACAGTCCTTTCCAGAGGGGACACTTATAAATGTTGACTACAACAAATAACATTAGGCAGCAGAACTTTTTCTTCCGCCGCTAAGCCTGAATTAATGCATGGTTCGCAGGCCAGCCACTGGCCCTGGCACCTGTTATTCGTATAACGTTCGAAATTTTTTCGAGAACAGTAAAGAAAACAGGGTAACAAGGCACATCTATATTTCAACAGGCAGTCCAGCTGTATGTTCTTGATGTAGTACAAAACTGTCAACACCGCGAGACTTTTTTATTTTTTTTTTTTTATTCTTGAACTATTTTCCTTTTGGGGACACTGAAGGGGAAGGGGAGATCACTTATCAGGAAGCCGCGAGCCGCACTTGGACCCGCGAAGAGCCGCATGAGGCTCGCCAGCAGCAGTTTGGCCACCCTTATTGTAGACCTTTCGTGTTGCCTTTCATTGCATGCCTATTTTATCACCCCAGGAGAGCTCCACGTGCGAACGCATGTTTGTTACAAATGCACGTTGGTGCACAGTGAAAAATACCGCTTTTAGAACGTCGCTGCAGCAAATTCGTGGTTGGTCTTGAAGAACACACAACGGCATTGCGGACCATGCGCATCGTGAAATAAAGAAACGTATTTGATTCGACTGATGTTTACTCCCTTCCTTGTTTTAGTGATATACAAGTTATTTTTAAGACGATCAAGTATATAGAAAAATGTATCTCTTTGCGAGTCGTTCTCACGCTGCCCTACGTAATGTTCTTATATACAAGGTACTACCCAAATATTAAAAAAAAAATGTGTTTGTAAAAAAAAAAAAAAAGAGAATTGCTTACCGTAATTTTTAGTTTTTACCGTCTCCTTCGTAGTAATCCCCTTGAGCATGTATAAAGGGATCCTAGCGCTTTTTCTATGATTTCATGCATCCTCGAAAGTTCTCTTGTGTGGGTGCGTTCACGACGCCTTGCCATTCTGCCTGTATCTCCTCAATCATGATAGAACGACGCCGTTTCAGCCATAATTTTATTTTGGTGAATAGGACAAAGTCGCAAGGGGAAAGTCAGTCGAATAGGTGTGTGCGTGGGTGTGGGTGTGTGTGTGTGGGGGGGGGGGGGGGGGGGGGCTCACTGTAATGTTTTTGAAATTCAGAAATCGTCGAACAGGAAAGGATCTTTGAACGGGTGCGTAGTGTTTGCGGAGAAGTAAATTGTTGTTCTTGCACTTGTCTGGACGTTTGCGCCGAATAGCCTCTCTCGCCCGTTTCAAAACCTCACAGTAAAATTCCTAGTGACGGTTTAACCGAGAGCTAAGAATTCTTTGTAAACATTCCCGTGAATTTTGAGAAAAAAAAATCAACATGGACTTGACGTGACTGCGAACTTGGCGCTTTTTTTCGGCCGTGGTGAACTTATTGTTTTTCACTGCAACGACTGCTGCTTAGTCTCAGGGGCATAACCGTACTCCCACGAATCATCACCGTTTATGATGCTGGAGATAAAGGTAAGGTTGTCTTTGATTTGTAGCTTGAGTTCCGTACAGACAGAAACTCGATGCACCATTTGTTTGTGGGACGCAGAAATGCGTTTCATGCTCAAAAAGTCTCACAAATTATGTTGAACTGTCCCGTACACTCTCAGAAAAAGGAGCGCGACTTAATCCCTCCGGGGTCTAAATGCGCTGACACTACCTTTAGTCGCTTGGGGGACTAACGGGGAAGGGAGCCACCTTTGCACCCCTCCCGTTAGTTCCTCAGTTTTGGACCCCAAGGTTTTAACCTTTGCGCCATGCTTGTGCCTACCTTAAATACACTACTCAAGACGCTGTATTTCAAATACTTTTGCTAGTATTTTGGTACCTGGCAAATAAATGTCTTCTTTGTGTATTTTCTACTCTATCTTAGTTGTATATCTCACTATCTTGTGCTGAGCATCTCTAATACATTTTTCAACCTTTGAAAAGATTTGTCGCCGGAACAATCTACGGAACAAGGGATCGTCAGTCTCCAGGGAAAAGTTAAACAGAGTGTAAACTGTGAGCCAAGCGACCGAAGCCGAACAGGAAACAATGCACTGGCGAAAGGGTAGTCTCCAAATGCAGAGAAACGACCAGAGTTATAGTTTCAAATAGGCCCGCCTCTGGCCCACTTTGCTTGGAGTTAGTAAAGTGCCGGTGACGTCATCCTGATTACACACTCAGACCCCAACTTTTGTCTTAAGCCAGAGTGGTTCCGCCAGCGGAACATTGTGACGCTTCACTCTGTGCAGTCACAATGGCCATTTTCGAAAATCACCGGTTCCGGGGGTCCTGGTATGAAA
Organism: Ixodes persulcatus; assembly: GCA_013358835.2. NCBI lineage: Eukaryota > Metazoa > Arthropoda > Arachnida > Ixodida > Ixodidae > Ixodes > Ixodes persulcatus. The sequence continues at coordinate 350,596 of JABSTQ010010853.1, forward strand.
ATGCTCCAGCACGTTTTCAAGCGAGCGCAGACACTTCCTCGGCCAAGGAAGCTAGATTTCGTTGGGTTTATTGAGCCACTAGTGACCTAGATTCGACTTTCTCAAAGCCCCTTGTGTGCCTATTGTGGCTTAACTTTTGCATCCAAGCCCGTTCAAAAGCGTTTCTTTCCTCTCCGTCTGAATCCGCGCATTGTTTCCCGGCAACAGTGTGTCTCGGCATGGTAACCATGGCAACAGCGAGGCGGTCAGCAGCTGCGTGACATGGTGAAGGAAAGCAGGTCGCAACCTTGCTGTGCGCCAACCGAGCTTTAGGCGCTTCATGTGTTGTTTTAAGGACAGTTTACGCGCTCCAGAGTATCAGTGAAGATGCCAGCACAGTGCTGTGTCCCGGTCAGCATGCAAGCATGCAGTATGAATACACTGACAAATTCGGACGAAAGGGAGTACTTATATATACCTATCGGACCGTCCGCTGCCGCGACCGTTTGGCTAATCTCCCGAATTCGCATGCTTTTGCTTAATGAGGATAATATATTGGTTCTGCATTATACGGTTTTGCGTATTCGTTACTATTGTTGTTAGCCAGGTGTACGTTTGACGCGGATAAACGAGCGTCGGTTTTACCCGACGGATCCGTTGCCTTTCGGCCGGCCTCACGATTTTGCTTGCAGTTGCTTCATACACTACGTTGTTATTTCATCGCACATTTATTTGGTGTTGCTCGGTAGACAGATACCATTGGCGAGGCTCAGGCACGTAGCCAGGATTTTGTTTCGGGGGGGGGGGGGGGGGGGGGGGGAGGGCCCGCCCATGAGGGGGAGGGCCCGCCCATGACAAAATGCTGTATGAGGGGGAGGGGGGAGAGGAGGTTCCAGCAAAATGGGAGATTTCGGGGGGGGGGGAGGGGGGAGAGGAGGTTCCAGCAAAATGGGAGATTTCGGGGGGGGGGGGGGGAGGGCCCACGTGCCTGGCGAGGCTAAACGAGCAGTCGAATTCCCGTATCAGTCCTGCGAACATTTTCTACACTTTAACAAAAGACGCTAAAAAAAAAAAAAAACTTTACCTTGCAGGCGCGTTTTTTTTTAATCTTCTTTTATGTTACTGAGGCATCCACTACCACCATGTTACTTTATTCTTCCATGCAGAATTGGGACAACACCGCGTTAAATTCCCCTTGAGGGCATCTTTTTATGCAAGTTTAGTGGGGACTTGCAGACATATCATGATTTGTCATATCATCTCACCATCTTTCTTTTCAGGTTTTATACCTAGCAAGCTAGCTAGCAAGGTTATTTCCCAGCCGGCGGCGGGAAACAGCCCCGTTACTTCATTTGCCATGCTCTTTTTCACGCAGAGCGAGCGGGCCGAGGAAAAAACATTCCTTCACCATGGAGAGCGCGCACATGTTTGAAAGGGGTCTATTATCAAACCTAGTTTGCCGGCAGGTGGAGCCAGTTATTTATAAACTGGTGCATTTTGATTCTGGAATCTTGACCTGGATGTGTCAAGAATACTTTGAGCAGATAGAGAAGGCAATGGGTTTTGGAAGCTGTTTCGTGGACACTCTATTGTGTTACCTGTGTTTCCCTCTTGACATTCCTTATTTTTTTATTTGACAGCTTGAATGTGCAAGCGGTCCTCCTCGCCCTTGGCTAGGGAGAAAAAATACTTGCTCTTGTTTGTTGATAAGCTACAAAGGCTGCTGTCCTCGAGCACATGTTTCTCCTGAGCGTGCAAGGCTGTCGTTCACTCGCATACTCATCAAGTCTGGCTGCCTGTTCAACCTGAAGTTCGGGTGATAGGGATATGCAATGGCGGACTGTGTCAAGTCCCCCGAATCGCATCAAAAGAGATTACAAACTCATCGCGGAATGCTTCATGAGCCCAGCCTTCTGCCATACTAAAGCACGCCAGTTGCCGAGGCCTTGTCTACAATGCGCGAGTCTCCTTTTTTTCCTAAAATCTTTCGGTACTCATTATGTTGCATATCTCGATTTATATTAAAGTAAACTTCAACTGCAGCAGATAAGTCCCTTCTTGAAAGTCAAAGTGTTTTATCTGTATTCTTGCGCTCTCCCGAAGGAATCATTTAGAACTTCATTGAATATTTGGGTGCATTATTTTTTCTTATTGGAAAAAACAAGTAGAATGTTATTTGGGGTGGTGATTTTAATGTATACTGTAAAATCCTATATTTTCGCGGCCCTTATTTTTCGCGAATCGGTCACAGAGGACATAATCGCGTCCACTAAATTTCGCGACTTCCATGCGCCTACATTAAAACTCTTAAGGACTCGCGAACATTAAGGGTTTTACAGTATTTTCTAAGCGATACCCCGTCCAAGAAAGAGTTTGAAACTCTTCTTGAAGTTAATGGAGGCATGCACCTGATAAATCAACCTACAGAAATTACTACCACATCTGAAACACTAATCGATGTTTTCATAACCAGCTTTGAGCAACATCAGGAGTGTATAGACAAACATAGTGCCAAACACAGCGACCCTAATAATTTTGCTTTGATTCGAAATATTACTACTGGCTGCTTGGATTGTTTCAGCGAAAGTCTGAACAATTAGAGCTGGGCTAATGTAATGAATTAAACTGACGGAAATGAAACTTATGAAATATTCCTAGATACGTTTCTAAGTGTTTATAAAATTACGCATTCATTATAGATCAGTGCGACGTTTCAGAAGAGCTAGAAAATCTTGGATTACATCGCAACTAATTGCAGAAATACAAATAAAAAACAAGCTATATAAAAGTTTTATTAGAACAAAAGACCCAGAGGAACCTAAAATATTCAAATTGTACACAAAAAACTTCAACAGAGAACAATATAGATGCAGAGTCCTCTACCACCACAGTTTTCTGCTCAGTATCTAAACGCACTCGCCTAATCTGGAAAAATTTGAATTCAGTTTTGCACCGGAATAAGACGGAAAGCAATATTGAATTGCTGACTCTTAATAACGTTGAAGTTTCTAGCAGCTCCCTTGGAAACACTTTTATTGTTTTTTTTTTCTCGTCAGCCTAATGGGAAATGCAAACGCAGCTGGTGCTTGCGGATGTGTACAGCGAAGTGTTAAAGAAACCATCTACTTAAGTCCAGTTACCGAAAATGAGGTAATGACTGTATTTCGTAGTCGTTAGTAATAGTTGAGATGTGGACAATATACAAGTACCACCAGTCCCATATGTCCTGGACATTATTGGCCGGTATCTGGCTCATATAACTGATCTTTGTTTAGAGACATCCCTAATTCCTTCAAGTGTCAAAGGTTCCTGTCTTTTCGAAAGGATTAGAAAAAAAGTTGTTTATTCTCGTCTTATCGCTCTCCTAGAAAAGCATAAAATTATTACGCAGTCCGTATTCAGTCTCAGAAAGAAACGTTCCACAGATTTAGGTTTGCTGGATCAAAAGAAATTATTTTAAGTTATTTCTAAAATAAAAGTATATTATTTGATAAATGCATAGACGTTAATTAGGATTTTCATTTTATTAACCACGAATTGCTTTTAAATACTTTTTTTTATTTATGGCATTAGAGCACGCACGGTGCAGCTTATTAAATCTCGTTTAGGAAACCGGCGTCAATATGTTAATGTTGGCGGTCACGTCTCTAATATCAAAACAATAAAATCGGGAGCAATCCAAGGCAGCATACCCGTACCACTGCTTTTTAACATATACATCAATGACATCTTTAATATCACATCACAGGAAAAATTCTAAATTTCTGCAGATGACACCAGCGCATTTCTATCGGGTCAGAATTGTAATAATATTATAGGGACAACAAATGACGTCATACGGAATCTATAAAAATGGTCTACAGCAAATAATCGCTTGATAAATAAAAGCAAAACTAAAGCTATTATATTTTTTGTTTCCAAAACTAAGAGTCTTACCTTTTCGAGCAATATTATTTTATGCTCGTCTCCTATTGAAATTGTAAAAACGATCAAAATGTTAAGTGTGTTGTTTTCAAATATCATGTCTTGGTCAGAGGGCATAAAACATATTATTTCAAAACTCGCCTGTATCATTGGCTTACTTCAACGACATCGCCTAATACTTCCATCAAGTGTTTGTTCTTGTATAAAACTTAGCTTGCTTCTCATTTGAATTACTGCCATTTTTTCCGGGGCACAACTAAAACTAATCTACACAGCATATTTTTATTGCAAAAACGAACATCAAAACTTGTGTGCAACATGTAGCATGATTTTCGCACAGAATGTATCTAAAAACACTCGGGGTAATGCAAATGCATGAGCATTACGAATACAGGGTTAGCAAACAATATAAACAAGGAAGACTTGAAATAAATAGTTTTTTTTTTTTACTATCGTCAGCATTTCTCAGAACAAAACCATTAACAAATTACACTCGCGCGTACAAATTATAGGCCTCAAGTCACTGAAAAAAAAAGTGTCTTCATTGTTAAACTCATTTATGCATACAAATATTGAGATAGCGGGCACTGGTTCACGGAATCTTATTATAACTACTTTCTGCCAAGATAAACACTGTTCACTGCTTTATTTCTCTGCTAACCCCGAAGCGGAAAGATTTTACGTGAGTTAAATTTTTCAGTGTGTATAGCTTTTTACTTGCATTTATGTTCTTGCATTTATGTTTGAAAATTATGTCCACTCACAACCTTCTTATTGTCGATATTTTCGGTGTTTTTATTAATTTTTCTTTGTTTTTTTTTTATCCAGAAAGGACCCTGCTTTATATATTTTTGCCTCCACCGTGAGCCTGCTTAGGGGCTGGGGACCAGTCAAGCGGCTTGTGCAAATTTTATCCCAGCCACCACCATATGTATATGGTGAATAAACTAGTATAATAATGTTTATTAATAATATTATAAATATCACAACAGACTGCGATTTCCATGGAAGTCTTTTTTATTCTTAAATTATCAGCTTGCAACTTGCTTGCCAAGAATCTTCGAATGTAATTCCATTACTTTTCAAATTATTTCTACTCTACTCAATATAGTTCGTAGCAAGAGTAACTCAAATAGTAATCGAAATGCATTTTCAAACGGGTATTTCGGATCTTATCCTGAATTAGTTTGTAGGGTATTTGGCACAATACTGCTTTTCGCTTTTGCATTTTGACCCCTGGGACTAAATATTGCTCCCTTGCATTTGTACTCCTGGGGTTAAAAGTAAACCCTTTACATTTGGTCTTGAGTCACGAAATTCTGAATCCCTGCTGTTACTCCTCTCCGACTCAAAGCTGTACCTTACAAATTGCGCACAAATGAAGAACGAAGCCTCGCACAAGTCTATTGGTGGCCTATACTCCGTTTACCCTTAAAGGGGTACTCCGCCGTTTTCTTCATAGTCCCCAATTCGACTAAAACCTTGCTAAAAACACCAACAAACATCGCTGAACTAGTAACCCAAATATATGCACAAAATAACTTTTTTTTCGCGAAGTTACAGAATCTACAATTTTGGTCCTCATCGTGTTTTTCAAAGTGAAAAGCTCTACTGGCAACATTGAAAAAGTGAAGTCATGGGTAGGCAGGGGTTCACTCTTTGGGCTGTAGACTTTGTTCCCAACTGATTACAAACAGTTTTATGGTGTCAAATGAATGCTTTCGAAAGTAGCTCCAGCTCCCTCGCAGCAGCACGAAACAAATGCTCGGCATAGTTCATTTTTAGACTGCTCGCTCGAACCGCAAGCTAGCCCACCCGTGACGTCACGGCAATGAAAAGCGCGGGTATATTCGAATCTTCGTTTTGGCGTATTTTCATTTGCCGATTTCACAATAACTATTCTGAATTTCGCAATACTAAACAGTATACCGAAAAGAATAAAGTACGGCGATTTCGAAAATATAGTTAGTTGGGGTTGCTCAAAAAATCGCCGGAGTTTAAGCTGAGACTACAGCCAATGCCACAATAACGAGAGCTCGTGGTCGCTGCTTTGAAGCGTTCTTCCGCAGAACGACAGCTCGCGTTAGGAATGAACGTCTGAAAGCTAAGCTAGCTCGCGCATGTAGCCGACGACCAAACACGAGATTCTGCAAGGCAGAAGATCCTTCTCACCCTGGGAGAGGAGGATATAGGCAACGGTGGACAGGGTAGAAGGGGGAGAAGAGGAGGCGGGGAAAAGTGGAAAGCGCCAACTGGTGGTTGGTCTTTAAGCGGTGGTCCCACGGCCGCAACCATAATACCGGTGGCAGCTGTGCTAAAGCTCCTGTTTGCGGTGCAAAGGCCACCTCTGTGCGCGTGTTACGTATTTCGTTCTTTTTTGCCCAAATAGTTGCCGATTTATCATTACTCTTTTAGTGCAGAACATGATATGCAATTTTTAAAAGTTAACGCACAACAAGAAAAGAAAAAGCGCAAGTTTTTATGTTTTCAAATCATACCTTTATGCAGTACAAGTTTCTAGACTCGTAATGCATCCAAGACGCGTTCTCATTTTTTTATTGAATAGATGAAAGACTCGTCTTTTTCCGTGTATACGTGTTTTTCTTAATAAGCACACTCGACTTTGTACGAAAGAAACCTGTGTCATAGAAGAGGACAGCTATTTACAAAATGATTCCTCAATTAGAGCTTTTCTCGTTCTAATTAAAATAACTTTTTTTTATCGTAATTTTTTAAGCATGCTAATTGTCCTAAATAATAAAAAGGACTTATGTTGTAGCAGACGACGCGCACTTGCGCCATCTTTTCAAAGGTGGCTGAAATTCGAGATTGAGAAGTTCAGTAAAAGAGGCGCTGATTCTATCCCTGATGCAGAGGATTCCTGTCTCAGATATTTCCTCACGCCTCTTCATCGTTCTTGCAGTAAATCGCAGTTAGTCTTGCGAAAAAAAAAATGAAAAGCGCGTTACAAAGGTTATGAGCAAGTTCTCAAGAACCTCTTGTGCCTATTAATAAGCTATTCAACGCTGCCCGCCATCTTCTGACACCACGAAAGGTGCAATTATTGAACTTCGTATGTTAGCGGAGACGAGTGGGAATTTATTCATTTTAAGAAGGGTCAACTTTCCAACCGCGCCGGTTCTGTTTTGTTTGCTACCGTGCAGGGATTTGAGGTTTTCAGTTTTAACGTTACTCTACTCGTAAACAACTTACAGAGAGTTCTATGTCCAAACAGCAGTGACTGGGCCTAACGGTAAGGCAACAAACAGCCAATCATTGTGGCTCAAATCTGAGGCTCAGGAATAGGGCCTAATTAACCCCTTTCTCATGAAGTGCGCTATCAAACGTGTTGCACATGGGCGAGAAACTTCCTAGGTCGTCTTTCTTTGGATTAACTTTTATATTTTATTTATTGAAATATGAATTTAGACGATCACCTTTCATGGCGTTGGTTAAATAATGCAACAACTACAAGCTTCCTTTTTGCGCCTTACACCAATCATGATTATTGTCCTTTGCAACTAATGATAAGCAGCCAGGGCTGACTTGCTAGAAACAGCGTCTCAGCTGAGACAGGGGGAAAGAAAAAAAAATTCAAATGTCAAATTAGTCGTTAGTTGTTTATACAGCAGGAGGTCATACCCGTGCCCCACGGGCAACTCGAATGCATTTACAACGAATGACATTCGTGTGATCAACGAATCGGCTCGCGACCTGTCACGCGTGGAACGCCCCATGCTCGGAGTGTCGCGCGCTGATTGGCCGATTGCTCAAATGTCATTCGTTGTAAATGGCATTCGAGTTGCCAATGTGGCACGGGCAACTCGCCCGTGCCACACGCCAGAACATGGCGTGTGGCACGTCTGCCAGAACATGGCGACATTGTTACCAGCTGTAGATAAGCAATTTAGCCAGTGCAGTACGACTGCTAGCCTGGGGTCTTTAACGTGCACCACGCAGTAGTGATACACGACCGCACCCCGGTACGATGCTCATCCAGATTAAAACGGGCAGGGGTGGGGATTGAACCCAGGATCCCTGGGTTTTGCAGCTCGAGCTTTCGCTCCACGTGCTCCGAGCTGGTGTACGCTAACCCACTCGGCCACCGCTTTGCCAACTCTGCAGCGCGGAACAAAGCCAGTATGAAAGAACAAAATATGTCCAGCTTGACACTCTCACTCGGGTAGATTAGCTAGCTGGGCGAGCAGGCACCACTGGCACGTTTGGTGGCATATGCGTCAGCGAGAGAACGCGCTGAGCGCTGAGCATGCACGGGCGAGCAGCCGAGAGGAGAATATTAAGAGCGGAGGAAGAATATCACTGCCACGAGCGAGTTTTCTGGCCACACGTATGAGTGCCGCCATCTAGTGAGTGACCTAATGGCTTGTTCAAGATGGCCGCTGACTTTTCGAGCCACCTAATCCAAAGGCATAACCTGAATGCGGATGGCTTGCTGATTCTAAAATTCTATCTCGTTCTCCCAGATTCACTCTAGTTAATTAAAAAAAGTAATATTACGTTTGCTGCCGAAACTGAAACATCGTTCTCCCCAGTTTTCCCCGCCCCCCAAGCGTGACGTCACTTGTGTGCAACGAGGCGCGTGGCCGGCAATCGGGTACGCTCGCGCCCGCCTTTCTCGCGTCTAACAGCAAGAAAACCTGGGCGTTCGTGCTGTCTGAAGTTGATAATTATCTATATTTGCACAAAGTATGGCCTTGGCCTACGTGCACAACTATAAGAAAGTAAAAAAAGAAAAACGGCAGCAATTGGAATTTTCATAAAACCGTTTTTGCACCTCGCTACGCTCAAGCAACACCTCCTAGAAATAAGCCCTTAGCGCTCTCCTCGTGACGTCACAAAGGAAGGCCATTGCGGGAGCGCGTCAAAGCGACGAAGCGATGGTAACGCACGTGTATCGATCGTCGCAGCTGCGCGTTTTTAGTCACACAAGCGTGTCTAATTAGCTAAACTTCCACTGCGCTCATAATGTAAGCTCGGAAGCTGATTTTATTGCTCGGGAAAAGTAGTACGGCGTCGGATTTTCGACGTTAAATGGAAGAATGCTGCAAGATATGTTGAGTTCTTTTGTAAGCAGCAATATTTCTAGAGGTGTAATTATTGTTTGAAGATAAATGATAATATGAAAAGTAATTATCACGAAATGACTAGATGTAGTGATTGCGAATTAACCACGTCCTTGCGTGAAATTAAAACTTTGGAAGTCAGAACTGAAGGACGAGTGGGTCCAATGTTTCAGATCTCGATCTGTTTTGTTTTTTTGCGTGCGTAAATACAAAACTTTCAGCACCAAATGCTTGCCAATACAATGTTTACAAAACCAGTGAAAATTTTATGAGAAAGACTGCATGTAACTTGTCAGGTAGAATGTAACTAAAACCTTATAGTTTATATTCCAGTAAGTTATTAGGTAAACGGCTACCTTACACTGCAACAAAAGCTTAAATAGCAGAAAACTTGTGTACTTTATTACATGCTTGCGACAAATGTAAAGATTTCTAACAAGCCAGTAATGTCATAACAACTTAGTTTTAACTAGTTTGGTGCAGCATGTTTATTGCTTCTGCCTGCTTCAATATATTAGTCGCATTACATCAAAATATTTGTTTCGCAGCAGTGACAAAGCCCCAATCCATTTTTTTAGGCAAATCGCAGTGTTCTATGAAAACTCTGAATAAAGATCTCTCCAGGTATAAAAAATAGTACTCATATGTCACCTAACAAGAATAATAACTTCGACCAACTGAATCTGGACAGCATCACAACCTCATAAGTAGGGTTTCAGTTTAAAGTTAAGTAGTTGTAGGATCTTTATGCCCCTGACTTACATTCAGCACTATAAATTGAAATTGTAAATATGGCATTTCTCACCTGAGAGAGTTGAGGAAGAAAAATTCTCGTCTATCCAATGGTTCTCATATAGCCGCGCATGTGTATTTCACATGCTGTTTTGTAGTTCTCCCGACAATGTGACATGCACCACTCATACTGCCTGTCGACTTCAATGCCGTATCACCACCACAATAGTCGAGAAACAGCACACATAACACAGAATAATGCGGCATAAGCCTGCAGCACATATAATTTAGATGCACAACCATACTGTCTTCGCTCTGTACAATAAAGGGCTTGAGTTCTTTGGTTGGGTGACTAACAGGATAAACAATTATAATGTTCATATCACAATTGGTCTTTAACAAAATATCAGTGATTAAATATAACACCGAGGTGCCTGCAATGTGATGGAGGCCTTCACAGGTGCAAAAGCCGGAATACTTCTCATTGAGTTGCAGTTGAATCGGAAGACTCGTGACGAGCTTGCGCAAGTCCAGTGGTGGTTGGGCTCTAAGAGTTTCTAGTTTCCTTTCTTTTTTGCCTTGGCGTTCGCATCAAATATCTTGCCATTTAACCTGAGGCACTGATTCTTCAACAGAATGTTTGCGCTGCACCATAAAATATGTTTAAGCACCTGCTCGCTTGTGTGTCCATTTTCACAGCTGTCAAAGTCCGAGCATTCGTCGTTGGCTAGGTGTTCAACAGTGAGCTCTGTTGCGATCTGCCACTGGTTTGGCATCTGCAAAAACTCTGGTCGCTTCGACAGTTGGACAACAACAACATAGTTGTTTGCCACTGCATTTACAACAAACATTGTTGAATGGATGTGTCCTCCCCTGTCAACTTCTCTCACAAGGTCGTAGTGTTGCTGCATGACTGAAACCGTGATTGTCTTGTCTATTGACAATGCAGCCCTGCATTTCTCACAGCTCATCTTCTTCAAAGTTGTATACACAGCATATCCTGCCACATAAACAAGGACCGGGATGATGTCATTTACCTGTGACAGCGCTTCCTCAGTTATTACGACGTTGCAACTGGGGCGTGGGGCATCCGTGTGTTTGAAGAGATCTTCCCATTGCTCGTCCCTTTCGCTGCCACCTCCGGAAGCTGTGGCGATCTTTGGCAGAGCGCTTTGCATCCGCAGTTTATGCTCAGCTTCATAAAATTTCCTTATGGACACATGATACTGGGATCCAGCCAGCCGTCTGTACTTTCCAAAGCGCTCTTCCAAGCTGTCCATCTAAATCTTCCCAAAGAGAAAGATGGACAGCTGCAGTTCTTCGAAGCAGTACCTGGCGAACTCCAAGAGTGCATAAGTCGTCTGGTGGAGAGCAGCATGGGTCTCCGGGGTTAGCTTGCCTCCGGTAAAGTCCCTACTCTTCCACTCTTCGAGCCAGTCAAGAAGGTTGTACAGAAAATCCACCTTGGGATCATCCATCGAAGGGAAGAGTGGTTCTTGAAAGACATCCCTTTTTGCCATTCCTTTGCATGGTGTCATGACATTCATAATCTTCCACCATTTCATTATGATTTCGATGAAGCTCGCTGTTTATTCACAGTATCGGAGACTTGTGTTCGATCCAAGGGCACAAAGGGCATAGGGCAAGGACTGATGGAAGATCTGCAAAGCAAGCTTCACATTTTGCCGTTCAATACTTGACGGGTTCAGAGCCTTCCTTGACAGAGTGTAGCCAAACCTCAGCACTTGCTCGCATTCGAAGTTGTGCGCATCTCTGATCTTTTCAAAAGATGCTCGCAGCATGCGCCGCTCTCCTGTCGGCTCACCCTCAAACTCTCGGTAGTAAAAAAAAATCTTTTCATCTTGTTGGTTGAGCCAATTGTTGCGGATACACTTAAGGATGTGCACCGCATCTATCACGAAAAACAGTGGCCTGAAAGGATCAGATGGGTGTGGATACACGATCCGTGGTTCTTTGGTTCTTTCGGTGGTGGTGTAGCAAAGTCGGACATCGCCTTTCTGCTCACCGCATTGTTGTCACTCATGACACACACAACCCTGTAACCGATGTTCTCCAGCTGACCAATTCACGTCTCTCAACATCTTCTGCAGAATCTTCGCGTCCGCTCGGTGCACAAGGACGATGTGGGCAACTTCCTTGAAGTTGGACGTGACGCTTTGAAGCATAAAACAAACGCACACTCTTACAAAAAAGGGTCAACATAGTCCTCCTTAAATGGAGTAACGAGTCTGACACATATGTTCCTTCAGAAATGGAGCAACTTTCCTCCTTCAACAAGGGAGGAAAAGTTGCTCCTCCGTCGAATCGAAGGCGCATTTCAAAATGGCGGCTCCAAATCGAGCGTCTATTGTAGGTCCTTCCGGCACGCTATCGACGTTCCACCAGTTCCACCGCAACGCAAAGTATTCTGATAGTCACCGGACAGGCAAATGCCTCCCGCTCGCTGGCGGTCTGCCACTGCTTGGTCGGCAACACTAGACAGAAAAGCACCGCGTTGACCGCCTAACAGCAACCGAGCCCACCCAAATCGAGCCGACAGTTCCAGGGCACGATGAGCACTCAATGACCACAGAACACGAGCTTTGCACGTCGTATATTTATTGGCGAATCCGGCTGCCCGTGCAGGTAAGGAAATCCGCGCCCCGAATCATTTCGCGCCGTGAATAAAAAAAATAAAAACAAATTTGCCGAAACGCATCGAGTCACAATGGTCAGTCAATTTCGCGTCACTTACCCGTGCTCGTTCTCATATCGCAATTACTCCGTCGCAAATCACACACAACGAATATGAGCTCTAGGACCGATACGTAATCCCACGCAACCGATACGGTGCGCCGAACGATTCTCTACAACTGGCCAAATGTATGCTACCGGCTGATGCGAACCTCAGGTGCCTCAGGCGAAAGAAAATACGAAGACAGTTGCACCGTCCACGGCCAGATGGCGCGCGCAAGCAAACTCTAAAAGCACTGGATATATAAATATCATCCAGCGTTTAAAGCAAACTACTCCAGGTGGCGCTGTTACAGCCCAATTCAATATTTTTAAGAAAAAACAATTTCTAACTATCAACCCAACATTCACTTTCATGCTCCCCATGCTTCGCACTGGACATTTCATCGTACATACACATTACACACACAATGCACTGAACAACATAGACACATGCATCGCAACGTTACAACAGCGAGAACATACATTTTACACAACACAACCCCTCTTCACTGACGCTGGCCGTTGCACCTGTGGTATATATACCGTACGGATTTAAGGTACCTATTTCCGCAGTGACTGCCTAAGAAGGAATAATATTGCGAAAAGATTACTGCTCTCGCACGAAAGTCTGCCGATAAGAATGTTTTTAAACGTTTGAAGGCATTCATCTCCAAGTAGAATGTAAGCTTAAACATAGTAATTATTTGGTGTAGTCGATAAAACAACCCCACCCGCCGGCAAAAAAAAAAAAAAAAGAGTACGCGTTTATGGGTGAGTGTTGGTGCGCCCTGATGTGTCCGCTTCCCCGCGTAGCAGCTCCGACCGCCCAGATATGCGTCCAGAAAGTTCAGAACGACGCGAGCCAGTCTTGTTTTTTGGTGCTAGTCGAGAGAAAAACAAGAATAAAGGCTGAACCGCATGTAAGCGATTAAGCAAGCGACGGTGACAGCAACGAGAGTCTGCGACGAGCGACGGAGATTTCCCACGGTCGCTCGCCGCGTACCGCTCGGTTTTCGGATTTCTAGAAATCGTCACTCATCGCCTTTGTCGCTTGCTCAAGCCTCACCGCGCGACTGACCGAGCGATAGCGAAGCGGGTCGCCGTCGCTTGTCCCGTCGCTCGCCGAGTCGCTTGCAGACGGTTTATACTTGAGAAATCACCGTCGCTCGTCGCCGACTCTCGTCGCTTGTGCCGTCGCTCTCTAAATCGCTTACATACGGTTGAGAAATAAAGTGCGAGCGCGCGGATAGCTTTGATCGGTACTCATCGTGCGTGAGAGTTCGAGTTTCTTTACCTTTAAAAAATCGTGGGGCGTTACGGTGACGCATCGACGATCGCTGCAATACTTTCGCGCGAAGCTCAGGTGTAGCACCAGGCAAAATGGTACCGCAGGTTCTCACGTCGTAATTTTTTTCGGGGTTTTTGATTATAGAACTTTTGAGGGGAGATTGAGGTAAGGAAACTAGAGGCAGAGGTATTCGAAATGTGCCATTAGGTTTTCAAAATGCTTCTGGGAGCTAGCGAAAACCCAAACAAGGCAGCGAACCCCCAGTTCGAGGTCTGCTGCACTGCGTGACAGTCCTGGCAGCCTGGCATCTTCCAGCTACGGCTCTTGCACCAGATTTATAATTGCCCGGTAAAATTCCTATGTCGATTTAGGGGCGGGGGATCAGGCGGTCTTGACCTTCCCTTTTAAACTCTGCATGTGCAACCTTTCAAAGGTACCAAAGCCTGGTCGCAATACAAGAAGGAACAGTCAGGATGCAGTGATGCAGTGCTAGAGTTAAGCGTCTTAGTTTTGTGTTGTTTACGAAGCAAGGTGTTCAGTGTTTACACTCAGTACACAACTGGGTACTTCCCCAAACATCTTATGCTAAGTCAATCTTAACTTATCACCCCGTCTCAATCACATCAATCCTCTGTAGAACATTGAAACTTCTCCTTAACCGTGCAGTATTAAAGGGTGTGGAAGCCGAGGGTGAAAGACGAGGCAGAAGGCACGTGGCAGGCGGTCGGCGGAGAAGACACGAGCTGGCACGAGACAGTGCGTGCTACGCGAGGCTAAAGCTGGCAGGAACATCAGGGCCGGGCTGCCTGGCCTGGCCCATGGCGAAGCCCGGAGCGGTCCACCAGCGAGGTCTGGAGCAAGACCGGTGGAAACGGCGAGCCCTGGCCATTTGGTCTAGGCCACGACGATCCCGGGGTGGTTCCGCAGCGAGACTCGGGGAGTGATGGCCCGGGACAGCCAGCCTACGCAGCGAGGGCGTGGGAAAAGCGATCCGCAGGCCTGGACACGGACTCCGACTGTGAGCTCTGCACGACGGGCGACAACAAGGGTCGGCGGGCCCGGACTACCGGCTCTCGACGACGGGCAACCGGGAGGTACAGTAAACCCATTCGCTGTCTTCTCGTCGTTATGTCACGATGGTATGTTAGCGCATACCGATCGGGCTGCGATTATTAGTGGAGCGACCTCCATAAAAGAACCCCACATTAAAATGGCGTCCAACGTGGGGCCCGTTCGGTATGCCTCTGCTTCTAGTCGTCCCCCGGGTGTCCCATGGATTCGTTGAGCGGGTTGTTCACTAACGCTAACGATGCCCGTTGAGACAAAGTATGTTGGAAATTGGGCGACTTATCTCACAGCAGAGCTCAGCAGGTGTCTCCTCGTATCGAATACCTAAAGGGCTCGAAGGACGAGGGTGCGGACGCGCTTTCACGGGTACCCCAGAATAGTGGTTGCCAGGAAATTATGCAACCGGGGGAAGCCGAAAAGCGCGGTTAAGATGTAAGTAGTTTTCGGAGGCAGAGGAGAGGCACGGCATGTTCGCTGGAAGGCAAGATAACGACCGGCAGGAGGGGAAACAGCCAGGAATCAATGCAGATTTAGGATTTAGGCTTGGGGTGATGCGGTAGGCAAGTAAGCACTTGTCGAGGCCCGGGGTGCAGATGGGTTTTGTCATTGAGTGTCGGAAAGATTGCGGGAATGGCAGTCGACACCGGGAACACTGGCGGACGAGATTGTCAGCGGGTGTCGGATAAACTGGCGGAAATTGCGGTTGACACCGGGAACTCTGGCAGGCGAGTTAATGAGCCCTTTTATTTATAACTGCTGGGCCAAGACGGCTAGTTGCTTCGCGTCACTCCAACAATCGACGAAGGGCAGAGGGACGACTCTCTCTTGAGGGGGGTCGTTCCAGGAAATCTACGAAATGATTTATATGATTCTTTCTCGACTTCACTCTGGCCGGTTGTGGCAGTGACAGCAAGACTTTTAATAAGTGATGTCGCGTCACGACCTGGCCGGGGATGAGGCGGTAAACATTTAGGTGGTTTGTAGCTTTCCAGCTTGCCTTGAGGCCTGAACGGTTAAAGCGGGCTTGCTCGCTGAGCTGCCGCCCCCTCCGAGGACCGAGCAGTCCCTAGAGCTCGTATACACGTGGACGGAACGGGACGCTTACGCTTACATCGAGTAGCACATGGTATATGTAGCCGTTGGGGAACGCGGGTATGGTATATGGCAATCCCGCCACAGGCTTTGGATAACTTCGCTTGCGCAAGCGATGGACTAGGTTTACACCATTGTTACCTGTTCTGAGGGAAACTCACGCTTTGAGCAACGCAGCTAGTGGTTTTGTCGCATCACTTGCTCCGAGGTGAGAAGGGCACCCGAGGTATAAAGACGCGGTCGTCGTGTCTCACTTCTAGGCTTACTCGGCGAGATACAAACGAGGAGGCTTGCCCGATTCGCATCGCTGACTTAAAAGGATACTACCGTCGTCGCGATGCGGAAGACGTATAACATGAGGTTGCGGTAGGACACTAGAAATCCCCTGTTCTTGGCGACCCAGGAACGACCTCTGGAATGCGGACTTGCTGAGTTAGCCGCATGATACACGAACCCGTCGGCAAGCAATTTGGCGGTGTTGGCTATGGCCACTGCCACAGTCTGCGGCAGAGTACTTGTTCGTTGTGTGTTGTTTTAACACTTTGTTATGCGCAGAATCGCTTCTTGGAAAGACGGCCATAGACGGCGTAACCCAGGAAGCCCAACGGGAGGGAAGACGGGCCCATTCGTTTTCCCAAGTGCTCAGGGTGACTGACAGTTGTTCGGCCTGACGAACGGTTCAGGCGGGCGTTCTAATTCCGCTGCGACCTCTAAGCGGAACGGGGCAAGTCCGTCCGCGTCGGCCGGACCAGCTTAGAGCAGGCCCCCTGCTGCATCGCGGTGAGTGGGACAGCGAGCGACAGACAGGTCGGCATTGTCTGCCGGCTTCACCAGCCACCACCACCTACGCCGCTTTCGGACGCTGCAACGTGGCCACTCCGGCAACAGCAACAGCGGCTGCCCATGAAGCCCAGCGGCTCCCTGAGGCTCATGAAGTCCCCCGAAGTCCGGGCCTTGAGGGGGGGGGGGGGGGGGGAGAGTGTGGAAGCCGAGGGTGAAAGACGAGGCAGAAGGCACGTGACAGGCGGTCGGCGGAGAAGACACGAGCTGGCGCGAGACAGTGCGTGCTACGCGAGGCTAAAGCTGGCAGGAACATCAGGGCCGGGCTGCCTGGCCTGGCCCATGGCGAACCCCGGAGCGGTCCACCAGCAAGGTCTGGAGCAAGACCGGTGGAAACGGCGAGCCCTGGCCATTTGGTCTAGGCCACGACGATCCCGGGGTGGTTCCGCAGCGAGACTCGGGGAGTGATGGCCCGGGACAGCCAGCCTACGCAGCGAGGGCGTGGGAAAGGCGATCCGCAGGCCTGGACACGGACTCCAACTGTGAGCTCTGCACGACGGGCGACAACAAAGGTCGGCGGGCCCGGACTACCGGCTCTCGACGACGGGCAACCGGGAGGTACAGTAAACCCATTCGCTGTCTTCTCGTCGTTGTGTCACTTCCTGGGTGACGAGCGGAGCGCATACCGATCGGGCGGCGATTATTAGTGGAGCGACCTCCATAAAAGAACCCGACAAGGGGCCCTGCAACAACTTTTTGACTTGTTTTTAATTTGCACCGAACCTGAGCCCACTGAACGTAGTATTTTAATGAAACTTTTTTTTTCTCGAATTTCGCTTTATTTTAAAAGTTATAGACAAATTAAAATTACAAAAACAAGCAAAAAATAACCTCCTTCATGACGTCCTTGGTCGCTTGAGTGGCCTTGAAATAGAGGAGGGGTAGTGAGCTCGGCGAGCGCTCACGGCTGCCGCACTCCGTGTTGACTGCTCGAGAGGGCGCCACTAAAGCATGTTCTGGATAGGCTGTATGAAGCGGGCAGCCAGGGCGGCTCGCATTGCGTTTGCTGCGCGATTAAACACTAATTTGGCATGGCACTTCAACGGCCACAAACGACAGCAAACACAGGGTAAAGATGAGTTCAGAACGGGAGCCACTTCGCGCTGCCATACCGCCAAAAGGCCAAATCGCAAGCCAAACCTGCGCCGAAGGCCTTCGGAACGCTCAGAACCGGTCGGATACTCGCGCCGGTATACCACCGCAGCGCCGCCGCGTACATGCGGGACCTTTCTATGCTCGCTGCTCGTCGGTGCCTGATCCCACTAACCCTTTCTGGTACGCGCCGGCTTTTCTACCGCTTGGTGGCGGGTATGTCGACACCTCATTTCTTGTTTCCGTACTTTATAAACTGCATTTGTTTCTTTTCTGATCTAAAATACTGAACAAAAACTACTTTCACCAATAATTGAAACGGTTCGCGTTACTTATATTTTGTATTTCGACTAAAAAAAAAGCTTTTAGCGGCTCTGGCCAGTAGTCAGGCCAGGACCAAAGACCTCACATATCGCGCGCTTTCGGCACCGCGGGTCACCCCCATAGGTGGAGGAGGTTTCCACGTCGTCCGGTTAAAATATGACGCGCAGATATTTAGTTACTCTCTCCGTGCCCGCTGGCTTGCCCGAACCCCAAGAGACGCGGAAACCGCAAAAAAGTTAGACGCTTAAATATGGTTGCGGGGCCCCTTTAACTTTTCTGCAGGAGAATGACATACTCTTGCAGTCAGAGCACGGCTTCCAGCCAAATCGCAGCTATACGAGACTGCCCTTGCCACGGTTATGCATTACATCAGTGACAGTATTGTTGTCCTGTGGCGTATACAGTGTGCCACCAATCATCATCATGGTGTTTTTAGAAGAAGAGCACGTGAAGCCAGATTAAGACCGAACGAACATCTGTGTCTCGTGGTGTTGGCCGGGTCCCATGATGTAATAGTATGTATTCTCCTTTCTTGAATAATTTTCTATTTTATTAAACATATTTTCTCATATTTTAACAATTCAGAAGTGGGATGAGCTGCTCCTCATTTATACCTTACGGTGAGTGAGCGAGACTTTGCGATTCGTCAAATCAGTGGTGCGAGGCCTGACATCGGAACAAGATCCAGATATTGCGACAAGGCGAGTTGACTTCACTTTGATACCCGAGATCTTACTGACTGTGATTTGTGACCATGCAATGGGAAGCAAAAACAAAAAACCCGACTCAACAGGCGAGGTCAATGCAGACGTGATGGAGATGATATGGCACGAGTGCTACGACAAAATCAAGATCTTGAGCGCCTGTCATTGACACAGTCGAGTCGACCGACGTCTTCGGATACCTCCATGCGGGTGGCTCCACATGCGTTAGCTGGGATTCCCAAGTTCACCGCAAGTGATGGTGACATCCCAGCAAAACAAGTGGATTACCGAGTTTATCCACGTCACTGAGTTAGCAAGGTGGGACGAGGAAGAAAAGATAACCGTGGCCAAATTGAAGCTGTCAGGACCGGTTCGTGACTGGCTGCAATCCTGGGGCGAAGCTTGCAAGACTTGGCCGTCCTGGGAAGCCTCTTTTCGGGACGCTTACGTCTGCCTACCGTCGAAAACTCAACAGTGCAGAATCATAGAACGCCGAGTGCAACAGAAGGGCGAACACCACGAAACCTATGTTCACGACAAAGAAAAGCTTTGCGTTTGCCTGGGACTAAATTTGGAGGAGACGAAGGCGGAGATTATCACGGGACTAGCATTGAGCGAACTCAGCTACGCCATGCAAAATCGATCTCTCCTTTCTATTAACGACCTTTTACGTGATATTAACAGCTACGAGCATTTCCAGAAGAATCGCGACGCAAGATTCCTGTTGGACCGTAAACAACAAGACGAGAGGCCACGGCAAACTTCGAAAGCCAAATTGTTGTCACGAGCTGAGAATGACGATTCCAACCATGCCCAGAATAAAAAGCCGAAATGTTTCAATTGTCAGAAATTTGGCCACAGTGCACGAGATAGCCCGGATTCACAACGGGAGAAAATATGCACTCGCTGTGGAGAGCAAGGACACAGTACAAATAATTGTCATGAGTGAAAAGAAAATGCACTACAAGTGGTCAAGGATACAGACTGGCATAAAGTTTGTGGGTCGTCGCAAGCGTTCAAATCAGTGAACATTGATGGAGAACCAACAGCTGCTCTTCTGGACACCGGTGCGCAGATCAGCGTGATCAAGACGAAACTTGCCGCCCAGCTAGGCAAAAGAAGTAGCAGTTCCTAGCCGAAAGGAACAAGTATGTGGCGTAGGCGGAACATGCAAAACCTTAGGGGAGATCCAAGCCGACCTTGAAGTAGACAGCAAATTCTTCAAGGTTGTGAGAATGCAGGTGGTTCCACAGAAAATTTTCACGGGCCCCGACATCATCGTGGGAACAGACGTCATTGACACACCAAACGTTGTGCTACTTCAGAAAGAGGGAACGATTATATGCTGCTAGACGAACGAGACTATCCATTTCTCAAAGAAATCAAGGTTGACCATGATGATATGCGAGTTGCGTTGTCCACCAGAGACAGTTTCAAGCTTGAGAAAAACACTGTACAATGAGTCACACTTGTTTCAGATTATGACAAACAAAACAGTCATAATTCCTTATAGCTGGGGAGGACGAGATGGACTACCTGTGCGAGTTAAAAGACGGGAATACAAGTCGTTCTATCGTGAACATCACCAACTCTGACATCATCCTCAAGGAGCGCCAGATAGTTAAGCGTGGAGACCTGGTCGAACTTCAGGATACCGATGAGCTAATGATTTCACAACGTGTAGTCCACTACGTTTGAGTGTGGAAAGGAGGGCCTGTCTACAATCAACATGGAAGAGAACAGGGTCGGACCGTCTGTGACCAAGGAACTCAAGAAAGAAATCTGTGAGATGTTGAACAAAAAGTGTGAATGCTTTGCAATGAGCACCAAGAAACTGAAATGCATGACAGTTGCGGCCATGGCTATACAAGAGAAACCAGGGTGTTCAGCCGCGGGTTGACCGTGGGTTGACCGTTCCTTACCGCGCATCATGGACAGAGCGGCAACTACGTCAGCAAATCACCAACGAGCTTAAGAGCAATAAACTCGTGAGGGACAGCGAGTTGGAGTACAGCAGTTCAGTGATCCTAGTTAAAAAGAAGCAGAAGAAAAAAATCATAGTCAAAAAGAAAGCAAGAAAACAGCCAAAGCGTATCCAAGACGTGACAAACTCTAACTGACTGAGGACAGCCAGCAAGTCAGATTTGGTCAATTGTTGTCGTGTGGCGTATAGTGTGCGCCAACAATCATCATCATGGTGTTTTTAGAAGAGCATCAGAAGCCAGCACGAGACCGAACAAACATGTCTGTCTCGTGGTGTTGGGCGGGTCCCATGATGTACTATGTATTCTCCTTTCTTTAATTATTTTATTGAACATATTTTCTCAACTTTTAACAGTATCGACAGTCGCATTCCTGCTGATTTGATTCAACTGATCCGCAGTAATGCGCTTGACATGCTCGATCACGCCGTCCTGATCAGAAAAGCCGCTCGGGCTGGTGTCCGAGGTTCACTACTACTTTGGTTGACTCGCTTTATGGTGGGTTATACCCAACGCTTGCTACCCAGGGGCAGATTTAGAGGGGGGGGTCCCTGACCCCCCTCTTGATTTCTGCATGTGTAAAAGTTAGGGCGTAAAACGAAGGAGAGGGGGAGGGGGTTCCTAAACATATGGTACGCTGACCAGCACCTGGCCCGCCCCCCCTGAGGAAATTCCTGCATCCGCCCCTGGTGCTACCATGGGTCAATGTCCCAAAGCTATCCAGCTCTTTCTGGAGTTTCACAAGGCTCCGTACTTGACCCAACTTTGTCCTTGTTCTATGTTAACGACATGCCGCAAAACAATAACACCCTACTTGAACAGTAGCCAGACGACAGGTCTATTGTCGCCCGCATCACTTTTCCCGACTGCTCTGTCCGCCTTCAAGGCTACATCACTTGCTTTTTAGAGTGGCCGCATGCAAACTGCCTGACCATGAGTGAGGGTAAGAGCATAGTGATGCGTTTCCACAACATCAAGACTACCAGTATTCCCCTATACACTATCTCAGAATCCCCCTTATGGAAGGTACAACGCGCGTCAATCCTTGGGGCAACGCTTGTAATGTTTGTACCAGCACTGGACTTATCTCTCCACATTTCAAACATAGTGGCTAAAGCTCGGTGCACTTTGGGCTTTGTGACACGGTTGTCGAAATTTTGTGGCTTTTCAAGACTTGCTTTACACTGCACTTGTTCTACCAAAGTTGGAGCACTGCGCATATGTGTGGCACCTATACCGAGTCCACTTGACTTACCAGCTGGAGGATGTGCAACACCGTGCCATTTGGACACTGCTCACTTGTCCCGACCGCTGACGTGATACGCTTCTATCATAAGAGACGTGGTTGCAGCATTCGAAGTGACAGACGGAAAAGCACCGCCACACTGCGACTCCTGTTGCCCTCCAATTGCTGCACCTTGGTCCGGTCGCTCAAAGGCTCCTACATCTCAGTGGTTCGACGCAGTAAACGGACAGGACAGCTTGTGTTTTTATATTCCAGAACAGTACAGCGTCAAAACGCGGTGTTGCCCTGGCTGCAGTTCGGGACTTTCTCGGGGTCCCACTCGGCGTTCAGATGCCCTTTCCTAAAATTCGTGAAGAATTGCGAATTTTGTGTCGAGAACTTTCTCGGCACTTGACTTAGCCCCGTCACCTTGTTATATTTTGTGTTGTTTGTTTTTATCAACATCCTTCTTCTCAACCTTAGGCGATTGCCTGACAGGCACACTGCGTATGGGTTTTTGCCGTTCTGTCAAGACTCGCACGTCGTCCCGGACCACATGTCGTGCAAATAAAAATTACTCTTACTATGCATAGGTTACTACAAAGGTTTGGAATTGTTGCAAACAAACAAGCCACAAACAAAAATTAAGTGTGGTACAATTGAAGCCTCCTTTGTTCCAACCTTAAAATATTGAACAAGCGCCCCCTCAAAGTTTGAAGATAATCGCGAAAACATAGGGGATGGGCACATCTGAGGTCATCAATTTTACATATTTATGTACTGTGCATATTTCTTCAGATGTTTCAAATTTTGGGGGTGGGCACTTAGTGCGGAATGGGCAGATGCACGGTATTCTAAGGTAGATAAAAACAAGCCCTTCATTGTCTCCAACAGTGCCGCCTTGTGTCAGCTGCGGACTTAGGCATGTTACAACCCGTCTCTTCATTTGACTTCGGTGTTGGACATCAAGAGACAAGATTTTCGAGCGGTGGCGCGTTACAATTTCAAAAGTGGTTTAAATGATTCCAAATCACTGGAACAGTTGTGATGTGCTTCTGGGGACGCTCCACCATCACGTGCAAGAGTTTCGTGTTGGTTCAGTGAATTAAGGCGTGGCCGCACCTCTCTCAAAGGTCACACTGTGACCGAAGAAAACGCTGCTGCTGTGAAGAGGCTCGTTAAGGAGGATCCTCGGCTGACTGACGGTGATATCGAAGGGTCGCTGAAGATTAGTTCCCAGAGATTTTCGGCGATTCTTCACGAGGACCTTTGTCTGACAAGCTTCATCTCTTGGGCGCCACAGAATTCGACGGAAGCTCAAAACCAGGCAAGGGTGGAATGGTGCCAAGGAATGCCATACCGATTCTAAAGTGGCAACGCTAAGAGAAAATATCTGACATTGTAAGGAGTGAGAAAACGTGGACCATCCAGTGTTCTCTCGAAACCAAGCACCAGTCATTCGTTTGGATATTGTCTGGAGAAACTCCACTGCTAATGCTCAAAATGCCAAGAGGTGTTGAAAAGAAAATGGTGGCAATCTTTACAACCAATGGGCAAGTGGCCACAGTGGCACTGGAAAACCAAAGACTGCACAATGATGCACCACAGTTTGCCTGCCAGCAGTTTACGAGGGGAGAGACAATAAAAATCGGCTGGAGGTGTTGAAGAATAAAAATCTGAATAGGAAAACAGAGATTAACCTGGTTTGTTAATCCCAGTTGGCTACTTTGCCTAGGGGGAGGGGGATATGGGGATTAAAAGAGAGAATTAAAGAAAAGAAAAGAGAACAGTTTGGTCCTTCAACATCGAAGGGTGAAAACACAGGCCAGCTGGTGAACAGCTCTCATCACAATCCCTAGACCAGGAACAATAAAAAGACGGACTATCACACACTACTCAACCAATTTATGCCGACAAGAAGCAAGCTGGAAGAGGCTGTCAAGACAATACACAGAATGCCCGATCAAAGTTGTGGTTTCGATCAGTTTCACAACATGACTATCCACGGGTACATCGACTGCACAGTAACCGCACATATGGTTCCCTAAAACGCTGAAACCTGAAATAGAATAGTGCAAGCAAAGAGCATACGTCAACTTCCAGCGAAACAGAAGGTGAGCTCGGCGACTGTTGGCGTCTTCGTGCACAAACACTCTCACAGTAGAGAGCACTGCCATAGCGATACTAATGACGCGCGGAGCCAAACCACGAAGACGATAGATGATCATCGGTTGACAATGGGACACACGGTGCCATCGGCGACGGTTTGCGTCTTGGGTCACGACCACTTTCACAACCGACAGTACTGCCATAGCAATGTTGGTCATGTGTGAAGAAACACAACACAAGGCGATCATCGGTTTACACACTCGGTAAGAATGCAGTATGGTAGACCCACAGACTAATAATAGGCAGAGTCGCTGCAACAGTGGATTTCGCGGTCACCATAGTCATGGGCTCACCGTCGTGACGCTCAAATAGGGTCAAGCAGACTCGGGCAACCCTTGCGCATCCACCGTGACCGGTGTACGTAGCACCATTTTAGAACTTGGCGGTTCATTACGGCTTCGTTTACTTATTTGACGAAATGAAGGGCAGAAACCAGCATACTGCTGTGCATTCTTGGCAGAATATACTATGGACGCCCTGTGGTTGACATGCAAAGGTTCACAATTTCAGGTAACTTATCGTGCTGCATGGGCATGCGTGGGTGCACAAATACTGCTTATCAAACTGCACATGCAGCGTGTCTGAAAGAAAATAATAAAGAAGTCACAAAGCCTAGAGCAGCTCACGAAAATAAGGTAGAATAACTTTCCTCCAGTCAGCCTCAGAAAGAAGCAAGACGTCTCGTTCCTTCCTGCTTCTCGAATCCGCTTGGGGGCGCGTTAGTGAAATCGAGGAAAACACGCTGTTGGTATCTTTCTCCTCTCTTTTGTCTTAGAGTGTGCAGTCACAACCTGTGACACAAAGAGCTCGACGCTGTACGCAGAAAACGCAGCTGGAACGAGGACCTCGGGGTCTCTAGACGACATGTTGGAAGTGGCGAGGCACTTGCCAGGAACATACTGCACCATGAACCGGTAGCGCACCAGCTGGATGCGGAACCACTGGACGTGACGAGGCATGATGTCGAGGTCGGTGGAGCCCAGCAACCGGACCAGCAGCTGGTGGTCGGTTTCGACAAAAGAGCTCAGATTGTGCAGATTTATGAACCTCTGGATGGCCCACAGGACTCCCAGCGCTTCCTTCTCGATTTTGCTGTACTGCTGTTTGGCAGTAGTCAGTGAATCCGACACAAAGGCAACCGCTCGTCGCTCACCAGATGTTGCTCCTGCAGAAGGACGGTACCAAGGCCGTACGAGCTGGTGCCTGCAGAAACGGTTGCTGAATATTCTGGGCTCTTTCAAGCCACGCTGGTGCTGGATGCCACCATCTTCTTTAGTGAGTCGAAGGCTGAAGCTTAGCCAGTCCCCCAGGTCCAGACCGTGTCCTTGTTTAGGACGAGCGTGATTGGCACAGTGGCGGTGGACAGGCACAGCAAGAAATATCCGATGTGGTTCAGCATTTCCAGGAGGCGCTGCACGCCCTGCACGTCTGTCGGAAATCGCATACCCGTGATGGCGGGGTACCTTGTCGGGGTCTGGTGCTATGCCGTTGGTGCTCAACACCACACTGAGGAACTTGAGGAACGACACCCCGAGGCGGCACATGGAGGCGTTCAGCATAACTCCTGCTTGCTGCAGTCTCTCGGGGACTGTAGTTGGCTGTCGGGTTTAGACCGGTCTCTGCCAAACACCAGGTTATCGTCTACCATGTTGACGCATCCTTTAATTCCCTCGAGAATCAGTGACATGGGGCTCAGGAACACCTCTGGGGCCGACTTAATTCCGAAGGGCAGGCAGCAATAATAGAATCGCCCGAAGGGTGTAATGAACGTCATGTACTCCTGGCAGCTTTCGAAGAGGCGCAAATGGTGAAACCCGGACATTGCGCCCAGTTTCAAGAAGATGGTAGCGCTTCCCGGCAACCCGAACGCCTGGTCGACGGTCGGCATTATATGCTGCTCTCAGAGGATGACCTGGTTCAGCTTGGTTAAGCCGACGCACAGTCGATAGCCTCCCGCTGTCTTGGGAGCCTCGACAAGGCCGGCGCACCATGCCGTAGGAGTCTCGACCACTAAGAAACGCCATTGTTTGAAGACAAGGACACGTCTCCTTTCTGCATTATTTCAATGCTGTTCAGCCTTCTTTTTCGAGAGTACCCAAAGTGCGGCTAGCATGACATTGCATGCAGACGACAGCGATATTGGCCATAGTACGATCGAAGTTACGGTCTAGATCAGCGTCAGAACATGACTATCTGCAGGTTGATTGATTATACCATAGTCGCACAAACGGTTCCCTAAAAAACTGAAATCTTAAATCGAATAGCAACCAGGGAGCTTATGTCATCTTGCTGTGAAACACAGGGAGACCTGAGCGACCAGTCGCATCTTCGTTCATAACCAATTTCAGGATAGACAGCACTGTTTTAGCGTTACTGATGATGCACAGGGACACGAACCAAGATGATCCTCAGATGATCGTTGGTTGGCACTCGGACACATGGCAACATCGGCGACCAATCGCATAGCCGTTCATGACCACTTTCACAACAGACAGCAGTGCCTGAGCATGTTGGTTATGCGCAGAAAACAAAAACAGGGCGATAAACGGTTGCCGCACTCGGCAAGAATGTAGAACATTAGGCGCACACACAAATAATCGGCATGAGAGTCGCAGCTATGCGGATTTCGCAGTCTCATTTGTCACAGGCAGGCAGCAGCTCTCGAGTCTTGGATGTACTCGTATCATCGGGCCTACAACTGCCCGAACCACTCGCACGCTGCTAATGACTGACGACTCTGAACAAGAACTACCTTGGATCTGTCATGACGGACATGACATTGCGAGACGTGCTAAAGACGGAAACGAGTGCGATAACACCTGATATCGGAAGCCTGTCCGCAACCAAAATGTGCAACACGTCGCACTAGGTGCGGCCTGCACAGTTTTTAATAAACATAATTTTGGCCCGCCTAATTTTTTAGTTGTGCACCCTTGGTCTAGCACTTCCCAGTAGATAATAGGGTTAATAGGAGTCGTGCCCTCGCTCCTAACACACATTTCCATGAGTTCCCAGAGAGCTGCCAGGTGACTCAGTGTGTATCGAAAACCACATATTCCGCTGTTCGCATTTAATCATCCTCCCGATAGTACCTTGTACTTGGATAGGCAAAGGGAACAAAATAATTAAGGGCAAAAAATGCAGAGCAAGAAACGACAATAAGGGGGTTCCTCTTAAATCCTCTGAAGCCTACTAAACAAACTGGTCTTCGACGAGTTGGGATCTGCAAATTGGCCTATGACGGAGTGGCCTGTTTTACAAGTTGTCTATCGACAAATTGGCCTTTTACCAACTGGCTTTCAACAAATTGGCCGGATACCACGACACACAGGCATGCGCGCCCGCAGAAATATTCCCGGAGGGAGGAGAGGGGCCGGAATAGAAAGCAAAAGCCTCTCGTTTTCTTGCGTTTTTTGAAGAAGTAGAACGCAGCAACTTCCACACTTTCCTCCTTGCACCAACACCTCCGGGCGCCCTTGCACACATGGGACGTTGGCGACCGTTCGCGCCTTCGTTCGCAACAGCAGCACTGCCATCTGCAGCTCCAGAAACAGAAAATTAATGTAATTGTTGGTTGACACGATAAGGGGTAACAAGAACGAACGGGCGCCTATGCACACAGAGAACGCCGGCGACCGTTCGCGTCTTCGTACACAACAGCAGCAAGGCCATCTGCAGCTCCGGAAACACAAAATTAAGGTGATGGTCAGTTGGCAAACGGTAAGGTAACACCGAACGTTGCACAGAAGACGCACAGATAAACCACACAACACAGTCGCTACAGCGGTCGCGAGAACAAGGGACCTCAAAGGGCCACAACTCGCTTGCAGTCTTCGTAGCGTCACAGCGTTGTAGTCTTTGCACCGCTGGTTGCAGTGGTCGCAGCCAGGGTCATGGCCCGGCAGTCGAGGCGGCCGAGGCAGCCGAGTTACGATATGTGGCCGAAGAGGCCGAGGCCCGAAGCCCGCCACTATCGCGGCTGATCGCAGCCGCCCAGTGTACGTAGCAGTGTCGGCATCGTTTCGAAGTTTAGCGGTGTATGACGGATGTGTTTAAACTTCTTTCTTTATGAATGTCGAAAACGCCACGGCAAAAGAAACGACTGAAGGACCGACCTCGTCGTCTTGGCCCCTCCGTAACCGGCTTAGATCCAACCTGGGTGCCCAAATCTTGTTTATCAAACAGCGCGCTGATGAAGCTTGGCGTCAGTGGATAATAAGGACTTTAATTTTCCTTCCATCGGTCTGGGTTTCTTTATGCCTGTTTTGGTAAATAAAAAAGATAAAAAAACTTAATGAAAAAAAAAACAAAAAAAAACAACACTCCTTCCAGGGATCGAACCTTCGACCACTTGGTCAGTAGTGCGATGTTCTACCCCTGCGCCAACTAGACAGGGAGGAACAGGACCTCCTCCTTTCATCCAAACTTCCGTTCCTCCCTTCTCTGGGCAACTTGACCACAACAAGGAGGAACAGTCGCTGTTGCTAACTTTCTCCTCCTTTTTTTTCTTAGAGTGCACTGTTGGCTGGTTCTGTGCAGTTGAGTGCCACGCCGGTGATGTTTCTGCCTTTATAGTAAAAAAAAAAAGGCTTGATGTGGACCTCATCCACATAAGTCTCACAAAACGCTGGCAATCATCAAGGTCAAAGATCGTTTTCCTCATATAGCTCAGGAATGTTGAACTTTTATGCTCGTGTTGAGGATTCATCCCGTACGATGAGCAGATTGAGCTGATGGTCATCGGGTGTGGGAGAAAAATGTTTCCACTGCTGCGGACATACTTGTAAGCATGAAGAGATATTGTAAAAATTATACAAGCAGAAAATCATGAAGTCGACCGAGTAACGCCTCGGCTGCTTCTTCTTCGATAGTAGCGCCAACTGCTCGCTAAGGAACTGAATGACATGAACTTTGTTCCCTGCTGTTGTCGTGGACAACTGGCCAAGTAGCAGATGAATAATCTCGAATATGTCCTCATCTGAATCCCGGGTGCTTACGCTGTCGTCCCACATTTCTATGCTCTCTAGGAGCTTGATTATTGCCTTCTTGCTGTTGACGCCAGCAGGAATCTGTAAACTACATCGTAGTGTTTTGGTCGCCGTTTTCCCAACGTGGAATGTAAGACGCAAATCAGCATTCACGACAATCGAATACTTGATCCATGGTGCTTCATCGTCAACAATGTGCACCAAAATTAGGCGATTGCTGCTCTCTATAACATGCCAAAATCTAGACTTCTTGCTTCTTAAGTAGTCAGCTACATCTTTTATGCCGAGAATCCCATCGGCCTCCTTCTCAGCTTGAAACAAATTTATAGATTCTGCAACTGCAGTTTGGAGAACATCGACTTCCAGGCGTACTCTTCTAACCTCAAGATCTTCTCGCATATTCACATCAGTCGACAAGTAGTTGGGGCAGTTGTGGAACCTGTGCGGCACAGCACCTTGTCGAAGCCGAGGGTACTTTAAGGGTACCGTTACGGTATACCCCGTAGCAGCATCGATGTGCGATGTCACTCGAAGAATGTCGCCGTCAGCAAAATGAAGCTCGCACACCTGGAAAACACATTTGCCTTTGTATAAATAACAGCTACTTGCCAGTACTTCTTTAATTGGTTCACACGAACCACGTGACAAAAGATTTCCCAATATATTTACGCAAAGACTCGCCTGGGACCATTTTCTCATGCGCACGATTTTTAGCGGTCCTATATGACGCTTTTCAAAAGCATACGATCTTTTTTAAACGCTCTACAGCGTCGAAATTTTGGGGGAAACCTTCTGGTTGCCAGAACGAGCTATAAGTATAGGCCTGCGAGAGCAATTTCAGGCACAACGCGTGCTCTGTGCGGACAGGCTTTCAGCTACCGGCCGTGTTATCGTCCTCGACGCAAGCTGTTTGACGTCATGGAACGCTACTGCCAACCGGCGTTGAGCACCGAAAACGCACGACGTACGCCACCGGACTTGTACTCCGTCTCACAAGTTTCGTGCAGTGCTGGGAAAGGCAGCGGCGCGAGCCCGTGGCTTTCGGAAAAGCCTTCCTTGCACAAACGCTCGTGCAAGCATTCATGTTACGGCGTTCTAGGAAACTTGCCAACTTATGGAACAGTCACGCCTCTAGCGGTGCGCTTCAGCTGTGGGGACAACAAACCGTATTTTCGTGTTTGTTTTTGATCAGAGAAATCGAAGACGACGATTCGAAGGCCGCTCCTCGTGCAACTAAAGCACTGGTCAGAGCGAAGCGCTCGTGCCCAGACCGTGCTGGGCGAGGTTCAATTTCTTTGTTACGCTGTGTTAGTAAACACCTGGCTGTGGGGACAACAAGCTCGATAAAGCGCCCCCTATAGTTGGATCTCCTGCCCAATACTCCTTTCACCCTAAAGCTGAGACTAGAAGCTCCGCCTTCAGCGCGAGCTTTCTGCCCTTACTAACACAAGTGTGAATGCGCAGGCACGCGCAACCAAAGCACTGCGGAAGCCAGCGAGATCGTGCTGAAAGCGGAGCTTCTATACTTCGTTTCACCTTCGGTCCGAGCGCGGACGATGGTATGAACCGAAGGGCCAATCAAACAGCGCAAAACGCGCAACGTCATGGCGTGCTCTCTGCGCTTGATAGGACTAGCCGGCGGAAGAGCACGCACAGAGGGACGGCGAATACCCGCTGCCCCTATCAACTGCAGAGAGCACGCCATGACGTTTGACCTCTTCGCTGTTCGATTGGCCCTTCGGCTCATTACATCGGCCGCGCTCGGACCGAAGCTGAAACGAAGTATAGTCTCAGGTTAACCACTCATAGGCCCGTAGCTCTCAAGTTTTGAGCAGCGCTCTAGGCGAGCAAAATAGAATATTTGGCTCGGGTTTCGAACATGTGTCAATATGCTTCCCCACTAGAGTTTTTCTCTACTCCATTCCATTCTAAGTGCCAGAGTAGCAGAGGCTACAAGAGCGAGCTGCGAGCTTTCAGCGTCCCTGTCAAGCACGCGCGCTCGTGCAGTGCGAGCATCTTTCAGGAGGACGTGCTTTTGCGAGTAGCTTCGGCTTCGCTATCACGTAAAGTGAAACATACGTGCTCGCGGAAGCTATGAAAGAAGGCAAAGATGAAAGGAATGTCTAATGGGACGCTGCGGCCGCGAGCTGCATAATTCTTTTTTTTTTATTTTTATTTTTTAGAGGTTTTGTTATCGCGCATCTTCAGATGCTTGCAGTCGAACGTGGCACGTGCAAAGTCGAACGTTAGAGAGCCCCTGGATGGTTCATCCATCATAACATGGTCACGTCTTGCGGATGCGCTCGCACCACCTGCCCCAGACAGAGCCGTATATTAGGAGAGTTTGGACAATAGGCGGAGCAAAGGCCGCCGCCAGCGCCGAATATTCCCCCCACGCTTAGAGCGTAAACTAAATTTGTGACACAGCGTCGACCAATCAGGAGACCTCTACTCCATCTCACAAATGTCGACAGTGAAGACAAAGGCACAGGCGCGTGAGCCTAGCTCAGCGAAACGCTATTGTTTGTACGAGACCTCGTGCATAGGAGGCACTTTCCAAAGCCACGCGCTCGTGCCCATGCCTTTGTCTGCACTGCTAGAACAGCGTCCTGAGACTGGCTGAAAAAAAGCAGCGCAAAGGGTGGGGTGCGCGAGCGTCTTGAGACGCGGAGTTCCGCTCGGCACGGCTCAAATTATACTTCGTTTCACTTTACCTGCGAGCGAAGCCAAAGCTAGAAGCGCGAGACCAGCGCTTTTTGCATTTCTCCCCAGCTCGCGCGCTCGAGCAAAGCCTGAACGCACGGAGCTTCCGTGCTCGCGCTTCCAGTTTTGCCTTCGCTCGCACATAAGGTGAAACGAAGTGTAGTCGTGGCACAAATTTAGAGCACGCGACCACCGCTAGGGGCTGTTTCGCGGCCTGTGGTTGGCCCGAGATGCTCGCCTATTCAAACCAATGTATGGCCAAACTCTCTCAATAAACGGCTCTGGCCCCAGAGCAACGGGTCTATTCACACTGGAAGCGGATCCACGTTCGCAAAGCGGTTGCGAATGCGGTTGTATAAAGATCCCGTAGAATTGCACGCGCACTCGATGACATCAAGTGCGCGTGAAATTGTACTGGATCTTTATACAACCGCGTTCGCAACCGATTTGCGAAAGCGGATCCGATTCCAGTGTGAATGGGCGGTAAGGGTGAACGGAGTATAGGGAGTATTCACTGGACGCCATATTTGTGGGTGCTGTTCAGAGCGCATGCTCAAAACGAGCTCACATCAATAGGCTGCTAAGACCGGTACTCTTCATGGTGCGGAATGCACGTTGCAAAAGAACTGTAGAAGCTCGCCGTCAGCACGCGCTCAGCGTTCGCGCCCACAGATATGGCCGCCAGTGAATACTCCCTATTAGCCCCGTGCGCGACCGAAAGCGTCGCTGTCGTCGGCCTTCCACGATTGGCCGAACGCTGACTATGACGTCGGAAAGGGGATTTATCATTGACGGAAATAAGAGGAACGAAAGAACTTTAATTTTGACGGTGTTGGCAGTGTTCCTTTGAGAGCGCAATGATTTCAAGCTTCCTCCATGCTAATAACAAACACCATCGAACTTGTTGTTTGCAAGTTAATGACGTCACAAGGGGGAACCACAGGAGGGCGCCACCAAAACTTCTCGCCGCTAATAGCACTGCACACAACTTGTAACATCGAGAGGAACCTGAGAACCCCAGAAAGCGGACGAAACTGTGCAAGTGAAACGGGAATTCGAAGCAATGGGAAGTTCTCACCCTGGAGTGTTGCGAAACAACAAGATTATCCCGGGGAATGGCTCGCATCCACGCCTGCCGCTGGTCGCCGTCTTCGGGAAATTTGAAGATGTGCACCGTTTCGGTGTTCTTGTAGTTTCCCCGACAACCCGGAACACAGCACATGTTCGGCGTGCCGAACAAACAAACGTTCGCGCGCGGGCGCGCGGACAGTTTACGGAGACGAGAAAAGCCACTCACAAAGCGAGCAGGCGAGCATCTGAAACAAAAATAACTGCAACGGAAGAGTTTGAACGCCGGAGCTCCCCGGAGCATGCGCATTCAGTGCCACTCCGCGCGACGTCGGCGACGCCGGCCGCGCCGGCCCACCGTTCTCACGTAGTTGCGCCATGGCCTTCCTTCTCCGACATTGTGACGTAACCACTCGGAGCGCTACGGCCTGATTTCTAGAAGGTGTTGGCTCAAGCCGCGGCTCGCTAGTTTCGTAATATCGCTAGTAAATATGTTCTCTTTTCATTAGAAAGTGGCTGGCGAAGAGAGGTCGAAGAGTCACGCAATACGTTTTTTTGACGAATTGCCAAAGCACCGCGAAAAATGCTCGGAATGTGGGTACAGATGCCCCACACGCTCGTATGACCTGAAGGAACGTGCCATTTGTTTCAGATTTTCTTTTGAAACGTTACTGTTGCAGGCGTCAGCACGTGTAACTACTCTTGTGGCATGAATATGCTCCCTGGTGCTTAAGTAATTTAAGCAAAAGATCTGTAGACAATTTCTGAAAGGCACTTCTGGTCGATGGCATTTTCAGCGTTCGTGCGTGTGGCGCGTACATTGCTCGCCTTCCAAAGCGATGAACATGTGCGTGCTGGGCTGGGACCTAAGTCATGTAGACTGTGATTCTCGTAAACAATGAAATGTATAGAATGGAATTAACTGCATTCGTGTAGATCAGATGGCAGGTTACTGGTCATGAAGATCGTGTTAAAATAACGATTAAAAGAACTTCGCAACCACCAAACCAAACATCAAGGTGAAATGGAATGTGTATAATATACACAAATACACTGTTCATCTCCAAATAAAGAATATTTGCTTGAAGATACAATAGTGCGTGAGGTACAGAAAGACATCCTAATTTTTTTTTTTTTTATTAAAAATAAGTTGACAAAAGTTACTAAAAATGTGTACCCGTATTTTTTCTTTTTACTTTTGGAGTAGAATGGAACGCGTTCAAACACACATCCACGAGAGCACAGGGGAAGGGGGTAATTCTATATAAGATTTCTTTTTTTTAATTAAGTTGGTTTAGCACAGTTTCTATCAGCTGTAAATTTGCATGCCTCCCCTCAACAACATTAATATTTTCATGGTTAAAAAAAAACACTTTTCAGCTTTATATAAAATTTCTCCGCAATAGAATAAATTTAAGACGTTTTCATCACTTCTTCTGCAGAAAATATTGCACGCCAACCATTTGACAAACCAGGCAAGGCTCTATCGTGTATTAATGGAGCTCAACACCTGCTTCATAAACCTCTGTAATAGCAGACAGGAATAGCAATATGTCGAAAGTCATGTCTAAATTCAGACTTGAACTTGCTCAGACGTTTCGCATCTCGTCTTCAACATATCGGCCGCGTGAGTGGAACTCCGAGAGTAGCCCGAGCTAGATTCGACGTCCGAAACAAATATAGTGTTTATGAAAAATAAAAAATAAATCACTGAACCAATTGTGAATAACAAATGTGACTGTGCAAAATATCGATTATATTGCTAGATTGTGTACTATATTTTTTTTATTTATTAGCGCTCTTCCTTAAACGGCTGTCGTAGTGGTCGCAGCCGGCTCGAGTTTGCGCTTGCCGCTCTTGAAGCTGTTCCAGCTGCTGAAGGATACTCAACTCGCAGCCCGCGGCTATAAAGTATTCCGAGCAAAAGTGAAAATGCTTCACGTGACACTAGTTTGTCTCGGAACACAGCTCGCGCAAAGCACCTTGACGTGGCTGGCCTCCATTGCTGCCGGGCAACGCATTTTTTTTTCTCCCACGAAAAGAAGGATAAAAAAGATTTTTCTCGTCACTCTTTCTACAATCTATCGCGGAGCACAGATTTCTACCCATTGCAAAGGAACTATCAACCTTGAAGGTGCGAAAAATTATCTCGATCGCTGGCGCCCGGAAAGGCACTTCGCGGCTGCCCGAGTCGCTCGTCCGCCTGCGCGCGGGTAGGGAAAAGTAGGAATTGTTCATTGTTGCCAGTAGACAGTCGCCTCCAGGAACACTCGCGGCCGGCGTAACTTGAAAATTCAATAACTTCACGGACGTTTTTTTAATATTTCGGTTATCAGTTGAGAAAGGGTTATTGATGCGGTCTGCGAACTTCCAGCCAAATCGAAGTCTACCAAAAAATCGTCGGAGTTCCACTTTAAAGGTACGTTTATACTCCAACGTAACGTCGACGGGCGCGGCGTAGCGCAGCGCGCACAGATACTGATTGGCCGCTGACATCGAGTTCCTGGTTGCCGGCCAATGAAAGGCGCGCGTTCTGCGCTACGCTGCGTTCACTGCACTCAACGTCGGAGAATAAACAACCCTTAAGGGTGAACAAAGTATAGTGTACTGAAATCTTAAAAAAAACGCTGCACTTTAAGACAAACGTAGCTTCATTGCCTCGCAGATACACATCCAATTCAAGGATGACTGAAGTCGTATGTAGAATCCACGCTAAGGCCGAATTCCGAATGATGCACTTGCGCCGACGATGACTTTTAAGCACTGCGACGTTTCTCCAAACCAGTCGTGGTCCAAGCACCGCTTATTGTGGCACCAACGACTTTTTGCCCGTTCGCGAGAGATTCAAATTATAGAAAAACTGACACTATTAGTAAAACCGGTAAAACTAATCGCTCGATAAATGTAGGAGCAAAATTTAAGACTCCCATAATAAATAAAAAAAAAAATTGGGTTGTGTGTATGTTTATACAGCCTAGAACTTGGTCTGCCTGTACGGGCGACGAGTCTCCCAGCTGTAGATGAGATATTTAGCCAGTGCAGTACAACCACTAACCTGGGGTCTTTAACGTTCATGACGGAGTAGTGATACACGACCGGACGCCGGTACGATTCTCATCCAGATCGAAACGGACAGGGTTGAGGATTGAACCCAGGATCCTGGGTTCTGCAGCGCGAGCTTTCGCTCCGCGTGCTCCGAGCTGGTGTGCGCTAGCCCACTCGGCCCCTGATCCCCCCACTCCCATAATGAAATCACAAGTAGGCTGCGTATGTGCAGCAACGGCTCACACAAAACATTTTACCTATTGTTTTAGTAGACCGTACGCTGGGGATTAAAGACCCAGCGGCCACGTGCTCAATCTATGCAAAAAACGGTCAATTAAAAGTCTCTATTATAATCAAGCGGCCCCTGCCAGGCCTGCAAGATACAAAGAATAAGCCATCAGTAGAATTGGCGTTTCGCTCGCTTTTATGAGGCAACCGTATCCGATTGACTCTCACGTCTCTGTGCGATATAACGAAATCAGCAGCTAGTGCCACGAAATAAGCTACGCTTCAACGTAGCGAAACTTGGCCATATTGTGGCTTAAGATCATGGTGGCCAGTTATCTGAAGCTTTATCTGAAATCACAGGAAACGCTTTTCCGTCTTCCACAAATGCTTAAACAGTTCGCGAGAAAGCAAAGCGATATTACATGAGCTTCCTAACACCAAATCTAATGCCAAAGAAGTCGCACTTTTGAATCATGACGACGGGCAGTTGCGTCTGCTCTGCACAAGCACAAAAATGGCGGCGCCCACAACAATGTCGGGGAACAGAGTGCCGGTACGTAACGTTGGCCGCTACTTCAAGCGCAGCTCATTAGAAAGTTTTTGTAGATTATTCCGATACCTCCGATACTCCCGATAACGATACCCGATAACGATACGATGCATGAGCAAAGGCTGCGGCTTAGTATCGGGTGTCGTTATCGGATTCATCGGAATGATCTACTAAAACTCTCTATTTAGTGTCTATATCAGCTCCCATGTTGACAAAAAGCATAGAGTATGGCGCGCGCTCTGCCAGCTCGAGAACGCGCTCAAACTGAAAACGCTTTATTAAGCTGCAGTGAATGAGTACAACATAAACAGATGTACTTCCACATACCTTTATCGAGTCCGCCGTCGCGTATCCAAACCGGATCCCGGAATCCCGCCGATGCCGCTTCGAGAGAGCAAAATGGCGACCAAAAGCAATTCGCACTTTCGAGAAAGGAGACGACGGAGCGCCGGCACGCCAGTCGAGTGACCTACGTACAAGGCACGTGACACCAGGAGACAACTATTCAGAGCTCTTCATTTCCGAGCAGACGCGCTGGTTGTTGTTGTCGTTTTCGTTTTTTTACTTCTTTTTTTAATGCCTCCAATTAGCTGGGCGTTTTTATTTTTAGTTAGCATTTGTTTTGCCATGGGCACGGTGTAGTAATGGCTGACGTTGCCGGCGCGTCATGTTAGATCTTCGCTGTTGATCTGGAATGCAATGAGAAAAAGCGACGACGGCATGAAGGCTTCTGAATACTGCCTCTGAATGTGCTTTCTGAGTGGAAATGTCAAGCATCGAGTCTGTTTCGTCGCGGATTTTGAGTTCGAAATAAGACTGTCCAGAAGGTTTTGTTATCGGGAGACGAAGAGACGAGCGTCAATTTGTTTCGCAAGCTGAGTTTTAGCGATTGGGGTGGCCATTCATTTACAATGACTGCCAGAGTCCGGTGCTGAAAGAGCATCTTCAAAATACTATTGAAATTATTTAATTACAAAAAAATGAAATGTGATTGTATTTAAAATTGTTCCGTTTGCTCAGATGTCTGCGCGAGGGAAACTTTAAGCCAATGAGACTTTTCCAATATCAACACATTACTTTTGACAAGATAGTTGGGTGAATGCGAGTCAACAGAATCTTTAACTCGCATTCACACAACGCGCGAAGCTAGGAGTATTATGCAATGCATGAACGATCGTTGCACATTAAAGAAGTTAGCCCGTTTCGTCCGAATATGGTCAACACTTTCAGCCGTGCTGGCGGAGTCGCGCCGATCACCAAAACGAGGGATTATAAGCTATCTTCCTCTCGAGCATTTCGTTTGCCATCGAGGACTAAAACAAACAGATCCACCTTTTCTAACGAGGACTAACGCCTTCTTTCACTCGCGCACGACTTTCGGTTAGTCCCATTTGAGCGCAGTTAGTCCAAAGCTTTTGCGCGCGGTACCTAGCTTGAACCAAAAGGTATTTTCGCGGAGCAATTCTGGGTTCAAAGACCACATGCTGCCGTTAGACCTTTGACACCATCTTCTTTCTTAGAGTGTATGACTCTCTTGCTATCTCACAAACATCGTGGATAATTTGTCGCGCCAGCATAGCCCCGAAAACTTTGTCTATGGTTTCCGGTGTCCTGCGTGTTGACGGTCGTACGGAACGCTCATTGTCGTCCACAGAAGTTCGTCCGTCCGCAATAGTCACTGCACCTAGCGGCGGAAGGGTGCACTATACCCAGTTCGCACGCTCTCTTCACATCCTCCGAACTTTTGGGTAGCACCTCGTACCCCTTCCCAGCGGCGATCTCGAATTATTATGGCTAGAAGGACTTGGTGTCCGGAACGAGCTCACCCTTCCATTGACCAGCCCGGCCGATTGAGGAAGACGTGGGTGCGTGTCGCCACGACACCCAGGGATGCTCAGCTAGAGCGGAAGCAAAAGTGAAGCCAGTGAAACGAGACTGAGAAACACAAAAATGCTTGATGCGTGTGAGCACGTGCTGTAATTTGTCGAGGAGTGAGTGAATACAGTGGCTGAAGGCATGAAACAAATGAAATCACCAAGGTGAGTGAAATAGCGGACAGAGCAGCGCCGAAGC
Source organism: Ixodes persulcatus (assembly GCA_013358835.2). Lineage (NCBI taxonomy): Eukaryota > Metazoa > Arthropoda > Arachnida > Ixodida > Ixodidae > Ixodes > Ixodes persulcatus. The sequence continues at coordinate 389,490 of JABSTQ010010853.1, forward strand.
GGTTGCCAAGAAGCAGGCACTTCTGTGTGCCTGGATGCAAGACAGGTTACCACTCGGCTGAGCAAAATTGCGCGTTATTTTTGGTGCCTAAAGACAGTGAAAGGTTTCTTCTGTGGTCCCGAGGTATATATACCCCGTGGGTACAAACCACTGCAGCCTTCGTGGGCCGTTTGGGAACTACATTTCGACGAAAGGTTTGTGCAACGCTTTTATGAACCTCACGTCATCAAGTGAGAGATCATGCAGATTAAAAGAGAGCGGCCAGCACTAAAGCAAGACGCGTACCCGACCGTATTTCCGAACCTGATGTCATACCTGACGAAGAAACTTCCCAATAAACGCAAGGAACGTTCACAGTCCTCCAATGTTCATGCCAATGCCGGACGCCAGAAGTGTGCTCGGTGTGATGCCTCGCTTGCGAGCAGCCCGGATGATGTCGAAGAGGACGAAGGAAGAGCAACACACGAAAACTAAGTGAATTGGTGTTCGTCTACCCTGCCTTCAAATGCGTGGTTTAGGAGAGTATTGGAAGGTTGTGTGGCTTTTGCGGTATCTTCGTTGAACTCGACGGGGTCAGAGCTCCGCAGCGAGAAGCTTCTGCTGGTGAGAGCACAAGCGGCAGAGCTGGAAACCCAGAAAATACAGTTTCTGCTCTATGTAAGGGGAAAGAAGCTGAAAGAGGTCGGCCTAGCAAGGATTGAAGACATCAACAAAGAATTGGAAGTTGCTGACTCCATCCAGACCGGCGGTGCCGGACTGCTCCACGAGTTTCTTCCCCTGGAGGTTCAACCGTCTTCTACAGTGAGGATTTAGGGCAACCAACTGATCGCCCAAAAATGTGTGATGGATGTCCACTCTGCAGGTACTAGATATCGGTTGGTGTTTACAATGCACGACCAGTAGTGGCTACTTTATCCTCGGTATCTTTTCAGGATCGTCATGCTTACACTGCAGGTATGTCAGAAAACTGCTACTCACACGGAAAAGCAAAGCAAAAAAGCGGGCAAAGCATTGGACTCAGGCTGCATAAATACTACAGAAGCGACGGAAGCATAGGAGCAACACAGTCCATTCATTGCAACGTAGGGTTGGAGATCTGTTGAAGGAGGCTGCGAGCATAGAGGATACGGTTCTTGAGGAGAAGGTGATTATCACTCTAGTTTATCTCTGTGCAGGCACCATAAACATGGTTATCGAATCCCATACTTACAAATGCACTCTAATCCCTGTTCCTGTGATTCATAGTTGAACCTCTCTGTGGCTGCACTTTTATTGCACATTTAAAAGGACGTAGGCTCCTCTCCACTTCATGTGTTTGCTGCTAGATGGCCTCCCCTTATTTGAAGTAGCGGACGCAGTGGCACTATTATTATTCAGTGCGTCTGTTAATTAAAAGCAAACATACTAACACTTTCCTATTAAATGTCTTCCCCGCAAGCAGCCAATGTGTGTGAGACACTGCCTTATAAGGCCGCTCAACGAAAAACAACGAAGGGAATGGTCTATGCTGAAGAGTGGATCTTGGAATGCATAATCGTGAGGTAATCGATATGTAGGGTTCCGTGTTTTCAGATAAATCCGAAAACAATCCGAAAAACACCCCTCGGTAAATTTTCCGTCAATTCGGATTTATCCGAAAAACTCAGAATTTTGAGGTCACAGCGACAAAATAAACAGCAAAAAAAGATGTTGTTTTACAACTAAACTTTATAAGAGCACATGGTCAGTGGTACCGAGCGAATTCCACTTCAGTTTTTTTTTTTAATCTAGAACTACTGACAAAAAGGGTTTGCCTTTTAGGACGTCGACGTTCCTTCGGGACAACGGGTTATGGTACCCAAACCTTATTTTTTTTTACTTTTTTAAAATGTTTTAGCAGTTAAATAAACTCCAAATTTCAAAGAATTTGATATATAACAAAAATTAACTTCAATAAACCCCAAATTCCTAGCGAAAAATAAACTCCAAAAACACCCTCCGAATTTCACGAGAAATAAACTCCGTAAACACAGAATCCTATCGATATGCTACATACTCGAACTGTCATTAGAGCTCTTTAATTACAGGCAGAAAGTTTGTGGGTCTTCCCCAACTTTCCACGTCATGCCCCCACAGTCTTGGCATATAAAAATGGTTGGAAAAAGAAAACAATACAAAAGCAGTGGATAAGAGTTGGCACGTTCGCATTGTATAAATACTGTTGTTGTCTAATGACAACCGCAAGGTTTAACCCAGTACGAACTGCTTATTAGTCTAAACCTACAACTCAAGCTTCGTTAAACAGAGAAGAGTTATTTTGCCTGGCGTCTTTCGTTGCGTTCCTTTTCGATCTCTCCCTGAGACCCCATCGTCCCGTGATCCTTTTCCTTCTCCTCCTCCCGCCGGTGTTTTAGATTCCGCTTCCTTCCCGGTCCGCTTTTCACACCCCCAGGTGGTTGATGGCGGCGGATGACATCTCGTCTTGCTCAAGTTCGCCCGAGCTGGTGTAAACATCATGTGAGGCCGCGGGCAAAGCTCAGTCCGTCAGGAGCCCGTTGATGAGTGAGTAAGTGAAAAGACCTTTATTGACACTGGTGAATGGCGGAGTCAACTTATTGGCAAGTTCAATGATAGTTGGTTAGGCGGGACATTGGCGATTTACATAACTCCGGTAAAGCTGTGGTCCCGCCGTGGGGGAACGACCCCCTAATATGTGCATGTCCAGCCCGGTCTCGCTCAGGTAACTGAGCAGGCCGGGCAGGACCGCGACGTGCTTGTCCCTTTCTCCATCAGGTAAGCACCAGGCTTCGAAGGAGGTGGGGCGGAGTTGGTAGTCTAACGTAGGCGTCTCAAACACGCGGCCTGCGGGCCGTATGCGGCCCGCGACTCGCTGAGAAGCGGCCCGCAGGCAACCGGCTGCGAGTCCCGGTTTTCATATCTCGAGCGCTAGAAATGGCATGTGTCATCGTGATCTCATCTCGTCGATTCATTTTCGCTCGGAAAGTAGCTCCGTTCTTTTAACGTATGCGCATATTTTATAATTCTCTGCGTTCATTTGCCCTTTGTTTCGCTTTAATTCTTGCTTCCCAGCTTTTTGTAATGTACAATAATTCCGCTTCTAGTCTGCAACCTCGAGCTATTCGTTGAAGAAAGCATGTCGGCTGCGCAAACTCTCGCTTATCAGGAGTGTTATCGATGGTTGTTTCAAATAAAATAACTTCTTGAAAATAAACGAGGTCTTAACAAATGGGTCTTTGGTCATTGAAGAAACACTGGGTTTAATATTCTCCATACAATTTTGGTTTACAAGACGGACACTACTGGTGATCGCGTACCACCATCACACAAACACTCTCCCTCTGAGTGCCGCTGTTAGACTGACGCGCGGCTCTCCTGCGCAGCCTGGTATCGCCCATCGCTGTCACAAGATGCCGCATCCGGTCTCACGCCACCCAGTCCCGCCTTCATATCGTAGTAATCTATATGCGAGACCCCGGTGCCGAGGGGTTCGAAAAAATCACAATCTTCTTAGAACACAACCTTGCGCCCAGCGAATTAAAAGAAAAGGGCAAAACACAATGGTGCTCGCAGCGAAATAAAATAAAATTGCCAAGACAGAATGGGGCTCGCTTACAGGAGCAAGTGCCAAAGATAAATCTATGAGCTCGGGATTCTCACCTACCAAAAAGAAAAATATCACAATTGGAAGTATTTGTTCAGAGTGTTATAATAAAAATTGTGATGAATTCAAGAACTCTCAAATTATTTTTTTTCCACATGTTGAGCTGGAAACGACATACTGGCTCTCTTGTTCTATTAAAAATGCCAGCACGTTGGCGGGGCAGTGTAATTTTAATTTCTGTTATCACATCAGGTCAGGGCCCAAAGTAGTCATATAAACAAATGAAATGTAACGATATCACTGGCAAAACCGTGAGTTTTCGAAAAGCATAGGGCACGAGGTCTTTTCTCATTAAAATCTTCGAACCCCCCCCCCCCCCCCCCCCCCCGTCTCACGTTGGCCCCCGGTCTTTCCGGTGTGGGCTACCTGGCCCCCACGCTCAAATGAGTTTGAGACCACTGGAAGCTGTGACGAGAAGAGGAAGCCTGCTCCAAGGGCTGCATCTACTCCACGAATCGCGACGTAGAGTGCGACGAGCATGACCTCGTATGGGACTGCCCAAACTTCGATGACGAGAGAACAAAAGCCCAGGACGCGCTAGACTCTAGCGCGTCCAGGGCTTTCGTTCTCTCCTCATCGAAGTTTGGGCAGTCCCATACGAGGTCATGCTCGTCGCACTCTACGTCGCGATTCGTGGAGTAGATGCAGCCCTTGGAGCAGGCTTCCTCTTCTCGTCGCAGCTTTCTTGATAACAGGCTGTAGTCGTGGTCGACTACCCCTGATAACAGGGGTAGTCGTGGAACACCGTCAACGGTGTTCTTGTTCTCGAGGGGCCGCCCGCTCCCATCGCTGGGTGTGGGCCGGCGTGATGGCGGCGTGGGCTTTCAGTTTTCGCAGCTTGACCGTCTCATGCCGTCGAAAGAAACCAGAGGGAATGCTCGCTTCAGAGAGCTCGCCTCTGGCATTTAGCTTCATCTTTACTTCTTTTTTCATCGCCAGTTTAATGTTGAGGACGGTGCCCTCGGGGTCGTATAAGTTGAAAGCGGACGATAGCAGTTGCACAGAGGGGGCCGCGACCGGGTCCTGGCGTCGAAGGTCGATACGATTAAGCTCTTCGATCGCCGCCCGGTGCGCCTTCTCGTTACCGTCCATGCCCTCGTGACCATGACTCTATGCTTATGAAGAGCGGGTTCGGGCCGCGTCGTTCCAGTTCATGCGCTAGCCGGAAGATCTCTCCGACTGCGGCGTGTGCCTTGACTTGCGTCCTAAGTGCCCTCACGGTTGCCTGGGAGTCCGTGAAGACGCGCAATTTGTGAAGTGCATCGCTTGATGATACTGCCGCGTCCTTGATGGCTTCGAGTACGGCATTTACTTCGGCTTCCTGCCGGATCCTCAGTGGTGCAGTTCCTTGCTCTTGGTCACGTGTTCGTAATGCCACGCCGCTGTGGTCGCCACTTCATCCTTGAACGCGGCGTCGACGTATACTCGAAGTTCGTCATCGCCACCACCTCCACTCTTTTCTTGCCGCCGGGCAAACGTGCGTCTTCTACCGGCGTTGGTAGTTGAATTCATCCTTCTCGGGATTGGACAGGCTGGTGTGACCGTCCTCTTCTGCCATGTTGGGGTGGGATCCGGTATTATTGATTGAGCGGTCTGCGCGCACAGAGAGCTCCACGGGGGCATGAGTTCTGATAGGGCCCTGCCCTGTCGGGTGTGCGCCAGTTCGGCACCGTATTTTCGCTCCTGATTCCGCTCGATCTCTTCAAGGGAGAGCATCGGGACTGCCTCTTGCAGTAGGTCCAGGCGCGTACACTTTGGCAAGCCCGAGGTGCAGCGTCGTGCGTCGTTAATCAATGCTTTCAGTTTAACCCATTGAGCGCGGTGTTGAGTTTGTAGAAACGGAGGCCGTACGAGATCACGAATATAAGGGCGGCTTGGACCACGGTCCTCGTTAATCTTTCTGCGAGGCCCCCGGCCTGTGTCGCTAAGCGTCGGACGATTGAAAGTCCTTTCTTCCACGTGCTTCACATATGTTCGATCCAGGCGGTTGGGTTGCCGCCCGAGTGGACGTTCACCCCAGTGCTCGGCCACTTTGTCGATCTTCTGACCGTCAAAGCGCAGGTCCGCGTCGACGTTTTCCCAGCCCTCGCCAAAGGCTAAGTATCGTGTCTTTTCGGGTGACGGGCGTAGACCGACCTCCTTCAGGAAGTCGCTCACCACGTCAAGGGCCCTTTGGATCGTTGTCTCGGGAGGGGGCGCGTTGTTACTCCCCATAGTCCACACCGTGATGTCGTCCGCGTAGACTGTGAATGCCAAGTCCGGAATGACGGCGAGCCGCCATAGGAGCGGCGCCACCGTCAGGTTGAAGAGCACCGGTGAAAGCACTGTACCTTGTGGCACGCCTATTTCATTCGTCTTCTCTTTGCTGCTGCAGTGCTTGCCGGTCTTGACCAGGTATTTTTGTCCACTCAGGAAGGCCTTGATGAAGTTCAGGGGTCTGCCCCGCACGCTTAGTTTCCGGGCCGTGCCAATAACCGTCGCGTGAGGTAGGGTGTCGACAGCTTTTTTAATGTCCACTGGTACGAGGAGCTCTCGGTGGCAATGCGTTAGCCGGTTCACTAAGTACTCGCGAATGAGGACTAGGCTGTCCTGCGTACAATTTCTCTTTTATGCTCGATTATCCGGTTGATGCGCGCGAGCACCATACTCTCCATCAGTTTGCTGAGAATAGACGTGAGCGAAATTGGGCGCACGTTGCTCGCGCAGTCCGGCTTCTTCCCTGGTTTGGGTATGGGGTGGTATGGGGCACACCCAGGACAGTTTCCACTTGTCCGGTATGTTTCCCTCGTGCCAGGCGCCGCTGATCGATTTTAGCAGGTTTCGTTTGACCACCTCCGGGAGGTTCTTGAGCATGGAGTTGGTAATCCCGTCGGGGCCCGCCGCGCTCCTCTCGTTGCCCCTCTCGATGGCTGCCTCCATTTCCCATATAGTAAAATCCGCTTCGTACTCTTCGGCTTTCGATTCTTCGAGTTCATAAACTTTAGGGTCCGGGCTGGTGGCCGGCTGCGGGAAGAAGACATCTCCGATCTTGTCCAGTATTTGTGTGATATCCTTGCCTTGCACCAAAGCTTTGTTCGGTGCTGTGTTGCCGCCCTTGCTCTTGCCCAGCATCGTGTTACAGACAGCCCACATGCGTCTGAGTGACGTCCGTTCGTTCAACCCTTCCCAAGATTTGATCCAGTCGTCCCTGCACAGCCTGTTGGCGTATCGCTGCGCCTCCTTGGCGTACCTGTTGGCCTGGCGAATATCCCGTCGTTTGCGGGTGCGACGGTAGCGCCTCAGGTGGTTGGTTCTCTTGCGCCATAGGGATAGTAATCTGTTGTCCGGGATGGGCGCTTCTTTTTCGATTAGGGTTTCGCGTGTTGCAGCCTTGGCCGTGTCCTTAATCAATTTCGTCAGGTCATCTAATTTTGTGCGCGTGGATTCTTCGAGAATGGTGCGAAAGTGGTGCCACACTGTATTCGTTGCCGTCCTATGGTTCCTGTGTCGCTTTGCCCTGCCGACGATACACGTCTCAATAGGGTGGTGGTCGCTGCCCCACGCGTCCTCAAAAACTCTCCATTCGGTCTTCCTTGCAGTATGAGGGTCGGCCCAAGTTAGATCAGGCGTGGTGTCTTGTTGGTTGATACTGGGCGCGGTCCGCGTCTTCTTGCCCGGTTCATTGATCAGGACGAGTCCCATATCGGCGGCCCTGCGCAGCAGCTCGGCACCTCTTGCTGACGATTCCGCGTAGCCCCATTCTTCGTGTTCGGCATTAAAGTCCCCTCCGACGAGAATCGCGTGCTTCCTCTTCTTACCGTATTCTCGTTCCAGCTTCTCCACCCAGCCGTGGTCCGCTCTCGTCCCCGCAGGGGGCACCTGTGTAAGCAGGTGTTTGGAGAGTGGCGTCTCCACGGACCCCGAGTCCCGCAGGGGGCGCCTGCACCTTTGGTGCAAGGTGCTTGGTGAGTAGCGTCACCACGGACCCCAGCTACGTGGGCCATCATACCCGCACGCAAGGGCCACCTACTTTATAGTAGGTGATTGGTGAGTGGCGTCACTACGAACCCCGAGCCATGTGGGTTCGCCCACCCACGTCTGGCTGTGCGTGGCTTAACCCGTGTCCGGGGAAAGGGGGACCCTGGTGGTTGAGCTGAGCCCGGGGTATGTTTGGACCCTTCGGGGCCCCCCGGGCGAGGCAATACACCGCTTCGGCCCCTGCTTCTCGTAGACGGGTGTCCTGGCTTGGCCCGACCAGGATGATTCAGTCAGTCGCCTCTTCTACCCTCTTCTTCCTTCTTTCACTTTTCCTCCCACCTCTTTCTCTTTTCTTCTACACTCTCTTCCTTCCTTTTTCACCTTCTTAGGCGGCAAGGGCCAACCTTGAGTGGAAACAGGTCCTGTCCCTGCAACCACACTAGGGTATAGTGCCCGGGCAGCACTGGTAGAGTAATTGTGTCAGCCAAGCCTTTCTTGCTATGGCACATTACCTACCCCCTTGTTGGGCTTCGTGGTGGGTGGTGCACTCGGGCACTGAACTTTCCTTCCCATCTTTATGGGTTCTCGTACTAAAACCGTCCTCGATCGGCCCCTGAAAAGGGTCCGCATCAAAGTCCAAGTTCCAAAAAAGACACAAGCTACACCTGCCAGATTTCCAAAGTTTTTGATTCTTCACTCTGAAAGTGAGACACAGCTCTCGAAATTATCTCCTTTCCTTGTCGCAAAGACACTCGAGGGTGTTGTCGGTAAGGAATTCAAAGCCAGGAAAATGCCAACCGGTGACCTACTTGTTTAGATTGAATCAAGCGAGCAGAGTACTCCACTACTAGGTTTAACGTCTGTCTCTGGATATGACATTTCTGTCTCTCCTCACCGAACGCTAAACAGCATCCAAGGAGTTATTTCCGAGGATGACCTCCTTGACAGCTCTGAAAGTGAAATTGTTGAAGGCCTCTCCGGCCAAGGTGTCACAGCTGCAAGACGTATCACCATACGTCGTGATGGGAACGAGCTCAAGACAAAACATATCGTACTCACCTTCCAATCGACCGTCCTTCCTGAGGATGTGAAAGCTGGGTACCTGCGCTGCAGTGTTCGGCCTTATGTGCCAAACCCCCGTAGATGCTTCAAGTGCCAGAGATTCGGCCATGGCTCCCAGAGCTGCCGTGGTAAGGCCACCTGTGCAAAATGTAGTAAGACCGACCACGAAGCTGATGCATGTACTAACAACCCTCACTGTGTAAACTGCTCAGAACCTCACCCAGCATATTCCAGATCTTGCAAGACGTGGAAAGACGAGAAAGAGGTCCTCACCTTGAAAGTTAAAGAAAACCTTTCTTACCCTGAAGCACGCCGTCGCTTTGCATTCATGCAGAAAGGCGGCTACGCCCAAGTGGTGCAGCGGGGACCTGCACCACTAAAGGTTTCAGTGGCAACCCAGACGTCCTTTCTGGACTATGGGAAGCCACGGCAGTCCCCCACGCCCTAGCTGAAGATTCAGCTTCCAGGGCGTGCAATCTCGGCTGGTCGGTCTGCTGACCCTCCCAGCCAGAGCACCAACACTAGCGCCTCTGCGGGACAGCAGCCTCTGCCTTCTCATGTTGAGGGTACGCAGGCTGCTTCCCAAGCTGGGGATGGGCCGGCGGCTATGGCAGCCGTCCCTCCTCTGTGATCTCCTTCCAGGGAGACGGGTCGACACTCTCGCCCACACTCCCTGGGGAGAGCACCATCGAAGGAGCGGCATGGCTCTCGTGCCGCTCCTGCAGCACCTAAAGGACAGGAACGGGTGAACTCGGGCAACGCCCTGCCCAGCACCTCCTCCGTCCATCCGGCTGGGGCTGGTCGTGGACGGGGCATGGCGCCCCATACTCCGAGCCTGCCCAAACCAGCAGCAAAGGCCTCGCCTCCAGAAGTAGAGGCAATGGATGATAGCATGGAAGTCTCCATTCATGCGCCTGACCAAGACGACATGGAATGGCAGACTCCAAAGACGAATCACAAGAACAAACAACCCGTAATCCCCCCCAAAGTGATGGTGCTGATCTATTGGTGCCATAAGCGGCAGATTTGTAGCTTTTCATGTATTTCCTTCTAGTTTTACAGGTTTACTAGCGTTTTAATTTAATTTTTTTCATTACATTTTTAGAGGCATGGCTAAATTTCATTTCATGCAGTGGAACTGCCGCGGTCTTTCACGTAATATTGACGATGTTAATTTTTGTATGGACGATTTTCGTCCTATTGCTCTCTCTTTACAAGAGACGCACCTCAATGATAATCATAAGTCAGTATTGCGCCGAAATCAAGTTTTTAGAAAAGATCGCCCTGCATCTAGTCTATCTGGTGGAGTAGCTGTGGTTGTCCAGAATGGAGTTGCCTGCTCTCAGGTTCCTCTTGCTACGCCTCTTGAGGCTGTGGCTGTGAGTCTTCTTTTGGACCGCCTTATCACTGTTGTTTCTATTTACATTCCACCAAACATTCCACTGCATCTTCATGACCTTCACCGGCTGGTTACACAGCTTCCGCACCCATTTTTACTGTTAGGAGATTTTAATGCTCACCACCCCTTCTGGGGTAGTGCCCGTCAGGACTCGCGTGGTGGGGTAATTCAGCGATTTTTACTATCTTCTGGGCTGTGCCTTATGAACACGAGGGAGCCAACATTTTTTAGCGCGGCTCACAGCTCATTCACTTCTATTGATCTTTCAATTTCACCCCCCTTATTGTTTTCTACATTTACTTGGAAAGTTTTAAATAACCCCTTTGGGAGCGACCACTTTCCAGTCGTTCTGGAGAGTCAGGTTTCTAATCCAAACCTCATGAAACGCAGTCCACGTTGGAAACTGGAAAATGCAGACTGGGGTCTTTTCAGCCTAAACTCGGAACTCAAACCTTGCATGTTCTTGCCTTTAACGCATGATGAAGCCACCACATACATCACAGATCAGATCACAAATGCTGCCTTGCGCACCATCCCTCAGACTTCCAGTAACATTGCCAAAAAATGTAAGCCATGGTGGAATAAAGAATGTTCAGTCACAAAGGAAAAACAGGATAGGGCTTGGGGCATATTTCGGAGATAGCCAACATCTGTGAATTTGATGGAGTTTCAGAGAAATAGAGCTCAAGCTCGTTTAACCAGGAAGCAGGCGAAGAGGAAGTCTTGGAAAGGTTATCTTACCTCTATCAGCAGCTACGTCCCAGCAAAGGAAGCCTAGGAACGACTTCACAAGGTCAAAGGAAAATACCGTTGCTTTACCGTTCCTCTTTTTCCCTCAGTAAATTTGTTGCGCGACCAGGCTAATGTGTTGGGCAAATATTTTGCAGCCATTTCTAACTCCTCCCATTACTCTTCAGCGTTTTTGAAGTTTAAGACGGATTCAGAAAGAACGAAAGTCAGCTTGGCAGGAGGAGCCTCTGCACAATACAATCAACCGTTTACTATGGTCGAGCTCGAAATGGCACTTAATATCCGAAAAAAACTCGCCCCCCGGTCCCGACCGAATACATTATGAGATGATCCAACACTTGTCGAAGGAATCACTCGCTGCCCTACTTGCTTATTTCAATCGTCTGTGGAAAGATTCACACTTCCCTTCCGAATGGAAGAGGGCGGAAGTTATTCCGCTGCTAAAGCCTGGAAAAGACCCTTCATTTCCTTCCAGTTACAGACCTTTCCCAAGCAGACAAGTTGCTTGGGGAAAACTTTTGAAAGGTTAGTTAATAAGCGGCTTGTTTATTTCCTTGAACAACACAATATTTTGGTTATAAATCAGTGCGGCTGTCGACCTGGACGCTCAACGACCGACCATTTAGTTCGGCTGGAGACAATTGTACGCGAGGCTTTTGTGAACAAGCAGCATTGTGTATCAGACTTTTTTGACTTAGAAAAGGCTTATGATACCACTTGGAAACATGGCATCCTGCGCGACCTTTTTATGTACGGAGTACGTGGCCGATTGCTTCATTGAATAAAAAACTTCATGAGTGGACGCACGTTCCGTGTCCGGCTAGGCACTACATTATCTGATTCGTTTGTTCAGGAAAACGGTGTTCCTCAGGGCGGAGTCCTGAGTGTCACTCTCTTCGCCGTAAAAATTAATTCTCTCTGTCAGGTCATACCTCCTTCCGTGTCGTACTCCCTATATGAGTAGGATATTCAAATTTCTGTGGCATCATGTAATATGTCTTGCTGTGAAATACAGCTGCAGCTAACCATAAATAAAATGACTAAATGAGCAAATGAAAATGGCTTTCAGTTCTCTTCAGAAAAAACAATCTGTGTCCCCTTTTCTCTGCGGCGTGGACTTTGGTTGGATCCGACTCTCAGTTTAAATGGAAATTGCATTGAAGTAAGAGCAGAGAATAAGTTCCTAGGAGTGATATTCGACCGTAAACTTAGCTTTGTATCTAACCTCAAGTGGCTGAAGCGAAAGTGTATGCAGACAATGAATGGCCTAAAAGTTCTTTTTCACAAGTCTTGGGGCTCCGACAAAAAGTGTCTGCGTCGGCTCTATTCCTCTCTCGTACGATCACGTCTTGATTATGACGCTATTGTATATGCATCTGCTCGGCCGTCTGCATTGAAGATGCTTGATTCAGTGCACCATCTTGGGTTGCGTCTAGCAAACGGTGCTTTTCGAACATCCCCTATCCCAAGCTTGTATGTTAACTCTAATAAAATGTCACTTGAGAAAAGGCGGCAGCTCCTTAGTCTAGTCTATGTTTACAAATTTGTATCGTATTCTGGTCATCACGCCCACACTTATATTCGAGAGTCTCGATTTTGGCGTACCTTTGAACATAAGCCAATTGCTGTTCAAACCTTGAGTCTTCGTTTTGAGAGCCTTCGTCTTTCCCTTGGCCTGCCTCGTGAAAATGTCTGCTTCCTAGAAAATGCATGTCATACTGCCCCATGGGATATCAAGCCTATAGCTTGTGATTGGTACTTTACAAAATTTAATAAACATAATGTCTCCCCACTCATTTTACAGCAAGAATTCCTTGCACTGCAAGAAAAGTACAAGAATTATCATAAATTTTACACTGATGGAGCCAAGTCTTCAACGTATGTAGGCTCAGCTGTACATTCAAATTCGTTTACACATGTGACGCGGCTGAATAATGTTGCTATTATTTTTACTGCCGAGCTATTTGGCGTGCTGTCCGCACTTGACTATATTATCCGGAGCAAAGTGATGAAAGCAGTTTTTTTTTGTAGACTCTCGGAGCGTTGTTACTGCAGCATGTTCACTTAATCCAACCAAGAACAAGCTGACTCAACTGGTACGTGCTAAAGTTCAACTGGGCCTTGGAGATGGGATATTAAGTTTTGTTGGATCCCGAGCCAAATGGGCATTGCAGGCAACGAGGCTGCAGACAGACTGGCCGCCTCCTCGCACAACCTCTTACCATCACGGGCCTTCATACCATACCAAGACATAACAAGGCCCATACGGCTTGCACTTCTAAAACTGTGGCAGTCCGAGTGGGATTCGGCCGATAACAACAAACTTCATATTATCAAGCCAGGCATCGCTACCTGGGAAAGTTCCTATAACCGGAGCCGTTTCCGTGAGGTTCTTCTGTGCCGCTTGAGGATCGGCCACACCTTCCTCACCCATCGACACCTGCTTGTTGGTGAGGATCCACCGGTGTGCGAGTTCTGTGGAGGCAATTTTTCTGTTCTACATATTTTTCTTTGCCCTGGTCTTCTTCAACAACACAAGTTCTTTTTTCCTGAGCTTTTCAAGTACTGTATCCCTTTCCATCCTGCCCTGTTCCTAGGAGAGCAGCCTCTAATATCAATTGACCGTCTCTTAGCTTTTCTAGAAAATATAGCGATTTTACACAAACTATAGCGGAAATACTTTCTTGGTATATCGTTTCTGGTTCATTTTAGTTTACCTAGTTTGGCGCACTATGGCCATCGTAACTTTTGCGCCATAAAACCCGCAAACAACAATCTCCGTTCTCGTTTACCTTGCCGTCGAAGTCTTAGGCCGGTAGTACACTGACACCACCAGGATCGGGCCGTCGCACTGGCTTTCTACCAGGACGGCCACTACCTCTTGCGAGTCGGTGCACCATTCTCGCGTGTCCACTTGCTGTTGGGGTAGGTCTTTGCGAACCAAAATAGCGACCTGCGGTTGCACTCTGGTCTTGCCTTTAACGGTAAGCGTCACAGTCGGTTGGCTGTACTTGATGTAGCCGGTCAGTTTGATATCGGCATCGCGGGTTTCCTGAAGCACAATAGCGTCTACAGGAATCTTTCGTTCGTGTAGTCATAGCTTGAGTTCGGACTTTTTGTCGCGCAGTGCCCGGCAATTTCATTGAAGGGCGGTAAACGTCTTCTCGTTCTTGTTTCGTCTTTGGTGTTGGCTCGTAATTGGTTTATTGTGTCCGGACCGCCGTCCTTATCCCATGCTGCGTAAACATAATCTGTAGTTGTTGCTGCATCTGCTGCATCATAACTTGTTACTGTTGCTGAAGTTGTTGCTGGAGCTGCTGTTGCCACTGTTGTATCCTGTTCTCTACGAGTTGTCGGAGATCATCGCCTCTTGGGGTCGTGCTGGGAAGGCTGCCTGAGTCTCGCGGGTTCGGTTGCGTCGGCGACACGTTCTGCGGCGGGTACTGTTGTCGATCTTGCTGCGGTGCGGCCACAGCGGCTTCACCGTTTGTTGATTTGACCTTGGTGCCTGCGAATTCGGCTTTTTTCTTCTTTTTTTTCCAGGACTTGTTCGTAAGTGGCGGGGCAGCGTTGGCTCCGGCGACGTGCCTCGTCGGTCTTCTGTTGCTCGATTCGGAGTCGCTGCTCGGCTTCTTGTTTGCGTTTTCGGTCAGCTTCGACCGTGGCCTTGGCTTGCGCTCGACGGGTCTCTTGTTTCTGATTGAGTTGATTTTCGTACTCCAAATCCAATCGTTGAATCTTCTGTAGTATTCTGCTGCTACTCTCCCTAAATTGGGCTAGTTCCGTCACCAGTCTGCTGCTGCAGCCGCTGGGCGTGCCTAAATGGGAGACCGAGTCCATGCTCATTACCTTCGAATCTAGTGCCTGGCTGTATGTCGGTTTTGGCTTGCGTTGTTCTGCCTGTTGCTGCTCCTGCGGTGTGAGGGAGGGGAAGCCGTCTAAATTATATGGAGCCCGCTTGGAGTCTCCGCCTTTTTTTTTGCTGCGGTGGCCACCGGGCCGCCGCCATGGTTGCGTCTACCGTCCGCCGCTCTCTTCTGGAGTTTGTCGTCCGCTCGCTTCCTGGCTTGACACTCTTCGATTTCGAAAACCGTGTGGCCAGTTTTCTTGCAATTTGGGCACTGCTTGCCTTGGCAGGGTTGGTTGTTGGGGTGGGCCTCACCGCAAGTTTTGCAGCGTTGTTTACGCGTGCAGACCGTGGCCTTGTGCCCCAGTCTATGGCACTGTAGGCAGACGACTGCTGTAGGCTTGTAGGGAAACACGTTATGGTACCCCCCGAAGAGTCGGAGGCTGCTTGGGATGCCTTGACCTTCAAATGTGATTAAGTACGTTCCGTTCTTGCCTATGAGTTTGGCGTGGATGATGTCGTGGTAGTCCGCTATGGCGTTCTCGACAATGCCACGTGCCGCGTCGCCGGGTGAAACGCCGTGTATCGCTCCTCTCGGCTGGCTGCCGGTTGTGGACCTGGAGACCGTCACTTCTATCTTCTTGTCGGGATCCTCAGTGGGCAGCTCCTTGAGCGCCATGAGGTCCTGAGCGTGTTCTTCCGTTTGCACGGTAACTGCGATGGAGTTGTTTCCGTTGCTAACAGCGTATCTGATCTGATCTTTTCGCACGGCGAACTTAGGATTTTTCGAAACGTGCTCCACAAGAGCCACGATTGTGTATTGGTAATATTCACAGCCGCGGTGGGCATGACAATGACCGTGTACAATGGCCCGTCCTGTCGTTGCTGGCGCCGGCTGGGCCGGCTTCCGCGCTGCAGGTTTTTCTTGTGATAGTTGGGAATTTGCCCCTCCTTGTTGCTGCTGCCGTATTCGTCATTGCAGCCGCTTCTTTCCATGTCCTCTTCTTTTACCTCGATAATGACTTCTTCCTTTGTCAAGTCTTCCCCTTTACGCTTCTTTGACACCGAGGATTCCCGTATTCTCCGGGTTTCTCCACCGCTGGCTTTGCCTAGCGGATTCCCGGCTTCTATCTCCATGCTCGAAGTTTCCGCCGTAATGATCGATGGGCCGCCACTTACGAAAGCCGCGAATGATCCGTTGACTTGACTAGAGGTCATGATGTCGTCGGGTACCGCCCCGTGGACGATGCTTCGCCTCCTCCGGTTAGGCCT
Source organism: Ixodes persulcatus (assembly GCA_013358835.2). Classification (NCBI taxonomy): domain Eukaryota; kingdom Metazoa; phylum Arthropoda; class Arachnida; order Ixodida; family Ixodidae; genus Ixodes; species Ixodes persulcatus. The sequence goes on from JABSTQ010010853.1 coordinate 405,438, forward strand.
AGTACTGGCGGCCGCTGGAATGGCCTGCCGCCATCACCGGCAGTCGTAATTATTGGTCTAGGAATCACAGTTATCTCACCCGATTTTGAAGAATCGATTATTAGCGAGATCCTTGAAGCTTCCAATCCTTCGTAGAAACGTTCGACGTCAAAAGAAGCGCCAGAAAAACCGAAAAGATAGAGTGAAAAGAGCTCGATGAGACACGTCCGATCGCCTCTGCGTCTTCTTCTTTCGCCCCCCCCCCCCCCCCCCCGTTGATGTTACCTGAGCATCCTCGTTCTCGTCTTTCTTTCTTCTTTATGAGTACTTATTTTCGTCCTGTCTGTTTCCTTTTTTTACGCTGCGCCATTCCACGTGAGATTTATCGCCATCTCGTTGTCGGTTTTTCTTTTTCTTGCTTTCTCGAGCTCCGAGTCAGAGTTCAACTTGCAACAACTGTGTTACAAACTGTATTTTAGTGGCTTAATTTCATTGCGTCACGGACAGTACCAGAAAGCTCTATCATATGACATTTTATGGGGATGAACAAAGGCATGGCGACCAATCTCCACCAGATTTCAGCTTCGTACGACAGCTATTTTTGGGCCCCACTTCAACTTGTGCCCTATAATGAAGATTCCGATTTTTCGTACCTTGTTTTATTAAGCTCGCATACTTCATTCCAGGATGAAAAGTGCATGCATGTACAGGCACCTACTTAAAAACAAGATCCTGCAAGCCCCATCACCATCAGCTTTACAAAAATGTGTCAAAGACTATAAAAGTGAATTTGGGTTTAACACGAACACCTTCGAGGCCCTCGAAGAAAAGACGACTGAGAAGGGCACGTTCCTGTGACACGGAGGCCTCGTGATAGATGAGATGAAGCTCTCCGAAAATATCTCCGTGCAGGCATGTGGAAGACTGCAGGGTTTTGTTGACATTGGAAAATTCTCTGCAATCGAGACAAACACTACCCCAGCTGACCATGGCATGGTGATACTATTCCAGCCATTTGCCGAGAAGTAGGCTCAAAGTGTGGGTAAGACGCAATGGCAGAGGCTAATGTTATTGGCAGTCCTATTACTGAAAGAGACACCGAAGTCCCAGGAAACATATGTTTTTACTGCCAAAATAAACAGACAATTAACAAAACATTCAGCTGAAAAAAAAATATTTCATCAACAATATTTGACTCCATAGCCAAATGGGCTTTCTTTCGGTTTTGCACACTGACATTTTGTAGGTAACTGGAAAATATAACAAAAATACTGAATTTGTGTTACATAACTCTAACTTTTATTCCATGAAAGGTGTGTTTGCATCACTAGAAAACGTCGAGGGCAACCTGTTAGCAAAAATGATTGTCAACGCCCTCATCTTGTGCGAGCAGGCTGGGCTTTGGATTGATTACATCGGCTGTGACGGTGCCTCATGGAACCGCAGCATGTGGAGATGCTTTGGTATCAAGGTTGGTTCCCGTTTGCATATGCTGTTTTGCCCTTGTCACGTTCCTGACTAGGATTTGTTTGTTTTGTCAGACGTCATCTGCTAGTATCTGATTATCCGCTAGCTCTTTTTCTTTGAAAATGTATGTAGTGCCCAAGGCTTTTTCTGTTTAAATCGTTTAATGTTTGCCACTACCAAGGTCATGAGCTGTTCGTAGGCCGAATAAACAATAAAGTAAATGATTCACTAATGTTATATCTTCCTCCTTAATTTATATAAATCTTCATTATATTTAACTTTAGTAGCTATTCAAAATGCTGTCTAGGCATAAAAACTACATTAATATACTCCGAATGTAAAATAATATCTCAATTTTATTTGTTTCTATTTTTCAGGCAACATCCAGCCAAATGACATGCAGTGCTATTTATTTTGTTGATCCCCAAAGACGCCTTTATTTCGTTTCGGATTTTCCGCACCTCCTCAAATGACTGCGGAGTATGTTTCTGAAAACAGGCTTCAACGCTTCATATGGCAGGGTGAGGGTAACACTGATGCTGTGCATGTTGTCTTGACATTGATTTCTTTTCTTTTTTTTAGTAGCATGGAAAACTTTTTTTTTATGGAATGATCAATTGTAATATTATTGGCTGCTCTAACAGCAGTGCAAGAAACCCATTGCTGCTGCGTACAAAACGGACTCGCATGTTTTGCCAGTCAGGGTGATGTCACGTGTCGCTTATTCAACGCTGTACCCAAATGCTTTCGAAAGAATGTGGGTCAACATTGCCTTCAGGCTGTTCAGCGATGAAGTGCTTGGAGGCCTTGATCTACACCACAAGACAGTCGAGCTTAACTGTGGCAGCCAAAGTGCTACTGTAAAGTTTGTTTGCTTCATCAACAAACTTATACAAGTCATGACCTCTCGATGCCCAGACGATGCTTTGAGGTGAGCAGAATGCCACTCATTCGATAGCCTGATTATGTGCTGTATTGCGTTTAGTTTTTAAAGGAAGATACTATACAGCTAAAATAACAGTAATGAAGTAATATTTCATTATTGTTATTGTGTTCATTTTTATTTCATTTGTGTTTGAATTGTGTGCCTCTAAATAGCTTGATTTTGTTGATTTTGCATTCCAGGCCGCAGACTCCAGATACCACATTCATTGACGACTTTGTCAACTTCCTAACCGACCGGGAGGAAAAAGCTAAAGACGACGGCTTCGTAAGCAAGACAACTGCTGAGGGACTCCGGGTTACGTTAGAGAGCACCAAGGGCATCATCACGTACCTTGGACACTTCGAGTACGAGTTCCTCGTGACCGCACGCCTTAGCCAGAATTGTAAAGTGCGTCTTTTCGGTATCATTCGACAGTCGAATGAAGCAAATGACCATCCTACGCCAACACAGGTTCTTTTAACTGTAAACTATCTTAGCTTCTATAATCTTGCTAGGTCTCCATCAGGAGGTACGGTCAGTGAGGGTGTTCTCAACTCCCTGCTTGGTCCATCTGATGTCAGTCGTGGAAATGCACTGAATGACCTGCTCGATGCTGGACGCATAGATGAAGTTGAGCAAACCCTCAGCTCGGACCATTCAGCCTGCTTTGCGAAGCAGAGTGACTCGCGGCTGCTGTACTATGTGGCAGGATATGTATCACGCAGATCCGTTTTACACCTGAAATGTGGTGATTGTAAGGCTTTCTATTTGACTAATGCATCAACAGCACCCGAGAATGCAGCATGTACTAAAGTAGTTAGTCGTGGAGGGCTGCTGTTTGTGTCCGAAAGGATGTTTATGCTGATTGACCACCTGGAGAAGGCTTTCATGAATTGTTTCAACCCCAGTAAGCTTCACTCTGAGAGCATCCGTGATGTGCTCAGCTGTGTGAACTCGGGCTGCCTTTCTGTGGGATGTAAAACCCACAAGCATGATTTCACACAGACAGTTATTAAGTTCTAAATCGTGACGAGACTTCACTTTTATGTGAAAAGAGTTAATCAGAAAAAAAAGAGAAACGTTCCAAGGCAAACCTGACGAAGCAGGGGCGGCTCCAATAGGCTGCGATTTGACTTATTCAAACTACTTGCTCTTTACACCTGTGGCAGCAATACTGTATGATGCACAAGTATACCTTTTCGTGTAGATGAAAGTGTGAATGTAGGGCACTTGATTGGAATGTGCCTTCTTTGAACGAACACGGTTCCAAATGAGCAGAAGTGTGGAGTGAAGATATAGCTGCTTAGTTTTTTTGTACAAGCTGTTATGTATTGGTAGCATTATTGAACATTACTCTCTAAGTATGTTTTGTGAAATATTAATGCCATTTTTGAAACGCTTTTATTTGCAGGTAAAACGTGTTGAAATCACTTTTGTATTTTTTTTTTCGTAAAGCAATAACCTCAGGTAGGTGAATAAAGTACCAATTCTGTTGCTTTATGGCGTTGTGTTTATCTTACAATTTCTTATTATTTATTTTATCAAATGCGCATAGCCGTTTAGGAAAACGAATGAAAAAAAAATCCTTTCAATGTGCCGTGAACATTATAGTCTGGCATCTAGTATGGAGCCACCACGATAGCTTCGAAAGAACGTGCCGAGCCTTATTCGTTCGCTGGGATGTTCGAGATTCACCCCTCGATGGTCTGGATCACAAACCCCCAATATTCTTAGTGGCAGTAAAATCAGCCGACGACATCGCTACCACAAATTTTTATATACAGTGAAACGCCTCTGTGCGGATCTTGCTATTCCGAGTATGTAAACTATAAATATAATTTCGATTTGCACCCAGCGGCGCACAAAACAATACTCCTTGACTTTTGTTGGCAATGCTGTCAAAACTGCGGACGCTTATGTATTTCAAACACCGATCAAGCTGCGCGCGCGTGCTTGTCACTTAGGAAACGCAGAAAAGTTTTCCTTTCGAGTATCGACAGAACGGTAGTCACCCCTACGTGGGACCGCTTGAAATAAGTTAATTCTGTGCACGCTAGATTGGTGTGCATAACATTCGGGAATTCTGAATGAACATCAGAAAAACAATTCAAGATACAGCCCTAAATACGGTCCCACTGAAAACAAAACGCGCAGCGATGCTCTGAGGCGTCGCGCGGCGGGTGTAGCCCGAAACAACACATTCCCGTTTGAACCCGTCCCATGTCGACCCATTCCCGAATCAACCTTCACTGTTGAATCCGTCCTGTTTCGACCCATTCTCAAAACGACCTTCCCATTTGAACCCGTTTCGTTTCGTCCCATTCCCGAAACGCCCTTCTCATTTGAACCCGTCCCGTTTCAACGGATACTCAGACCCTTTGCGCTTGAACCCGTACATTTTCAACCCATTTGTAAGGATCCTGCGCATCACAACCTGTTTGCGAAAAGTCTAATCGTTCTAACCCTGGTCTGCGCACCTCTTCTGCTTAAGAATATATGTTCTGAAATATTATTGCGTGCCAATGTATTTTAAAAATATGCACCTCTTTCAAGCAAACTTCGAAGTGATATATTATTCCTAGTTCAACTACTTAAAGCGTTTTTGCTTTTTTAATTTCAAGATGATCCCCATAGCGCGCAACCGCGAAGCGGTCTATGTACACTCTGCGACACCATTACTGCAAAGACGACCTTGTCGCTTTTTTTGAATTTTACTTCGAAATGGTTTGGCAGGCACCAAATTTTAGGGCTTAGGGTACTGTCTGAGTTGACCACTTCCAAAGAAAGTAATAGTTTTTATGCCAGCCTTTTAATTCTATGAGATAAACAGCAACATTGCCGATCGTTTGTTCGCGCTACGTAAAATAAGAAAGTCTTGCGTACACAAGCACAGTTGGTAAAAAAAAAAAAATAGCGTCGCCATTGCGACGCTATTTTTAGGGTACCCAAAGTGCTTGCGTACGTTATTCTAAAATCTCAAATTAGTGATCTTGATATTTTGGAAAGCGATAAATCAGACAGGGTAACAGGCATATGATTGCGACTTTATTTTCTTTTACAATTTCAAACACTGAGCACTCGCGCACACAGGAAAACATCATAGACCAGAAAAGGCCTTCGCCTTGTTGAGAAAGTCGAACGGAGAAATCGTGCCATCACAAAGGCGACACTCCAGTTCTGATTGTTTGCGGTCTTTGCTGACCCACTTGTAACCCCTGGCCCGCGTGGCACCACTCTTTGCAAGCTGCTGCGAAGATACCCTTGCCAAAGCCTCATCCCGTTTGATCAAATCGATGAAGCTGTAAATGTTCGGGTGAGCCCTCCCTGACACCGTGTTTATCTTACGGTGCCATGTCTCCAAGGTTGCTTCGGGAGAGGGAGAAGTGAGGTCAGCAAGGAGGACAGACATTGGACACTTGAATCTAATCAACTGTTAACAAACAATACAAACGAACCGACGTAGCTGATAAGTAACGATGGCCGAAGCGGGAAAGTTGTTTCGGGATAGGGCGAAATGGGAAAAAATGAAACGAGAAGGTCGATTTGAGCCGGGTCGAAACGGGAAGGTACAAACGGGAAGGTTGAATTGGGAATGGGTCGAAACGGGAACCACCCCGCGCGGCCGCCCCACACCGTATCCTGACATCCCTACGTTGCATAGCGCCACCTACCTCGTCTTCTTCAAACGGCCTGCGCCTCGAGCGGCGCTCCGGACACCAAGTCCCTCTAGCCACCATTGCCGAATCAGGCAATTTACAGCACGCGGTCATGGTTTGGGGAGTGTACATCAGTGTTGCCCGACTGCTCTGGGTTTTGAGATTTCTCCTCGGTGTGCTGTGGCGGCCTGCGTAGGCGCAATAGACGATACGCGAAATGCAGAGAAGACGTTTGTAAGTGTGCTCCGGAAAAGGCTCGGACCGCGCGGCACGGAGGGAGAGAGGTGCTAGCTCCGACCAGGGCGTCCGCTTCCTGCCTGCGCGCTTTGCGTGTCAGTTGCGATTGTATCCAATTGTGGAATCGTTCAACAAACATGGCGCCGTAGGTTGGAGTCGGTATAGTACCCGCAATCTCCCGAATGAGAGTTCAATTTCCGTGCGAAGTGTTATTCTCGGTTGCCGCCACACTCTAGTCGCGTGTCGCGATGGTAAACCAGCAAGCAGGGCCAGGAAAAATACGATCCAACAGTGAGCGGCAGCGACGTCATGGTGCGCCTTCGAGAGAGCAGAACAGTTTGTGCTTCCTGTTTGTTTACCTCATCTATGCTAGTGCTTTACGAGCGTGTACCGTCTCGAACGTCGCAAGCATTTTTGCCTGCATGTGTGTGCTCATGTTCAAAATATTACTGGGGCACATTTTTTGTATATGTGTGGGTGTGGTGGCTGTGTCCGAGGAGCGCAAAAGTTTTACTGCGTCCGGACATTTTACCGAACAGGTTAGGCCTAGCTTTCTCAAACGTTTACTCTGTCTATGCGATTTTTAAAAGCATCGCTTTGTCGTTGCTCTTCGACGAGAATGAAATCTGCTTCTATCATTCCAGCAGAAGAATGGGGTGAGATTTGTACTCGCTGTAAACTAGTGTGGTGTTGAAGCCGACGTCGTCCCAGAACGATGTATCGCTTTTCTTTTCTATTCTGAACTGCAAGTCTGATATCTGGAAATTAAAACAAATAAAGCTTGTGTCTATTAAAAGTCACCTGTCCGCTTACTGTTATGCAAGAGAACTGCAACGCTACGCATGTTTTAAAGCCATGGCAAATACAGCTGACGGCGAAGCAGAAGCGGCTGCCGTTTTCCTTCGGAGTGCCATTTTCCTTGTGATTACCCTGTATTCGTCGTAGGAGCGTGTATATGCATCACGGATGAGTCGTTGAAGCCGCAAATGACACAGCCATATGTAATACACTTGACGTGAGTGTCTCAGTCGGTAACAAGTGTGCAGCACAATGCTGATATTATCCACATAAAAATTTTATTTCGCAATCCGAGCAAGACCAGACGCTAGCGCCTCTTGACTTGCGATGAAAGACAATGCTTGAAACAATAACTAGCCATTGACTCTGGCCTCAACCATGTCGTAAAGCTTTGAGATGAAACTTAAGGGCCACAAAAAACCGTCCAAAGGCGAAAGAAATACTGAGATATTTACAAAAAAAAATTGATGCCATAGGTGGCACTCGCGTAGGGAGACTTGAAAAACTCAACACCCTAACATGGCGGACCCACACCTACTGCCACGAGGCACCAGCGTCGTCCAAAATGGAAGGCTCCCTGGAGCCTGAGACCGTATTTGCTGGGAGGGCGGTGAAAGTAATGCAAAGCGCAAGTTCGTTTGCTTTTTTTTCTTTTTTTTTTTTTGGCAGGTGTTGTGGGGACCCCTGCAAAAGAAACAGACGAACTTGCGCGTTTCATAGGTCCTCGTTGGACGAGTCATTTTTCTTAACGGATCAGAGCCCTGTCCATCTACACGCGCATAGAGCCATACCAGGTGATGAAAGGCAGGTGGCCGATTGGTCCGGCGGGCACGTAACTCCCACCGCCACTTCCGGCCTCCTTGACATGGAGAGAGGGATACTGCCGCTCCTCCTACGTTTACCTTGTGCTTGGGTGGGTGCGCGACGACTCTTGGTTTTCTAACGAGCAATTGCGCTAGAGCTACGCTCTTAAAAAATGCCCCAGTGTCGTGCTTTTGAGTTGCCAATGCGCACCGGCACGAAACAGAATATCACAAGTGAAGAGTCTCCGATTATCTCGAGACGAGGAACGCCATCGACTCCGTATATAGCCTGAGTGACACACAGATGGCGCAACGCGACAAACGCGAGAACAGAGATTCTGCATTAAAGAGAGTGTCCAACTGCTCGATCGGGGGTTTACGTGACTTATGGGCCGCGTTTGCAATACGAGCTACGAGGAGGGGACGAACGCGTTGATCATCTGAGAGCGTCTCTGCTTTTCTCGTCGCCGCAAGAAAAAGCAGTACGTGTGCGCTTCCGACCAATCGGCGCGAGAGGCGTCCGCCATTAAATTGCAAACGCTTGACTTGGTTTGGAATGAACCTTCTCTGCAATCTAGACTCTCTACGCGAGGAAGCGGCGCCTCGAACGACGACCTCCGTACAACGATAGGTGCCAACCGGGCCATTGCGGCACTTGTCAACGCAAGCTGACACGGTGCTCTGGAAAAGAAACCTGGAATAACAAAGCAAGGGAGCCATAACATGTGCATTAAAGAGACTCGAGTCGCGCAGAAGGAATCGTAATAAAAACGACGGAAGATTGCTGAAATATAAACCCAAGACCCGGCTCGGCGACTCCTGTGAGGAAGTTTGGCGCGTAGCATCGGCGCCTGGGGAAGGTAGGTGCCCATCGCCGATGCCTTGCCGTTCACGAAGTATTTGAACGCGTTTGACTTGTAGCAAAATGTTTAGCTGGGCTTGTTGGTTCATGACTCGAAATGAGCGCCAAATGAACGGGGACAGGTGAAGAAGTGAACGACAACACGGGGCGCACTCGCAACAGAAAGTTTATTAGAAAACAGACATGCTTAAATACCTAAAATAAACCTTGTCACTCACAGCGTCCCCCCTCTTTTTTTAAATAAATAGGTTTGAAGTTCTCAGGTAGGTTTGAAGTTCTTGTAGGTTTGAAGTTCTCAGGTATATGAACCAGGCGGGTCGAATAAGCAGTCGTGAAGATGCGCCCACAATACCTTCGGCAGATTTCTCAATTCTTTGAGAAGCAAGCGGTCTTTCTTTGTTCTCCCAAGCAATAAATGGGCGCAATAAAAACCTCAGGATTAAAAATAAGGATAACAAGATAGAATATTAAAGCCGATGCTAGCATGCCTTCGTGTGAGCTTTGTAAAATGGCAACATTTCTTCGAAAACCTAAACAAAATGTAATGACATTCAATATTTAAATATATATATATATATATATATATATATATATATATATATATATATATATATATATATATATATATATATATATATATATATATATTATCCTGCCTTCCCATTCATTGCATAAATTATGGTCCTCTAATCTGTGCTATTTTCGTGAAGCCACTTGTATTCACACACACCGTGAGGCCCTGTCACACTGAGGCAACAGTTCGGCAACACGAGGAAATTGTGTTGCCGGCGACCCTGTCGCATCACGGCAACAACAATCTGGAAACATGTTGCCGTCGCCCGGCCACTGTGTTGGCTGATTTGTTGTCCGACCACCCTGTCACACCGCGCTGACGGCGGGGCCAGCACGGGGAACCCTCCGCCATCTTAATTGTCAACCTTCGTGCGTGTGAGGGGCGGCGTCGCTGGAAATGGGACTCTACAATGTGCTGGTGCGTTCCGAGGGCCGGAAATTAGCGCGGGAAATGAACCAGTGACTGTGGTTAAAAAACGTGACACGGGGAATATTTTCCACTCCTTATTTTGTGGGGCTCTAGTCCGATTCCCCAGTCCCCTGTCTCCGGATGAACGAGACACAGCAACGCATACCTCTCGGTAGAAAGGGTTTATTCCACCCACATTCTCTGGGGAAAGATGGGGGGGGGGGGGGGGGTTCGGAGATCGGGAAAGGTTGTCAGAAAGCCTGGGATGGGTGCGCCGCCTAGAGCACTGCACGGGCCGGGTAGCACGTATTTTCTTGGGCCCGGGCAGGGCTCGGGCTTGAACGAAAGAGTTTTCGGGTCGCGCCGGAACGGGCCTCGCTTTGTACTTTCTGCGGGGGCCTTACTATGCCACCAAAGATAAGCTAACGTACACTAGATAATTTTGTCCGTTTATGAAGCCTTTTGAAGATGCACTAGCGAGATTGTGATTGGCTCCCCTATTGAAAAAAAACAGTATGATTTTGAACCCGGCATACTCGAATTTGAAATGGGCAAAATGGAAATCAAACTCATTAAACTGGCGATATAGGAAAACAAACTGGCCGAATCGGAACATTAACATGCCAAACTGGCACCTAAACCTGCCAAACAGTCAACCAAACTTGCCAAACAGGCAAAGAAACGTGCAAAACAGGAAATCAAACTTGCCAAACAGGCTGCCGAACTTACCAAACAGGAAGGAAACTTTGCTAAACAGGCAGTCGAAATTGCCAAACAGGCAGCCGAACTTGGGAAACAAACAGCTGAACTTGCCAAACAGGCTAACCTGAGAGCTAGACAGATGAAAGTGATAGCAGAACTGGTCCTACTGGTATTCGAACTGTTCAAAATGGTGACTGAACGGGTTACACTGATGATCAAACTGTGCTTCAAACTTGCGAGCTTCGACAGTGTGGTGGAACTGTTCAAACTGGTAGCTAACTGTTGAAACTTGTGGTCAACTGTTAAAATTGGTAATTGAACTCCTCTAACAGGCAGTTGAACTGATCAAAATGTTGTATATACCGAAGAAAGGCTATGGGTTATATAGTCTGCCTACCAGCATACTTTGGTCAGTTACTTCGTAAATGTAATTTAATTATAGTTACAACGTTTGCCGCCTTTTGCTCCAGCCTCCTAGAACTCTGGTCTAAATAAAGAAAGAAACAAACAAACTACCCTTGTCCGAAATAAGGTAATTACAATGAGAACTACTACTGGAGAAAAAGTAATTCATTGCAATTTAATTTTTTTTTAATAATTCAGTTATATCACAATTACTTTCCTTTGATCTACCCGACATCAATAACTGTCATATAACAGCATAGCATTTTCTTTGCTCTGAAATGCAATTGTCGAGTGTTTTCTTTTGGGCATGTGTTTTGTTGGTTTTAATTTATATGATAGAACGCCAAATTGCAAGCAGAATACGAGTAATTGATTTTGAAACGAAACTATTTAGAATTTTTAGTGTTTGTATCACTAACAATAAGTATGTCTTAAGGCTCAATAATGCACGCCCTGTCAATGCAAAGTTACTATATTCTTGCCGACCGTCGAGCAGTGTACGTGTACGATCGAAGCAACTTCGTACAAAATTACGTTATCCCTTTCTTTTTTGAAACCTTAACTAAGCAATTTATCCGTATACGTTAAGTTCGTAGCGATCGGCATTTTATGCAGCTGCACAGTACGAAGACACGGATGTCACCGCGCACTTTGATTTAGCTACAAATTCGGCGAAAACATTCACATTGCGTTGTCCAAGTGATTTAGCGCCCAAGAAAAACCCTCACTGTATCACTGGTTATAGAAATGCTACAAACAAAACTGAGCTCGTTATACACGTTCGCGTGATTCTGCGGATTAACCGCGCCTGAAATCCCGCTCGCGGCATTCGCACGTGGGCGCTGCGGAGCAGGCCGCATAGTTATCTACGCCCACTCATCGAAATAAAACCGCTTTGCAGCATAATCGTAGGACATGCAGCTTGTCTTTCGAGAACTGTGCGACACTAAAGAACGCTCAAAACGTTTTTAACAGCATCAGGTTGCGCGATAACGACAAAGGCGCATTGGCCGCAGTGTAGCTCGCCGGCATTGCTAGCCGACGATTCCGCGCCGATTTCCGCCAGGTAGCAGCGAACAATAGGCGACGGGGGCGACGCCGTCGGCTCGCCCCCTCCCCAAAGTCGACTCAGACGGAGCCTTGGTACTTATAAAGACACACAAGGTGGCAAAGGAATCAGTCAAATGACCTGCACTTTTTGTCCTGCCAGTAATTCCACAGAGTTGTGCGGCAGCATGACGAAATCATAAAGTATTTCTAACTGTAATTCTATATGTTGCAACTACTGATGCAGAATGCTAGAGGCTTGACAACCGGTGAGCTCTCCACTGCAGCTGAAACTTTAGTAACAGACAAAGAACTCGGCGCCACCCGTCGAAACGATAATCGAAACCATCGTCAATGAGACTTGGATTGACTCCGTATAGCAGGCGACATAAGTTTTATATCGCCTGCTATACGGGCGCAAATCGTGGTCATACC